>CM062815.1:1071324684-1071783576 GCA_031772625.1 Pinus tabuliformis
GAGGCATCTGTCTCAATCTAAAATGGTTGTTGCAAGTCTGGTAATGTGAGCACTGGTGAAAAATAGAGACGATTCTTCAACTCGATGATTTCTTGTTGTTGGGTTTCAAACCAAAAAAACTTTGCTTTTTCTACGCCCTTGGTGACTTCACTTAAAGGCCAAGTGAAATGAGATAACCCCAACACGAACATACGGTAGAAGTTGGGAAGACCCAAAAAGTTGTGGAGCTCTGTTAGAGTGGTTGGGGCTAGCAAATCCCAAATGACTTGTATCTTGGATGGGTCCAAATGTACACCCTTCTCATCAATTATGTACCCCATATATTGAACCTGGGTCAGGCCAAAGGTGCATTTCTCCAAGTTAGCACACATCATGTGTTATCGCAGGACCTGTCGAAAATGTTGGAGGTGCTTGTCCCAACTCTGGTTGAAGATCAAGGTGTCATCTAAATACACCACCACGAATGCATTGGTGAAGGGTCGCAAGATGTCGTCCATCAGTGTCATTAAGGTTGCAGGGGCATTCGTCAATCCAAATGGCATGACCAACCATTCGAAAGGTCCCTCCTTGGATTTGAAAGAAGTCTTCCACACATCAAACAGTTCGATAGGCAACTGGTGATAACTGGACTTGAAGTCAATCTTGCTAAAATATTTGGCCCCCTTGAGCTAGTCAAGAAGGTCATCAATCTGTGGGATTGGGTACCTATTCTGGACAGTGATCTTGTTCAACACCCGATAGTCAATACATAGCCTCCAGGTCCCATCCTTCTTCTGTACCAATACAACCGGGCTCCCACAAGGTGATGAGCTTGGCCTGATGTTCCCTTTCCGTAATAGTTTATGAATCTGCCTCCTGATCTCATCATTCTCTAGAACAAGGCGCTGATAGATCAGCCCATTGGGCAATAGCGTTCCTAAGGTCAGATCGATGGAGTGCTTGACCTAATAGTGTAGAGTTACCCCTGTAGTTGAGGTGAAAATATCCTTGTACTCCTCCACAACCTTGTCCATTTACTGTTGTTGTGCAAAGGAACCCTACCTGGAAGTCATGGCCACAGCCTTCTTCTTGCCTTGAGTGTGAATCATAAGGAAAACAAATTTCCTAGTCTGCGAAATAATCTTACTGCATTTTTTTGCAGTGATCAAAGAGATGGTGATAGGCGAGGCTACCTTTGGTATCCTGTACAACTTGTTGGCCAAGGTACTAATCATATAGCGAGGTTTAGACTCATATACAACATGTCACTTCCACAAGTATGGTTGTCCTAATAATACATCACAAACTTCAAGAGGAGCAACATCACACAGTTCCCCATTCATGAACAGCTTGATTCTGTAGGGAAGGCGGCAATGCTGGCTAACACGAAGATCTCGTCCCTGGTGAAGCAACCCGATGGTGTACAATTGTGGATGTGTTGTAGTCTTTAGTCCTAGTCGCTTCACGACCTCTACTGAAATGAGGTTATTTTGGCTTTCGATGTTGATAATGAACTGCATTGGAGAACCCTTCACCCATATCTGTGAGTGGAAGAGGCGTTCCCCCTCCTCTAGATCTTGGTGGTGGCCACGGTGGCACTAGACTCTGCATCGATGATCTGCTCCCCTTTGTCAGTTCCCTTATCGGGTACTAATTCAGAGTCGGAACATGCGTCTGATTCAGAAGCCTTCATCTCTCCCACCAGTGACTGCTTGGCCCAACACTCACTTGTATTGTGAGTGGAGCTCTTATGGAACTCACACCATTTTCCCGTGTCCTTCTTTGTCTTCGTGGTGTTGTTCTTTGCTTGCAGCTTCGACAGGCTGCCCTGGGTAGCCCCGCCTTGGCTTGGTCCTTTTTTCTATGGTTTGGGGGCACCTTTTCATTGCTTTTTATTCACATATCCAAAGTCCCACCTCTTCTATTTAAACTTCTGCTCAATATTAACAGTGTACCAGTACGCCTTGCCAAGCAAGGAAATGTCCATGAACTCCATCTCGTCCTGGATGTACTTGTGTAGGCAGTCAACAGTCGCAGTACTTGAGCACCAAATGTCGCTTAGTATCCTTGATACCCAGCTTCATGTGAAGAGTATGGAAAATAGTTGTGAAATCTGACACATCTTGGTCCCTTCCTTGCCGCAGCATGGTCCACTTTAATGTATTTATCTTCATATCTCCTGACAGGGTAATATTGTTCCTTGATGGCGTCTCAGAAATAATCCCAAGTGGGTGCCACTGAAAACAACGAGGGTTCATTCTCGTCCTTTTGTTGACAATAAGTTTCCCACCGGTCCTTGACGTGTGGGGTGGTTTTGAGAAGTGCAAGAGTAATATTTTCCCGATTAGAAACATCATGAACTGAAAAATATGCTTCCAAGAGATTTAACCATTTATCTATGGAGTCTACATCTATCAAGACTTCAAATATGGGAATATCAAAGTTAACTTGTACCTTGAAAGGAGTGGTGCCTCCAGAGTGGTTGTTGGATGAAGATGCAGCCTCTGGGTAATCGTCAAAGGATCTGGACAAAGTTATTCAACATTGTGTCCCTCTGTCGCTCGAGGGCTTCCTCGAACAATATTTTTAAAGGATCTCCTGCCCCCTTGCCTTTATTTTCTTTCGCCATGGGAGGTTGTCAGGTTTTGCGAGGTTGATCTTGCAACGGTTTTACCAAATCAAGCCTTAACTCCTTATACCTTGACCTCATTGGGCACATGCAAAGAAAAACATCAAAAGAGTAGACTACTCTGATACCATTGATCTGAACTTAAACAAGAACGCAACAACTTATAGATATAATCATAAATACATAGATGCAGCATAAAAACACTTCATTTCATTAATAAAAAAATACTTAATTATGCTTATAAACAGAATGGAAATAAGATATCTCGAGCGATGGCGGCTTATCTCTTAGAAGAGATGTAGGGGCTACATGCCTCCCAATCAGGCTCAAAGGCCTATTTATTATTGAGAAACAATGGAAAACCCTAAAAATCCAAAAACCTAACCCTAGGAGATGAAGCGCCAAAATTGTGGGCCTCGTTTGGGTAAATTAGTACATCAACTTCCCGAGGTCGTAACTTTGGAATACAATCTTTGTTAGGATATCATAATACCTCATTTCGAAGATCTCGAAGAGAAGGCTAAAAAAAATTGGCAAAGGCAATTTGGGACATTTCTGGTCTCTCTGTTTTCCCTAAAAACGTTGTTTAGGACCACAAAAGGACTCCGAAAATTCAAGACCCACAAAACTGCCAAAAATAGTAAGTTGTGCTACAATTAAGGAAACTAAAAAACTAAAAAGGACACTATTGGGGGTCCAAGTGGAATAGGTGGGTGGACACCAATATCCACCTAGATCATTCCTCCCCCCTTAGGAAACAATGATCCCCATTGCATTGAGTGCCTCCATGAGATGGGAAACTTCTGCTGAACTTGGTCCCTGGTGAGCCACTTGCCTTGGTGAAGGAGTTGGACAGCTTTGACAACCCGATATAGTTGGATCTTCTACTGGCGAGTGTTATTGATATATGTTTCCATGATCCGATCAGTGGTGGCCTATTCCATGTAGTCTGGGTTTAGCTTTGTTGGTGTGAGTTGTTCTGCAACATCAAATGTGTCCAACAATGGTGGAAAGTATTGTCGAAGGCGGTTTACATTGAACACTAGTTGCAGACCAAAGAATGTTGGAATGTTAAGCTTGAAGGCATTATCCCCTACATCCTTGGTGATGGTGTATGGCCAATATCAGAGTGGGCGAAGCTTACGGTGGGGTCCAACGTGGCACTTCTTCTGTAAATGTAGTGAAACTTGGTCATCCACTTGAAACTTGTTCGGCACCCGATGTTGATCATGGCAGTGCGTGTACTTAGCATTGGCTCTATCCAATATGTCATGGACCTACTAGTGGATGTATTTTATGTTCTCAACGAAGTTGTTGGCCCTGTAGGCTTCAGACTAGACATGAGCTGAATCTGCCTGACTAGCTGCAAAAGGTATGGCCACATGAATGGGACATAATGGTTGAAATTTCAACACTACCTGAAAGGGATTGTCGCCCGTTGAGCTGTGGAGAGCTTTGTTGTATCTGTGTTGGACATAGGGGAGGCTTTCATCCCATGTGCATGGATGCTTCAAGTTGTACATGCGTCGAAAGTGTATGATCATCATGATGACAGCCTCTATTTGGTTATCAGTTTGGGGATGGAAAGTAGTGGAATTAGTAAGTTTTGTATCCATCATCGACCAGAGACTTGACTAAAATGCACTGAGGAATCTGTTTTCTCGATCTAAGAAAATGGACTGTGGGATCCAAGTGTACCCGCACTCGCTCAAAGAAGAGCTTAGGAGTAGCCTCTGTTGTGATACTCTTCTTGCAGGCCGCCATGATGGCCATCTTAAAAAATCTGCCAACAACCACAAAAAGGCAAGCGTTGTTGTGCTTAGTAGAAGCAAGGCCTGACATGTAATCCATGTAGATAGATTCCCAGTGCCGACTAGGAGAAAGTAGAGGAGTATACAAGCTTTGCTTCTTGATGGTTGGTTTGACAATGGCACAGATAGTGCAGGATCTAATGTACTTCCCAACATCTTAATGAAGTTTCGGCCAATAAAAATACTTCTGCAATACTGCCACTGCTTTCTCTACTCTGAAATGTCCAGCAACCTGACTGTAGTACGCCTCCAAAATCATCTTGGCACACTTGCTTGAAGGAACACAGATGTGTCCTAGGTGGCATAACAATGCATCCTAAAGGTTAAAATTTGGAACTTTCTTCCCTTCGAGGAGTGGCTGGTATGTACTATCGAATTCTGGATCAAACTTGTAAAGATGTGGCCATACCGATATCTCATGCCCACAGGAGTCGAGCACAGTGATCAGCGCCATGACTAGTGGTCGGTTGGGGCAATGACCAACATTATTGGTGTTTCCCTTCTTATACTTAATGTTCAAATGGAAATTTTGCATGTAGGTGGACCATTTTTTATGGCGATCGTTCTGCATTTCCCTTGTGTCTGTATAAACTATAGAGGTCGGTGGTCTATGTGGATGAACATTTCCTTCCCCATAATGTAATGCTTCCTTTGACAACAGGCCTTCACAATGGAATACATTTCTTTGTCGTGAGTGGGGTACTTTCAGACTATGTTTGAAAGTGTCTCACTGTGGTAAGCCACTGGATGCCCATGCTGAGTAAGAACCATACCAATAGCATAGTCGAAGACATCTCTCTAAATCTCAAATGGTTGTTGCAGGTCTGGTAATGTGAGCACTGGTGCAGAACAGAGGCGATTCTTCAACTCAAAGAAAGCTTGTTTTTGGGTTTCATACCAAAAAAAACTTTGTTTTTGCTCCGCCCTTGGTGACTTGACTTAAAGGCCAAGTGATGTGACAAAACCCCCAACACAAACCTACGGTATAAGTTGGTAAGACCCAAAAAGTTGGAAAGCTCTATTAGAGTGGTTGGGGATGGCCAATCTCGAATGACTTGTACCTTGGAAGGGTCCACATGTACCCCCTGCTCATCCATTATGTACCCTAGATATTGAATCTGGGTCATGCCAAAGGTGCATTTCTCCAAGTTAGCACACACCTTGTATTGTCGTAGGGTTTGAAGGACTTGTCGAGTATGGTGGAGGTGCTCAACCCAACTCTAGTTGAAGATCAAGATGTCATCTAAATATACCACCACAAATTCATTGGTTAAGGGTCACAAGATGGCGTCCATCAGTCTCATGAAGGTTGCAGGGGCATTTGTCAATCCAAACAGCATGACCAACCATTCGAAAGGGCCCTCCTTGGATTTGAAGGCAGTCTACCACACATCAGAGGATTTGTTAGGCACCTTGTGATAACCTAACTTCAAGACAATCTTGTTGAAATATTTGCCCATTTGAGTTGGTCAAGAAGGTCATTGATCTGTGGGATTGGGTACCTATTCTAGATAGTGATCTTGTTCAATGCTCGGTAGTCAATACAGAGCCTCTAGGTCCCATCCTTATTCTATACCAATACAATTGGGCTCCCACAGGGTGATGAGCTTGGCCTGATGTACCCCTTCTACAATACTTCCTGAATGTTCCTCCTGATCTCATCGTTCTCTAGAAAAGAGCGTTTATAGATCAACCCATTGGGCAGCGGCGCACCGGAGGTTAAATCAATGGAGTGCCTAAAATTACAGTGCAAAGGTACCCATGTAGGTGAGGCAAAACTATCCCTATACTCCTCCACAACCTTGTCCATCTAATGTTGTTGTGCAGAGGAGCCATGCCTGGAAGTTATGGGCACAACCTTCTTCTTTCCATAAGGGCGAATCATAAGGAAAACAGATTTCATAATCTAGGAAATGATCTTACTGCATTGCTTTGCAGTGATCAAAGAGATGGTGGTAGGCGGGGCTACCTCTGGTATCCTGTACAACTCTTGGCCAAGGTAATAATCATAGAGCAAGGTCTAGACTCGTATACAACATGTTGCTTCCACAAGTATGGTTGTCCTAAGAATACATCACAAACTTCAAGAGGAGCAAAATCACACAGTACCTCATCCGTGAAGGGCTTGATTTTGTAGGGAAGGCAGCACTGCTGGCTGATGCGAAGATCTCGTCCTTGGTGAAACCACCCAATGGTATACGGCTATGGATGTGCTATAGTCTTTAGGCCAAGCCACTTCACGACCTCTGCTGAAATGAGGTTCTTTTAGCTTTTGTTGTCGACAATGAACTACAACGGAGAACCCTTCACCCACATCTGTGAGTGGAAGAGGCGTTCTCCATCCTCTAGATCCTCAAGCTCAATCTTCTCGATCTTGGTGGTGGCCACGGTGGCATTGGGCTCTGCATCAATGATATGCTTCCCTTTGAAAGTTCCCTTATCGGTTTCTGATTTGGCATTGAAACATGCGTCTAATTCATAAGCCTTCATCTCGGCCACCAGTGATTGCTTGGCCTGACAATCACTTGTATTGTGAGTGGAGCTCTTATTGAAATCACACCATTTTCCCGTGTCCTTCTTTTTCTTCATGGTGTTTTTCTTTGCTTGCAGCTTTGGCACGCTGTCCTGGGTAGCCCCGCCTTAGCTTCTTCCTTTGTTCTATGGTTTGGGACGCCTTTTCCTTGTTGTGGATTCGCAGATCCAAAGTCTCGCTTCTTTTGTTTAAACTTCTGCTCAATTTTGATAGCGTACCGGTACACCATGCCAAGCGAGGAAACGTCCAAGAACTCCATCTTTTCCTGCATATACTTGTGTAGACAGTTGCAGATCTAGAGAAACAATTGCTGCTCAATATCCTTGATACCCAGCTTTGTGCAAAGGGTATGGAAAATATTTGTGAACTCCAACACACCTTAGTCCCTTCCTTGCCGTATCGTGGTCCACTTTATGTATTTATCTTCATATCTCTCAACAGGGTAATATTCTTCCCTGATGGCGTCTCGGAAAGAATCCCAAGCGGGTGTGGCTGAAAGCAACGAGGGTTCATTCTTGTACTTTTGTTCACAGTGGGTTTTCCACCAGTCCTTGACGTGTGGGGTGGCTTTGACAAGTGCAAAAGTAATTTTTTCCTAATTGGAAAATTCATGAATTAAAATATATCCTTCCAATAGATTTAACCATTTATCTACAGCCTCTGCATCTATGTGGCCTTCAAATATGGGAATATCGAAGTTAACTTGTACCATAAAAGTAGTGGCACCTCCAGAGTGGTTGTTGGATGAAGATGCATCGCCTGTGGGTAGCCGTCAAAGGATCTGGACAAAGTTATCCATCATCACTTCCCTCTGTCACTTGAGGGCTTCCTCGAGCAACATTTTTAAAGGATCTCATGCTCCCCCCCTCTCTATTTTCTTCCACTATGGGAGGTCATTGGGTTTTGTGAGGTTGATCTTGCAATGGTTCAACCAAATCAAGCCCTAACTCCTTATACCCTGACCTCATTAAGTACATGCAAAGAAAAAAAGAGAAAGAGCAGACCATTCTAATACCATTGATCTGAACTTAAAAAGGAATGAAACGACATACAGATATAATCATAAATATAGAGATGAAGCAGAAAAACACTTCATTTCATTAATATAAAAAAATGAACTATGCTTACAAACATAATGGAAATAAGATAGCTCGGGCGATGGTAGCTTATCTCTGAGAAGAGATGTGGTGGCTACATGCCTCTGAACTATGCTACAATGAGGCTCAAAGGCATATTTATTATTAAGAAACAATGGAAAACCATAAACATCCAAAAACCTAACCCTAGGAGATGAAACGCCAAAACTATGGGCCCCTTTTGGGTATATTGGTACATCAACTTCCCAGGGTCGTAAGTTTGGCATACAATGTCCATTTGGCTATTATAATACCTCGTTTCGAAGATCTCAAAGAGAAGGTCAAAAACAAACTAGCAAGCTAGTTTGGGACATTTTAGGTCTCTCTATTTTCTCTAAAAATGTCATTTAGGACCTCAACATGGCTCCAGAAGTTCAAGACCCGAAAAACTGCCAAAAATAGTAAACTGTGCTACAATTAAGGAAACCGAAAAACTGAAAGAGACAGTGTTGGGGATCCATGTGGAATAGGCAAGTGGCCACTAATATCCACCTAGATTATTCCTCCCCCCTTAGGAAGCAATGGTCCCCATTGCGTTGAGTGCCTCCATGAGATGGGGAAACTTCTGATGAACTTAGTCCCTGGTGAGCCACTTGCCTTGGTGAAGGAATTGGCCAACTTTGAAAACCCGATATAGTTGGATCTTTAGCTTGCGAGTGTTCTTGATCTGTGTTTCCTTGATCTGATCAGTGGTGACATGTTCCACGTAGTCTAGGTTTAGCTCTATGAGTGTGATTTGTTCTGCAACATCGGATGTGTCTAGCAATGGTGGAAAGTTTTGTCACCCACTACCTTTTCAGTTACTAGATGCTTCAAAAGCCAAATAATGGTGATGTTTGATGCCAAATTCTAAGCCACAGAAGCTATCGGAGCTTGAGGGTACCCTCTCCATTATGTAGTGCTCAGAATAAGCTTTCTGATGGTATATAGAAGTCCAAAAAATGGTTCCTAGATCAAAATTTAGACCCTATTGAAGAATTCCTTTGAAAAACTCATAAAACAAGGAAAATGGCTAAGTATGAAGAAAAATCACAATCGGGACCCAGGTGGCTCATCGCATATCTCATATCCGCATTTAGGCAGGTAAGGATCACTAATGGAGCGAGGAAAAGCGATCCGCCAATCGCCGATATCACATATATGCAGTCTGTGGGTCTGGGTGGAGTATATATCACAATCGACCATCGGCAGAGTCCCAGAGCTCACACTTAAGGATTATCGGGGGTTCTTGGCACCGAAGGCCGATATCGCAGTCCCGCAATCCTGCGATATAGGCGATTGGCGTATCAGTGGGATTTTAACTTAAAGATCTGTAAGACCGCTGACCGTGCGACAAAGTAGTGCATCATTTGGGGGTCGAGAAAACCAAATACATAGGAAAGCAAAGCAAAACAAGAGAATACCACATCCCTTCTCTCTCCTCCACGTGGCATTATAGCAGTATCGGGTTCGGTGATTGATGGATTAGTGGTGTTCTGAACTCCAAAGGCTGTGCGGGGGTCGATTTGCGATAAAGTGTTGTATCATCGGGGAAGGTTGAAATTCATTAACAAAGGAATGGCTTGAAAAACAGGGTTGGGCAGTCCTTTTTCTCTCTCCTCTTGGGGCCTCATCGCAGCATGCAATTGGTCTTCAGAGCTGACAAGGCAGATGACGTCAACAGTGACATGGCAATACGGTTGATGATGTGGCAGAGGACACATGTCACCTGATTTCATTGTTTTTGGGGCTGAAATAGGACAATTTCCACGTACCACATGTCACCACTCACAGGGTGACACATGGTAGTAATGACGTCACACTGTAGATCGGCGATTGCAGCAGTTAAGGGGTAAAATCTTAAGACAAAAGTGTAGTGCAATTTCGATATGCGAGACTCCTCCCCTGGATGCGATAAATGACTAGGGCAGGGTCTATAAGATCCCCACGTCCGAATTGTTGGCCCACGCCAAGGATAAAAGCATAAAGTAGGGCAAACCAAAGTTGAAGTGCGATATGTGGGATTTGCGATAACAAAGGAAAAGGCTCCCAAACATGGGTCCAATGGCCTTAGCGCCTGAGGGCTAAGCCCCTAGTTCTCACCCCCTGGTCATATACATAAATTTACAAAATGGGTTGTAATAAGGGGGCTAAAGGGGAAATTAAAAGCGCCCGCCTAGTTTGTCTATTTTTAGTGTTTAAAGACCCACAGCTGTGGTGCTCCAATGGTGTCCTGCAGCAATTTAAATGGGCAGATGGACCGGCAACCGTAATAGTTAATGGAGCATGGCGCAACTACAAAACAGTATGGGGGGACTCAGGAGGACTTAATGGCACGGCATGGTGCTCCACTCCCTCTACACAAAAAAAGATTGTTTGGTCACATGCATTTCCCACTCCATTTCCTATTCCACTGAACAAGTCACTCAGGCAGTTAAGGTAGAATTGACAGAAACTGGCAAAGCGGCAAGTGGAATGCATCACAGCAAGGACGTGGCTTGATCAGGGGCCTCCACTAGAATAGCAAGGGGACACCTCCTCCTTCATCTCTCCATCTTCTTTCTCTATGCTTTTATTTGTGTTTATTTCTAAGAAAGGGATTGGATATCGATTGTAATCTTTTTGGGGCAACAGAGGCTAACATTGACCGAGACAACTAGTCTGGCATCACAGCTGGGGCTCGAGCTCAGATATTTTGTAAACTGTAATTCTAGCTCCCCCCCCTCATATAAATAGGGGGAAGCAATATTATATAGGGGTTCCAGATATTTTGACCCGCGAGGGCTGAACTCTGTGATGTGATTTTGGTTCTAATTTGCTTGTTCATGGGGGTTTCACTGATATCATTCTTGAGTGTATGGACTGGTTACTGGACCCTTTGAGTTAAATTGTATTTTCCTTTTGATTCTTAACACGATTAATGTGCAGTAAGTTTTCCCTTCTGTAACCTCATTTCATAAGTTGTTTTTCCTTCTCTGAAATAGTGTAATGAGATTGTTGGTTTCTCCTTGGTTCATGGATTTACCCTAGCTGCTAAATAGATAATAGTGCCTGTGTGTATTACAAATTTACTTGGTTTTTTAATAGCATGCGGTACATGTATGAGCACATCCTTTCTCGCACTATTTGGTGATAGAGGTACCCACATCATAGTCTTGAAACCCCAATAAGTTCTCTGATTTTTCTATCACTCCATCTCCTCCCTCTTTCATATTTCTATTGGATAACCGTGGTTTAAGATTTTATGTTGTTTATAGCCCTATCCATCGGATTCTACTTCTGTTGGAACACTGTTGTTTAGGATTCTGTTTGTTGCAACACTATGTGTCTATTTCCCTCCTTTCTTTCCTCCTCCCCGTCATTCCTATGACTTCAATTTTAAGTTGTCTCATTTCCGTGTGTCAGACACTAGAAGAAGAAATTGTTTCTCTTTGAGATTGCCCCATATACCCCTAAAATTTGGATCCATGAGTTGGCTTGAATCTACCTCTTTTAAATCTAATTGAACCAAGCCACTCCTATTACCTTTTACATGACAATTGGAGTGCCGCAAACCCCTCACATTTAACCTTACAAGCACTCCTCTATTTAAGATGTCCTAGGAACTGGTCTACAATCAACCCATAGGCTGTCTCTAGGGAGCTTTCCTTGCATCCTACTGCACTTGTGCTGCAAGTGCAAGATTTAGCCACAACATCTTTATGGTGCCATTTTCAGGGAACAGATTAGAATATTTTTCCCTGGGTATGACAAAGTTTCACATTTCCCTTGTTAGGTGAGCTAGGGAAGTGTGGGTTGAAGATATCTCACCTTGGTGACTCCACTGTCACTTCTATGGTAAACATCCTGGTGACTCCACTATCCATATCTCTATTTGATCATCCTACCTTTCAAGCAGCCCCATACTCACTCAGATGCTACAACAGCCCAAAACTCTCCCTGCTTTTGAAGCTGAAATCACTCGTATAGGGAGGTTTTCAAGATGGCCCTTCCTGCATTCCTAGTCAACAAATTCGCCCCACTAGATCTTTCTTCTATTGTTGGCTATCCCAATCATGTCCCTTCATTTCATGAGTGGGTTAGATATTTTCCTAGATTCAGTGGGAGCACAAAGAGAAGGCCTTATTGGCACCTCGAAGAGTTTCATGAATGCATGAAACAAAAAGGTATCTTCCTTGAAGATGTACAAATGAATTTTTTCATGTATTCTTTAAAGGGGGATGCTAGAGTCTAGTAAGGAACAATACCTCGTGGTAGCATATCTTCCCTAAAATGATTCCATATAGAATTAACCACTACTGCAGAAGCCTATATCCACTGAATGATCTATTTGAATATTGATATGCACATTTTAACGATGAAGACATTCCCAAGGTTGAAGACCCTACTGAAGATGTTTATGGAGCTCCTCTCCAAGAAAACACCTACTTGCGTCAAGAGGCATCACCCAATGAGAAAGAAAGAGAGGAAGGAAAGATCATTGAGTTGCCAACAAACCCTCAGGGGTCTGATTTGGCAGAACTAGATGTGTCTCCTTCCTCTGATGAATACGACTCTGCTGGAGAGTCAAGTGATGCAGAGCCACAATGCTTCCAGTCAGGGGAAGCTGCACAAGAAGTGGAAGCCCATCAGGAATTCACTGAAGAACCTCTATTTTGCAATGATCATCTTTCGCCTAGAGAACAAGACCAAGACTCTCCTCCCATTTGTGATTCAAATTATTCAGAGGAGGAAGAGATGGTCACGGAAGTTTAGAAGGAGTTGTTTGCCAGCAAGTGGGGAAACAACTCCTAGCAACAAGCTTCTCTTGCAGAATCTAAGCCTGAGGAGCTGAAACATGTTTGTGGTTGCCCTGGCCAAGAGGACATTGGTTAGCAGATTGTCTGTGAAAAAGAGACAGTTGCAAGCACTCCTTGTCTATTCCATGACCCTGTGGTTGAATATATGAGCATATTTTTAAGCCAGCAACAGAGGTTATGTCTAGAGCATGTATCAGGTTCCATGTTTGAAAAATTTTCATGGTGCATGCTCATTTTAATTTTTGTTTTTCAGCAGTGTCAAGGCATAAGGCCCAACACTCTAATGTTGGCCTGGCTCCATTGGAGGGTTGAACTCACTTAGGTGAATTGAGCCTTGAGCATAAGTAGGATTGTACATAAGTAAGCTCACTAGCTGAGCATTTACTTTCCAGTTAGAGTTTTTTATTTTCTGCATTTTAGATTCAAGAGGAAAGTCCCATAGAGATTTTATTGATTACAAAGATGCATTTATTACTAACTCCATGCCCAATGGTGAAGGATACAGGTCTACAGGTTCTCAGCACCTTTCCATCAAGACATTGTCCCCAGTAGGAGCCAATGTTGTCACCCACTGCTTTTTCAGTCACTAGATGCTTCAAAAGCCAAATAGAAGTGATGTTTGATGCCAAGTTCTAAGCCACATAAGCTATTAGAGCTTGAGGGTGCCCTCTCCATTTCATAGTGCTCGGAATAAGATTTATGGTGGTATATAGAAGTCCAAAAAAGGGTTCCTGGATCAAAAGTTAGACCTTATTGAAGAATTCCTTTGAAAAACTCAGAAAACAAGGAAAATGGCTAAGTATGGAGAAAAATCACAGTCGAGACTTGGGAGGCTCATTGCATATCACATATCAACGTTCAGGTGGGTAAGGAGCACTAACGGAGTGAGGAATAGAAATTCGTCGATCACCGATATTGTATAAAGGTAGTTGGCGGGTCTGGGAAGAGCATATATCGCAATCGGCCATCGACGGATTCCTAAGGCTCACACTTAAGGATTATCGGGGGTTCTCAGTACTGAAGGCCGATATCGCAGTACCGCAATCCTACAATATCGGCGATCAGTGTATCAGTGGGATTTTAACTTAAAGATTTGTAAGACCGTCAACCATGTGATAAAGTAGTGCATCGCTGGGGAGCCAAGAAAACCAAATACAAAGGAAAGCAGAGCAAAACAGGAGCAGGTCGCCCCCCTTCTCTCTCCTCCACGTGGCAGTATTGCGATATCAGCATTCAGCGATCAGCAGATTATCGGTCTTCTGAACTCCAAAGACCGTGCAGGGGTCGATTTGCGATAAAGTGTTGTATCGCCGAGGAAGGCTGAAATTCATTAACAAAGGAATGACTTGCAAAACAAGGTCGAGTAGGCCTTTTTCTCTCTCCTACAGGGGGCCACGCGGTGGCATGTGATTAGTCTTTAGAGCTGACAGGGTAGCTAATGTCAGCAGTAATGTGGGAGTACGGTTGATGACGTGGCAGATGACACGTGTCACCCAGTTTCAGTGTTTTCAGGGGTGACATGGGACCATTTCCGAGTGCCATGTTTCACCACTCATAGGGTGACACGTGGCACTAATAATGTCACCCTGTAGATCATTAATTGTAGCAGTTAAGGGATAAAGGCTTAAGACAACAGTGCGGTGCGAATTCGATATGTGAGACTCCTCCCCCAAATGCAATAAATGGCTAGGGCAAGGTCTATAAGGACCTTGTTTCTGATTTTCGGCCGGCGCCAAGGAAAAAAACATAAAGCAGGGCAAACCAAAGTTGAAGCACAATATGCGGGATTTGTGATAACAAAGGAAAAGGCTCCCAAACATGGGTCTGATGGCCTTAGCACTTGAGGGCTAAGTCCCTGGTTCTAACCCCCCGATCGTATATGGAAATTTACAAAAGGGGTTGTAATAAAGGGGCTAGAGGGGAAACTAAAAGCGCCTGCCTATTTTGTTTGTTTTTAGTGTTTATAGACCCATGGTCATGGTGCTCTAATGGTGTCCTGCAATCATTTAAATGGGTGGATGGGCCGACAATTGTAATAGTTAATGGAGCATGGCGCAACTACTGAACAGTATTGGGGGGACTCAGAAGGACTTAATGGTACGGAATGGTGCTCCACTCCCTCTACATAGAAAAGGAATGCTTGGGCACATTCCTTTCCCACTTCGAACCCTATTCCATCGAACAGGTCACTCAAGCAGTTAAAGCAGAATTGACAGAAACCGGCCAAGCAACAAGTGGAACGCATCATGGCAGGGACGTGGCTTGATCAGGGGCCTCCACTGGAACAACAAGGGGACAACTCCTCCTTCATCTCTCCATTTTCTTTCTTTGTGCTTTTACTTATGTTTAGTTGAAAGAAAGGGATTGGATCCCGATTGTAATCTTTTTTGGGCAACAGAGCCTAACATTGACCGAGATAGCTAGTCTGGCATGAAAACTGGGGCTCGGGCTCAAATATTTTGTAAACTGTAATTCCAGCTCTCCCTCCTCTTATAAATAGGGTCAAGCAATATTATACAGAGGTTCTGGATATTATGACCTGCGAGGGCTAAACTCTATGATGCCATTTCGGTTCTAATTTTCTTGTTCATGTGGGTTTCATTGATATAGTTGTTGAGTGTATGGACTGGTTATTGGACCCTTTGAGTTAAATGGTATTTTCCTGTTGATTCCTAACATGACTAATGTGCAGTAAGTTTTCCCTTCTATAAGCTCATTTTGGCTATTTTTCCTTCTCTGAAATAGTGTAATGAGATTTTTGGTTTCTCCTTGGTTCACAGATTTACCCTGGCTGCTAAATAGAGAATAGTGCTTGTGTTTATTATAGATTTACTTGGTTTTTTAATAGCCTACAGTACTTGTATGAGCATAGCCTTTCTCGCACTATTTGGTGATAGAGGTACCCACGTCATAGGTTTCAAACCTCAATAAGTTCTTCGTTGTTTCTATCACTCCATCTCCTCCCTTTTTCATATTTATTTTGGAAAGCCATGGTTTAAGGTTCTGTGTTGTTTACAGCCCTATGCATCGAATTCCACTTCTGCTAGAACTATGTTGTCTAGGATTCTATTTGTTGCAACCCTATGCATATATTTCTCTCCTTCCTTTCCTCCTTTCCATAATTCCTACGACTTCGTTTTTAAGTTGTCTCATTTCCATGTGTCATCCACCAGAAGAAGAAACCATTTCTCTTTGAGATTTCCCCATATACCCCCAACATTTTGATCCATGAGTTGGCTTGATTCTACCTCTTTGAAAGCTATTGAACCAAGCCCGTCCTATTATATTTTATATGAAAATTGGAGTGCCGCAAACCCCTCACATTTAACCTTACAAGCACTCCTCTATTTAAGATTTCCTAGGCACTGGTCTACAATCAACCCATAGGTTGTCTTTAGGGAGCTTTCCTTGCCTCCTACTGCAGGTGCAAGATTTAGCCACAACAGAAAGTATGGCCAAAGGTGGTCTACATTGAACACTGGGTGTAACCAAGGAACGTTGGAATGCTAAGCTTGAAGGCATTGTCCCCTACAACCTTAGTGATGGTGTATGGCCCATATTGGAGTGGGTGAAGCTTACGGTGGGGTATAGCGAGGCACTCCTTTTGCAAATGTAGCCAAACTTTGTTGCCCACCTGGAACTTGTGCGACACCTAATGCTGATCATGGCAGTGCTTGTACTTAGCATTGACTCTGTCCAATATATCATGGACTTGCTCGTGCATGTATTGAATGTGCTCAATGAAGTTGTTGGCCCTGTTGGTTTCAGACTAGACATGAGTCGAATCTTCCTGAGTACCTGCAAAGGGTATGGTCACATCAATGGGACATAATGGCTTAAATCTTAGCCCTACCTAAAAGGGGTTGTGGCCCGTTCTGCTGTGGAGAGCTCTACTATAGTTGTGTTGGACATAGGGGAGGCTTTTATCCCATGTGCGTGGATGCTTCGAGTTGTACATGTGTAGAATGTGTACGATCATCCTATTGACAACCTCTGCTTTGCCATCAGTTTGGGGATGGACAGTTCTGGACTCAGTAAGTTTTGTATCCAGCATCGACCAGAGACTTGACGAAAATGCACTCAGGAATATACTCTCCTGAGCTTATACAATGGATTGTGGGATCCAAAAGTGTACCCACACTCACTCAAAGAAGATCTTAACAGTGGCCTGTGTTGTGATACTCTTCTTGTAGGCCACCATGATGGCCATCTTAGAGAACTTTTTAATGACCACGAAAACACAATTTTTCTCATGCTTAGTATAAGGAAGCCCTGACATGTAATCCATGGAGACAGATTCCCATGTCCGACTAGGAGTAGGTAGAGGAGTATGAAAGCCTTGCTTCTTGATGGTTGGTTTGGAAATGGTGCAAGCAGTGCAGGATCTAATGTACTTCCAAACATCTTAATGAATTTTCGGCCAATAAAAATACTTCTGCAATACCGCCATTATTTTCTCTACTCCGAAATGTCCATCGACCCGACTGTAGTGCACCTCCCAAATCATCTTGGCACGTTCGCTTGAAGGAACACAAATGTGTCCGAGGTGGCATAAGAGTGCATCCTGAAGGTGATTCTTCCAAATTCCGGATCGCTCTTGTAAAGACGCGACCACCCCGATGTCTCGTGCCCACAGGAGTCCAGCACAATGATGAGCACCATGACCAGTGGTTGGTTGAGGCAATCAGTGACATTATTGGCACCTCCCTTCTTATACTTAATGTTCAAATCGAACCATTGGAGGTAGGTGGACCATTTCTGATGGCGATCGTTCTGCAACTTCCTTTACATCTGTATAAACTATAGAGGTTGGTGGTCCATGTGGATGACCATTTCCTTCCCCAGAATGTAATGCTTCCATTGATGGTAGACCTTCACAATGGAATACATTTGTTTGTCATAAGTGGGGTACTTTTGGACTATGTCTAAAAGTGTCTCACTGTGGTAAGCCACTGGTTGCGCATGTTGAGTAAAAACCGCACCAATAGCATAGTCGGAGGCATATGTCTCACTCTCAAATGGTTGTTACAGGTCTGGTAATGTGAGCATTGGTGTAGAACAAAGGCGATTCTTCAACTCGGAGAACACTTGGTGTTGGGTTTCAGACCAAAAAGATTTTCTTTTTCTCCACCCTTGGTGACTTGAATTAAGGGCCAAATGATATGGGAGAACCCCAACACGAACCTACAATAGAAGTTAGCAAGACCCAAAAGGATGTGGAGCTCTGTTACAGTGGTTGGGGCTGGCCAATCTCGAATGACTTGTATCTTGGATGGGTCCACATGTACACCTTGCTCATCAATTATGTACCCCAAATATTGAACATGGGTCAGGCCAAAGGTGCATTTCTCCAAGTTAGCACACACCTTATGTTGTCACAGGGTTTGAAGAACCTGTCGAATATGGAGGAGATGCTCATCCCAACTCTAACTAAAGATCAAGATGTCATTTAAATACACCACCACGAATGCATTGGTGAAGGTTTGCAATATGTTGTCCATCAGCCTCATGAAGGTTGCAAGGGCATTCATTAATCCAAACAACATGACCAACCATTCGAAAGGGCCCTTCTTGGATTTGAAGGCATTCTTCCACACATCAGATGGTTCGATAGGCACCTAGTGATACTTGACTTCAAGTCAATCTTGCTAAAATATTTGGCCCCCTTGAGCTGGTCAAGAAGGTCATCAATCTGCGGCATTGGGTACCTATTCTGGACAGTGATCTCATCAACACCCGATAGTCAATACAAAGCCTCCAAGTCCCATCCTTCTTTTGTACCAATACAATTAGGATCCCACAGGGTGATGAGCTTGGCCTGATGTTCCCTTTCTACAATAGTTCTTAAATCTTCCTCTTGATCTCATCATTCTCTAGAATAGAGTGTTGATAGATCGGCCCATTGGGCAACGGCGTGCCCAGGGTCAGATTGATGGAGTGATTGACCTGACAGTGTAGAGGTACCCTAGTAGGTGAGGCGAAAATATCCCTGTACTCCTCCACAACCTTGTCCATCTGCTATTGTTGTGTAGATGATCCTTGCTTGGAAGTCGTGGCCACAACCTTCTTCTTGCCCTGAGGGCGAATCATAAGGAAAACAAATTTCCTGAACTCGGAAATGATCTTACTGCATTGCTTTGCAGTGATGAAAGAGATGGCGATCGTCAGGGCTACCTCCAGTATCCTATACAACTTTTTGGCCAAGGTAATAATCACAAAGCGAGGTCTAGACTCATATATAACATGTCACTTCCACAAGTATGGTTTTCCTAACAATACATCACAAACTTCAAGAGGAGCAACATCACACAGTAATTCATCCATGAAGGGCTTGATGTTGTAGGGAAGGCGACACTACTCGCTAACGCGAAGATCTCGTACTTGGTGAAGCCACCCAATGGTGTACAGTTGTGGATGTGATATAGTCTTTAGGCCCAGCCACTTCACGAACTCTCCTAAAATGAGTTTCTTTTGGCTTCCACTGTCAGCAATGAACTGCAGTGGAGAACTCTTCACCCACATTTGTGTGTGGAAGAGTGTTATGAATATAATTCATAACAAGTAAATAAATAAAATAAATGTAAACATTAAATAATCAAATATTGATTATGTTAAATAGTCATTAAGTTAAGTGAAAAGGTATGTCTAAAAGACATGCCCAGTCACGAAAGGACACCGACTTAGGTATATATATGTGGTTCCTCATTGTAACATTCATCACTTATACATTTTATATATAATAAATTATTATTACAAATACCTCTCGTGTATTTTTACAATCAAGATAACAAGCTACAGGTTTTGTTGCTTCAGTGGTATCAGAGCGATGACTCACAATATAATCATGCGAGTCTTTGAACGTTGTTTGCTGCACAATATACCATCACATTTATGTCCTGAATGCATTGAGAAGTTTAGTAAAATTCAAGAAGCGTTTCAGCATTTAGAAAAATCATATGCATTAGTTAAACCATGTCTAAAGGAAATCGATAATAAGGAAGATAATAGCGAAAATGAAGAAACGAAACAAAGTGAAGCAAGAGAAGAAGATTTTGATTAGAATGATGATAATGAGATTGTAGATGCAACAGATAATGGTTGATTCTGATAATGATGATGAAGGGGAAATGAAATGAACAAAGAGATAGGAAGTGGAGAAAACGAATTTGAGAATGTAAATACAGTTGTTGATGATGAAGATGTGAATATTACTCATTCTAATGATGAAAAGGAAGTGAAAATGGCTAATTCTGATAATATAAAAGGCTCATGTCTTCCTCCTCCCCATCCTCCTTTGAAGCCACTCGATCCCTCTGAATGGTACTGCAAAGGTATCACCCGTCGGCAAGGTACCTATGGGACCGTCTACAAGGCCTTTGTTACTGTGATGAACAAAATTGTGGCAGTAAAGAAATGGGTAAAGCCAAAGAAGGTGTTAATGTAACTGCTTTAAGAGAAATCAAATTATTGAAGTATCTTTCGCATCCAAATATAATTTAGTGAATAGATGCATATCCACACAAACAAAATTTACATATTGTCCTTCAATTCATGGAGAGTGATCTTGAGACTGTTATAATAGACATAAATATCTCCCCAGCTGATATAAAATCCTATATGCAAATGACGTTGAAGGGGCTTGTTGTTTGCCATAAAAAAATGGGTTTTGCATAAGGATATGAAACCAAATAACTTGTTGATTTCTTCTAACGACCAACTGAAGTTAGGAGATTTTGGCCTGCCTCACTTGTTTGGTAGTCCAGACCATAAATTTACTCATCAGGTTTTTTCACTTTGGTATTTCGAACAAGATCCCACCCAACTTCTCTATGACATAAAAACTCTGTAGACCATTTAGGAAACTGAACACCATGCAAAAAACCCACTTACTCGACAATGGTTTGACGTTAAAAGTGCCATTCCACAAAGAGAATTGAGAAAAGAAATCAAGAATTTTACCAGACTTCATGAATTTCCTCCCAACATTGTAATTTCTAACCACTCAAAAATTCTGAGCGAGGGAGAGATGAAAGAACATTTACGAAAGTTATGTAAATATGTTGAAGCAAAACCAATCACAGAGAAGCAATGGGATAAAATATGGAAAACAATGAATTTAACATGCTTGCTTTGTGAGTATGATTTTCAGAACATAATATCAGTCATGTCTCTAGAAGGGATCGGGTATTTCAGGAAAGTGATTGTTGAATTCGTAGCAAAAAAGGAGGCCAAAGAAGATGCTCTAGATGTGGCGAAGGAAATAGTGGGGGCATTTGACGTCATAATAAATGGACTGATATCACATGGAGATAAGCTCAGGGGAGAAAATCCCAACATAATTCTTGGTAACGTATAAGAAAATTCCATTGAACGAGCTAGTTGATTTAGAGTATTACTCATGATTGTAGTTCATGTTTATAAGAATAATGAGGGATATATAGAAATCCAATCCCTTGTTTGGCCATCATTGTCTACAATTATTCATGAGATTGTTGGGAATAGTAATGCAGGTACTGAAGTTGAAAAAACCATACGAACCCTTCTGGAGGGATATCCATTTGCCTTCAATAAATTTTGAGAAGGGAAAGTTATTCTCAGAACAACAAAGTTGATGCTATCAACTTTCAAAATGAAATACTTGGAAGCATTGTTTAATGTCGTTATTATCTGCATCTTTAGAGAAATTGAGGGGTTAAATGAAAAGGGTAACTTTACAGGGGGACAACTTATTGAAGCCCAAACGTAGAGACAGCATAACGATGAGCCCCTTGAGAATGGTGTTAGGCTTATCAAAGATATAGCCATGGAATATAGCGAATTAGGTTTTATTGTTCGAGAACGAGCTTTAGATATAGTAAAGGAGGCGGTTGATATGTTTCACTGCACTACTCAACCCACGGAAAATGTGAATGAAAACCAAGGAAAATGAAAGATTCGGTTTCTAATTTGTAAAAGCAAGTGAAAAACTTCAATGTGTTCATTACAGAATCACAGAAAATACATTGGGTGTGATCCAAGTGATGAGAATGAAATCTCCACTCGACCGTCGCTTTTCAAACTGTTGCTCGTCGACTGTCTAGTCGTCATCTTTCCATTGCTCATTTATTATGAAACCAACTCACAAAAAGATAGAAAATATAGATCAACGCCTTAGAATTCAACCTCTTCGAGGGGGCAACCTCCATTACATTACACAAATGAACATTTCTTGAATGATACAAATGTCAAGACCCCCTTTCTATATATAGGAGTCTAAGGGGTCATAATATAATCAGAGCCGACATAACAATAATAATGTAAGGACACAATAATAACAATAGTGGGCTTCTATGGGGCAGAATAGTAACAATATGGGGACTACATGGGTACAACAATATAATAAGGGGGTTGTACTAATAACAATAAGGGGTTACACTAGTAGTATAGGGGCCTAACATGCCCCTCTCCTTCAAAAAGTGTTGTCCTCAACGCTTGAGTAGTTCTTGATGTTTTTGTAGAATATTCTTTTCCTCCCATGTGGAATCTTCAGCAGGTAAGTTCTTCCACTGATGAGATACTCTGAAATTGAACGATTTTGTAGCTGTCGGGTTCTGTTTCTGTGACTACTCTAGGTTCAAATATGATTTTTCCTTCCTCTTCAAGTTCTGGCAATATTGTTTGAATTGGGATCTTCTGCAACTTTTGAATAAGTGCCCACACTTCTTCATCATTCTCCAATTCCTCCCTTGCTTTGTTTATCCAATCTGGTTGGATAATAGAAATGGCGCACAACAATGCTTCCACATCCTCATCCTTTCTTGAGAGTGCATCTGCCACCACATTTTGCTTCCCTTTTTTGTAGATGATTTCGAAGTCATAACCCAACACCTTTGTGACCCACTTTTGTTGCTCTTCAGAGGATAATATTTGTTCTAAAAAGCATTTAAGGCTATCATGATCCATTTTTACCTTGAAGTGTCTTCCCATTAGGTAGGGTCACCATTTCTTAAGTGCATGTAGTATTGCCAACATTTCCTTCTCATAAATAGCTTGCTTGAGATGTAGCAGTAAAAAGACCCAATCACCTACATCAAAAAAAATTTCACTACGATGTTGATCTATCTATGGTTTCATTCGATTTTGAACCAAAGTGGCATTATCCTTTAAAAGTTGGAGAACTTGTTGTTGATGCTCAATGTGATCTTTCATTGCCTTAACCTTTTTCTTCTTGATATGTCATTCTATCTTGAGATTTTTAGGAGTGGTATCTTCTTCCAATCCTTTACAAGATATGGTCGGATTCATTTCTTGATGCTCGATGTGATCTTTCACTTCTTGAACATTTTTTTCTTGATATGTCCTTCTATTTGGATAGTTTGAGGACTGGTAATTTCAGCCAATGCATTACAAGATGTGGTTGGATTCATTTCTTCTTTCTTGATGTGATCTTTCACTTCTTGAATCTTTTTCTTCTTGATATGTCCTTCTATCTTGAGAGTTTGAGGAGTGGTAATTCTTGCCAATGCTTTACAAGATATGGTCAGATTCATTTCTTCTTTCTCTGGGGTTGGGTCCTGGCGTATATCCTCTTATTTTGATGTGTATTGATCCTTTTCTTCCTCCTCTTCATACTCTATGTAAAATAATTTATTCTCAACACACTCATGACCTTTAGTGCATTTGTTATCACAATTGTAACAAAGCCCTTTTTCTCTTTTTACTTCCAATTGTTGTGGTGTAACCCTTCTAGGTTGTGGAAGGCTAGGAGAAACAACACTTCCATCTTTATAGCTGTGAGGGGTAGAATTCCTTGTTGCCATAATTTTGCTTTCCACTTTGTAACAAAGCCCTTTTTCTCTTTTTTCTTCCAATTCTTGTGGTGTTGCTCTTTGTTTTCTCATAATGTTCTATAATTTCCTCCATGAAAATTGACCATGTAACAAGTTGTTTAAGAGAACAAAGACCTTTATACCATAAAAATTGATCTTGTTCTAAATATGAAGATGTAATACATACCTTTTGTAATAGTGGTACACCATGTAGATCAAAATATTTCTTCACCAGTAGTGTCCAATTTTCTAGATCCTTACCATCAAACTTCATCATCTCGCTTTTTCTTGATTTTAGGAGCTCGATCTTGAAACGACTGTAACTTGGTACTTTTGGATCTTTAAGTTTTGAAATTACAACCTACAGTAGCCCGCTGCGTCCTCTTTCCAATGCCACTAGTCTGATCAAATTTAGATTCTCCAAGAAAGAGTTATGCATAATCTCCCAAGATGACCTGATTATGTACCTTTTCAGAAGAGAGAACTTGTATGAAGTGCCACGTGTCACTGTTTTGACCTTAGGATCTGAAAAATATACAAAAGAAACTACAGTCTGTCATCTTTCTGTAACTTCTTATGAAATTTCAATCTGATGCTCAAAACACAAGTTATGACTATTTTCCCCAGGTCACCTGTTTGGAATGTAATTTGGGAGTCTGCAAAAAAGGCCAACTTCCTCAGACCATGTCTCCACAAATATAGTGCAAAAATCTCTGAAATTCGCACCTAAGGTTTAGAACGATTTCGGCCCAAATGGGTTTTTTTTGTAGTGTCTAAAACGTAGCAGAAAAAAGTTATAGCGCAAATTCCACGATGACCTGTTTAGAGCAGCGAAACCCTAGAATCCAAATCTCTGATACCAAATGTTATGAAACCAGCTCACAAAAAGATAGAAAAGATAGATCAACGCCTTAGAATTTAGCCTCTTCGAGGGGGCAACCTCCTTTACATTACAAAAATGAACAATTCTTGGATTATACAAATGACAAGACCTCTTTTCTATATATAGGAGTCTAAGGGGTAATAATATAATCAGAGCCGACATAACAATAATAATGTAAGGGCACAATAATAACAATAGTGGGCTTCTATGGGGCACAATAGTAACAATATGGGGACTACATGGGTACAAAAATATAATAAGGGGGTTGTACTAATAAAAATAAGGGGTTACACTAGTAGTATAGGGGCCTAACATCATTATCCTCCGCCTTGACCAACATAGTCCACTGTTGACGTCTGTCATTGCCCACCTGTTGACTGACAGTTCCCATTGACTTGCGTTAAATCATGAGTCGTCCTAAGTCCCACCGGTTGGATACAACGTAACCGTTGGAATCACGATATTAAACGCATACATATATATCACGATTTATGTACAATATATTACAACAATATAACTTAATTAAATTCTATTAATTAATATAAATAATAATAATAATAATAATTAGAGTTATTAAAAAAAAATATTTATTAAAAAAAATCGATAACCCTGGATTCAAGGCAGTGTTACCGAGTGAATTATACAGGAAGAGGTGCTAATAGCGTCGAGTTACATATGCCGAGATGACAAATGAAAACTAAAGGAAACTGTCGACAATGCTTTGAGGACAAAGCTTCTGAAGGAAGGGGCTATGTTATGAATATAATTCATAATATGTAAATAAATAAAATAAATGTAAATTTAAATAATCAGATATTGATTATGTTAAATAGTCATTAAGTTAGTGAAAAGGCATGTTTAAAAGATATGCCCAGTCACAAAAGGACACCTGCTTAGGTATATATATGCAGGTCCTCATTGTAACATTCATCACTTATACATTTTATATATTATAAATTATTATTACAAATACCTCTTGTTTATTTTTACAATCAAGCCAACAAGCTACATGTTTTTTTGCTTCAAAGAGGCGTTCCCCCTCCTCTAGATCTTAGGCTCAATCTTATGGATCTTGGTGGTGGCCACGGTGGCACTGGGCTCCACATCAACAATCTGCTTTCCTTTGTCAGTTCCCTTATCGGGTTTTTATTTAGAGTCAAAACATGCGTCTGATTCATAAGCCTTCAGATCGGCCACCAGTGACTGTTTGGCCTGACACTCACTTGTATTGTGAGTGGAGCTCTTATGAAACTCACACCATTTTCACATGTCCTTGTTTGTCTTCATGGTGTTGTTCTTTGCTTATGGCTTCAGTGGGTTGTCCTGGGTAGTCCCACCTTGGCTTGGTCCTTTGTTCTGTGGTTTGGGGGTGCCTTTTCCTTGCGTTGGATTCGCAAATCCAAAATCCGACTTCTTCTATTAAAACTTCTGCGCAATCTTGATAGTGCACCAGTACGCCGTGCCGAGCGAGGAAATGTCTAGGAACTCCATCCCATCCTGGATGTACTTGATCCAAGTTGACTCAACTCTTGAATTTAACCAAGATCTTTTTCTTTCATGATGTGATTATAACTACATTTAAAAGAGCATAAAGGAACATATATGCATGTTGTAAAGAAGAAGGAACATGACAAGAATCAGCAACATAAAACACAAGACGTTGATAATGGAGTTCGTCCAGGAGGGACTACGTCTCCAGGCCCCGATGTCAAGATGGTGTAGGCCGCTGCATTAAGTGCTGGAAAGAGTGATGATGTACATGCATGTGTTTTCTCTATCATACAAGGAATATTCCCTCACGCAGGAGTGGCTCCAAGAGATGTTTCGCTGTAGGAACTCTCATTCAAAAAAGGACTCCTATCAGCATGACATAATTTCACGTATGTTAATAATGAGCATCCCACCAACATGGCATCAAAGGGATCTCAATTCAAACATACATGGCAACACATGAGTATCCCGTCAACATGATGACAAAGGGATCTCAATCAAAACATGACAATAAGTACATCTCACATCAAGAACAAAACAAGATCCCACATCAAACATCAAACAAGGATCTATACAGCACAATGCATCTCAAGCAAAGAGATAAAGAAGTACATGATCACACTACATATACCTCACATCAATGAGTTATCTTAAGAAGAGGATGATAAACTGTTGGATCTGGCTGCACCATCAATCTTGTGGCGTCAAATCTCATGGAAATGATTGCTCGCATATTGAATGCTAACATCGGCACTCCACTTTGAAAAGTGGCTGAAAATGGAATGATCAAAAGGAAAATCTGATTGCACCATCAGATTTGTGGCGTCGAATAGTGTAAAATCGACTGTCAAATTTCTGAATTCTGACAAAATGAAAATTTGGGGCTATGGGAATCTTTTAGATTCCCCCTAAATTCCTCAAAGATTGCCTCCTTTGTGCCATCTGAAGATCTACTGCTCAGATCAAAATTTTGTCTGCGCCGTCAAGATCCTTGTGAAATTTTGAGAAGAATGAGTATGAAGTTGGTTGCATTCTGACTCTTGCAAATTTCAGCCTCCAAGGAATCTAGAAGATTCCCTCAAGATTCTTGAAGATTCTCCTCTACTGGGAATCTACAAATATATTTCTAAAAAGGTGAATCCAACCTCTCCATTGCGTTCCCTGTGAAAATCTGAGAAAAATTACTGTAAACTTGATTACATTCTAATAAAATAAATTTTTACCTCCCAATGAATCTTAAAGATTCCTCAAAGAATTTGCATGAGAATATTCCCTCGAATATTTTGGGCATCAGCCTCATTTTCCATGCCCAGGGTAGACCCCCTCTGCGCCGCCCCGCCTCTGTCTTGACGCTCTCCCATTCGGTGTTCCATCCTCTCCGTGCAAATGAAAGCGAGGTTTATATAAAAGAACATGGGCGGAGATTACAACAACACCATTTTGGCGCATTGGTTAGGGTGGAGCACTTGAGGCGGGGAGGTCGGGGGATCAAATCTATACCCCTCCCAAAATACACAGATTTTTTTTGGTGTGTTAGTAATATGGATCCGTTTGAATTGGCGCAGTTTGTTTTGATTTAAACGTGGCGCGTTTTGTGTGGTAACCATTATATATATGGTTGAGTGTTGGTACATGGGGCCGCCCGGTGGGGGCCGGCTCCACAATACATGTTTTTGTCATATTTTGTTTGGGTGGTGGGTCTTCCAGGGGTGGCCCACACCCCGTTTAGTACAAAGTTTGGTTATAATTAATGTGGGTTGTGATATTGGAGTTGGGGCCACGGGGGTCATGGCCCATTGGCCATTTTTTTTAATTAACATTTGTTTTTAATAATACATGAGGGGTCCGATGGAGGTGGCGGGGGTCATGGTCCGCCATCTAATTTAATATTTATTTATTTTTGTTAATAACAATAATCATTTTCAGTTTTGTTTAATATAAGGGATATTAGACAAATTAAGTATCCAACAAATTCGCCCGCTCTTGGGAGCCAGATTCCATGTCCGGCACTCAATTAATTTGTAGGACACTTAAACCTGGCCCACAGCCTAACTTTGACCAAAAATTTGATTGCCTCTTTCTCCCTCATACGAGCTCAGATTTGAGTGTCGTTCACATTGTTGGAATCAGGGCGACGAGCACTTTGATATGGTGCTAGTTTGGGAGCAATATGACCATTTTGAATTTTGACCCTTTCTGAGTCCTCTGGGACTTCTGCATTTGTCTAGAGCCACCTGGATCAATCCTCCCCACTGAGGAGATTTTGGTCCTCCAAAAGCATGAAAAAATAATCTAGAACTTCTTTGTACCTTGTCTGCACTTCCAAGTATATGATATGTCACCCTTCATTCTCCTTAACCTTTGTCCTTTACAGCCATAAGCAACGAGCCGACACTTGCAACCTTTGCAAACTTGTAGTACATTGTTTTGCAAATTACATGCTTGACTTACATGGCCAACTAATGACCCAAGCATCCCATACTTGCCATGATTTTATAACACATACTCTGTGGTCAAGTTTACATCAAAATGGAAACAATACCCTAGCTATGAAAACAAGGCCAAAATATTGTTGTTGCTTCAACAAGAGATGGAAAACACATCATCACTACAACACATGATTTACAAAAATAAGGCCAAACATTATTATTTCTTTAACAAGTGATGGAAACACAACATCACTTCCACAATTTAACATGCAACACAAAATAAGACCAGACATCATTGTTGCTTAACAGGTGATGGAAAACACATCATCACTTTTACATTTTAAAGTGCAACAAATGATTTACAAAAGCACGACCATCACAAGCTCACATATCTAGAAACCATTTTTCACTTATTGATGTGAATGGGTCATCCCCCTATGGTGGTTTTTCTTGTCGAACAATTGTTTCACCTGGTTCATGCACGGACGCTTTGTCTTTAAGGCGCTACTCTGGATGGAGCCTCCAACATGTGGCTCTTTGATGGCCACCTCTGTTGCAATGACTGCAATAAGTCTTTTTCCTCTGGATCTACTTTACCTTCTTCTTTTCCTATTGTTGAGAGGGTCTTTCATGACTCATCCTTTTTTGTGCTGCTATTCTTTTCCAACACTTAGCAAATGTATGGTTATGTAATCCACAAAAGGTACATGTTTTTCGATGTGATGTTTTACATTCATCATTAACAACATGATTATAATCTAAATGAAAATTCGAATATCAAAACTCGTTATACCTTTCCTTGTCGTCTCTGGGTCATTATGGCAATGAGAGCTTGCCTCGGCTCTTTCCCTGCAATGGGCACTACCATGGGATGATGGAGACGTGTTTCCATCATTCTCTTTCCTCGATGATTTCGACAATGTCTCGAAAGAATCTGACACCTTCGAGCATTCTCCTTCAGTGTATCCCAAGCCTACCAATCGAGGTCTCTGCACAACCTCCAACGGTTGAGTTATGCCTTGGTTATTAACACCAAGTTCTTTTTCCTCCTTGTACCGCATCCTGGTAAGGAGCCTCATGTTTGTCCATGTAATTGGTATCTCCACATTTCCCACAGAAATCACACTATGTGAAGATGAAACTAAAGGGAAATCATCATCTTTTACCTCCACTTTCGAGTTGGAAATAATTTATGAAGGCTTCTCATCATCTATTGTTGGTAATTCGCTAGCTGTCCTGCCGCATTCCCCAACTTCCTTCCCGACATACCCAAGTCCTACCTGACAGAGTAATTCCTCTACTTTGACAGGATTGACAATGCCTTGGCCATTAATTCCCAAGCCTTTTCCTTCATATCCCATTTTCTTCAATAGTTTGGAGCCAATTCTTGTGGTATGATTTTCAAAAACAGTGAAATCATCATCAGGAAACATGCATAAAGATGGAGAATTATTTTTTACCTCACATGGGTCACGCTGCAACTTTTCCAAGGCCTCGTCCTTAGCTTGTAGCTGTCATAACAAAATATGTTTCTCCTCTTTCTCTTCATGTAGAAGCATCTTCAATTTAGCGTTCTCTATTTGAAGATTTCGGTTGTTGTGCTTCAGTTCTTCCAGGGCCTCTTCCATGGCTTGCAACTAAAGCTGCAATCGCTCCTTTTCCTCTGTCTCTTTTTGTAGAGCTTCATACATTATTTCCACCTTTTGGGACACTCTGAGCATGGTCTCATACATCGCTTTGTCATCCTCCATCGTTGCACGTTCCATTGTTCACGCTCACAATTCACATCCACGCGAAGACCGCTCTGATACCAAACTTGATCTGAGTTGACTCAACTCCCAGATTTAACCAAAATCTTTTTCTTCCATGATGTGATTAGAATTGCATTTAAAAGAGCATAAAGGAACATATATACATGTTTTAAAGAAGAAGGAACATGACAAGAATCAACAACATAAAACACAAGACGTTGATAACAGAGTTCGTCCAGGAGGGACTACGTCTCCGGGCCTCGGTGTCAAGATGGTGTAGGCCACTGCATTAAGTGTTGGAAAGAGTGATGATGTACATGCATATGTTTTCTCTATCATACAAGGAATATTCCCTCACGCAAGAGTGGCTCCAAGAGATGTTCCACTGCAGGAACTCTCATTCAAAAAGGGACTCCTATCAGCATGACATAATTTCACGTATGTTAATAATGAGCATCCTGCCAACATGGCATCAAAGGGATCTCAATTCAAACATACATGGCGACACATGAGTATCCCATCAACATGACGATAAAGGGATCTCAATCAAAACATGACAATAAGTACATCTCACATCAAGAACAAAACAAGATCCCACATCAAACATCAAACAGGGATCTATACAGCACAATGCATCTCAAGCAAAGAGATAAAGAAGTACATGATCACATTGCATATACCTCACATCAAGGAGTTATCTGAAGAAGAGGATGATAAACTGTTGGATCTGGTTGCACCATCAATCTCATGGCGTCAAATCTCATGGAAATGACTGCTCGCACATTGAATGCTGACACCTGCACTCCACTTTGAAAAGTGGATGAAAAATGGAATGATCAAATGGAAAATTTGATTGCACCATCAAATTTTTGGCATCAAATAGTGTAAAATCGACTGTCAAATTTCTGAATTCTGACAAAGTGAAAATCTGGGGCTACAGGGATATTTCAAATTCCCCCTAGATTCCTCAAAGATTCCCTCCTCCAAGTCAGCTGAAGATCTGTTGCTCAGATTAAAATTTTGTCTGCACCATCAAGATCCTTGCGAAATTTTGAGAAGAATGAGTATGAAGTTGGCTGCATTCTGACCCTGGAAAATTTCAACCTCCAAGGAATCTGGAAGGTTCTTAAAGATTCTCCTCCACTAGGAATCTCCAAATATGCTACTCAAAAGGTGAATCCAACCTCGCCATTGTGTTCCCTGTGAAAATCTGAGAAAATTGACTGTAAACTTGATTACATTCTGATAAAATGAATTTTTACCTCCCAAGGAATCTCAAAGATTCCTCAAAGAATCTGCATGAGAATATTCCCTGGAATATTTTGGGCATTTGCCTCGTTTTCTGTGCCTAGGGTGGACCCCCTTTGCGTTTCCCCACCTCCATTCCGTCGCTCACCCATTCTGTGTTTTGTCCTCTCCGTGCATATGAAAGTGAGGTTTATATAAAAGAACATGGTTCTAGCGCATTGGTTAGGTTGGAGCACTTAACGTGGGGAGGTCGGGGGATCAAATCCCAACCCCTCCCAAAATACATAGATTTTTTTTGGCACATTAGTAATACGGATGTGTTTGAATGGGCACAGTTTGTTTTGATTTAAACATGGCGCGTTTTGTGAGGTAACCATTATATATATGGTTGAGTGTTTGTACATTGGGTCGCCCGATGGGGGCCGGCCCATGTGAGCCGAAAGGGTTCAACCCCCACCGGATCCACAATACATGTTAATATTTTTTATTTTATTTTTGTTAATAACAATAATTTTCAGTTTTGTTTAATATAAGGGATATTAGACAAATTAAGTATCCAACAAATTCGCCCACTCTCGGGAGTCAGATTCCATGTCCGACACTCAGTCAATTTGTAGGACACTTAAACCTAGCCCACATCCCAACTTTGACCAAAACTTTGGCTAGATCATTCTCCCTCATACGAGCTCGGATTTGAGTGTTGTTTGCACCATTGGAATCAGGGCGACGAACACTTCGATCTGGTAGTAGTTTGGGAGCAATCTGACCATTTTGAATTTTGGCCCTTTATGAGTCCTCTGGGACTTCTGCATTTGTCTAGAGCCACCTAAATCAGTACTTATGTAGACAGTCACAATAATTGAGCAACAAATTCCACTCAAATTCCTCGATACCTAGCTTCACGCGAAGGGTATGGAAAATATTTGTGAACTCTGACACATCTTGGTCCCTTCCCTATCGTAGCGTGGTCCACTTTATGTATTTATCTCCATAGCTCTTGACAGGGTAGTATTGTTCCTTTGTGGCATCTCAGAAATAATCCCAAGTGGGTGCGGCTGAAAACAACGAGGGTTCATTCTCATCCTTTTGTTCACAGTAGGTTTCCCACCAGTGCTTGATGTGTGGGGTGGCTTTGAGAATAGAAAAAGTAATCTTTTCCCAATTGGAAAAGTCATGAACTGAAAAATATCCTTCCAATAGATTTAACCATTTATCTACAGCGTCTGCATCTATCAGGCCTTCAAATATGGGAGTATCAAATTTAACTTGTACCTTAAAAGGAGTGGCACCTCCAGAGTGGCTCTTGGATGAAGATGCATCGCTTGTGGGTAGTCGTCGAAAGATCTGGACAAAGTTATCCATCATCGCATCCCTCTGTCGCTCGAGGGCTTCCTTGAGCAACATTTTTAAAGGATCTCCTACCCCTCGTCTTTATTTTCTTCTACCATGGGAGGTTTTTGGGTTTTGTGAGGTTGATCTTGCAATGGTTCAACCAGATCGAGCCCTAACTCCTTATACCCTAACCTCGTTGGGGACATGCAAAGAAAAACAGAGAAAGAGCAGACCGCTCTGATACCACTAATCTGAACTTAAATAGGAATGCAACAACTTACATATATAATCATAAATACAGAGATGCAGCAAAAAAACACTTCATTTCATTAATAGAAAAATATTGAACTATGCTTACAAACAGAATGGAAATAAGATAGCTCAGGCAATGGTAGCTTATCTCTGAGAAGAGATGTGGCGGCTACATGCCTCTAAACTGTGTTACAATGAGGCTCAAAGGCCTATTTATTATTGAGAAACAATGGAAAAACCTAAACATCCAAAAACCTAACCCTAGGAGATGAAGTGCCAAAATTGTGGGCCTCGTTTGGGTAAATTGGTACATCAACTTCCCGGGGTCGTAACTTTGGCATACGATCTCCATTTGGCTATCATAATACCTCGTTTCGAAGATCTCAAAGAGAAGGCCAAAAAAAGATTAGGAAGGTTCTCTAGGATGTTCATTGTCTCTCTGTTTTCCCTAAAAACATTGTTTAGGGCCTCAAAACGGCTCCAGAAGTTCACGACCCGAAAAACTGCTAAAAATAGTAAAATGTGCTACAATTAAGGAAACCGGAAAATTGAAAGAGCCGGTGTTGGGGGTCCAAGTGGAATAGGTGAGTGGCCACCAATATCCACCTGGATCAAAATGGAAAATGAAATTCTTTAACTTTTGAAGAAGAATATTTGTGAAGCACTTATGTCAAGACTTCCAAATCTTTAGTGATTTTTAATATTGGGGTTATTGCATTTAGGCGTGTCATGTTAGTCATTCTTATGCAATAATGGATACCAATTGTTTCATTACCTTATGATAAACGAATCACATAATCACATCAATACACACACCACACACATATATAAAAGAATAACTAACACGACATGCCTAAATGTATTAACCCCAATATCAAAAAGGACAAAAGATTTGGAAGTCTTGATATAGGTGCTTAACAAATATTATATTCAAAACGTTAAAGGATTCTTTTTCCCCTTTGCCTTGTTGAGCCCTCAATAAGACCCCCAATTTTTACCCTAAAGCTTGGGGTTCTCTGTTTTTCCCTTTTGGCAATTATAAGAAGGAAAGGGGCCTACTTTAAAGTTGGGTCTAATTGGAAAATTGAGAAGACAAGTTCAAAAAGTAAGAAGGAACAAACTTCAAATTCAACCTTGATAAAGGACTCTCGCTCAAAAGGAAAAAGTTGAATTCAAAACTTAAAACTGGGATCCTGATTTAGAAATCAAGGGTGATTTTAGGACCAGGGAAGAAATCAACAAATGAAACTGAAGAGAGGTTATAATCTATGCATTAGGCCGAATATGAAATTTGGAACTGCAAAGTGAATTTTGATGGATGAGTTTATTAAACATGTGTTATCATTGATGTCAAAATAACTGTGGTCATTGATGTAGGGCAATGTTTGATTGTTGATACTTAGTGAGTTTGCTAGGGTTTCACAGTCTCTTAGAGTTGGAGCCATGCTTGTAAATCCTTGGAATAATTTTAAGATTATATTTCCCATTGGAATTGCCATGAATATGCTAGTAGAAGAAAGAGAGGAGAGGCAACATCACAAATTTTAGCATGTTACTACTCACACTACTCAAGTCTATGCTATGACATTTGTTAGTGCATTGAATGATATGATCCAAGAAGCTTAGCTAAGGACTTGTCATATACCTCCTCAACTTCTAGTTGACAAGGCCATTGAAAAGTATGAATAATAAAACAATCAATTGCTTATATTGGATTTAAATGCAACAATGATTACACAAGTTGATACACCATGTAGAAGAGGTTATGATCAAATCAAAGAGATAAAGCTCCATTTGCATCTTGATCTAGGTTAAACCCTTTCAGTTTTATGTAAGGATACAAAAAACTACTATAGTTGTGCTTAGCAGAAGTGAGAGAAATGTCTTAGATGAGAATTATGATCCATTGAAAATGCTCATGACACATGAACCCTCTGACGAGCCCATAAAGTGGGAGCTTAAGTAGCAGCCAAGAGGTATAAACCCTCCCTGTGGTGGATTCAAATTAGATGATCCCAACCAACAATTCCATAAGACATTTTTAATGAGTATGAAGGATTTTTAAATGGAAGACCTAACATTCTATAACTATTAACCAGTTTTTCAAAAGATAAGTTGAGGAAAAACAAGTGTAGAAAGAGAACAAAAAAGAAGCAAGCACAAGAAGTCACACAAAATAGAGTCTAAAACAAATAGTGATGATTATCATAGAAGTTAGTCATCTTGAACTAAGATAACATGCAATTATAGAGGAAGAAGAAATTCCAGAAGGAAACACAGTAAAAGGAAGCGGCACCATGTTGTATCTTGCACATAGAAAAGCTTAAAATCTAATCATCGGCATAAGAACCCGTTGATCGGGAAAAATGACCCTTCAACATTCTAATGGAGACCACCTAGTCGGGAACTTAATATAGTTCCTTTTCCATTGAAGTAGTGGTTCAAATTGGTTAGATTAGGTCTAGTTACCTTCTCTCTATCTCTAATCACTTAAAGTATGACCTTCATCTACCAATAGAGAAGAGACATCAAATCGATTCTCATTGTTGATCAGGCAAGAGAATGATCCTTAAGTTGAATTTGTGGCTCGGGAAAACCACTCTAAAGACTACCTCTTTGAGGAGAGGAATTCTAAGATGCAGAAAGTAGAACGAAATGCCAAGTATAATCTAAGATGCATCTAATCCTAGAACTATCTCAATTGAATGAAGGATTAGTCCTTCTTTCAATCAAGAGCACGCTAAAAGGACAAGAAAAGAAACAGAAGTATGTTGAAATTGGAACAAAAAAAGGAAATAGATTAGGGAAACAGTTCCAAGATATAATCCTCGTTTGAGCAAATGTATACAAATAAATTCCTATTAAATAGTTAACAGACATCCAACTACAAACATCTCCAATTCCCAATAAAACATATGCATAAGAACAAAAATATTCATGTCACAATACTGAAATAGTTCAAATACATGACATGTGGAAAGCAAGACATCTATAAGATTAAATTGTTAGATAGCTAGCAGCTCAAGGAGATAAAGGTTTGTCCTTATGCAAGTTCTAGTTTTGAAACTCATTTCTGATTAACCCTGTAAGATAGCTTGACCAGATTCTAAATGAGCATTTCAGTAAACAGTCAACAGTAGTGTTGAAAAGCCACATACATACTCATACTCCAGAAATGAATTTGAAATCTGAAGAATTTATTTTCAATAATAGAGAAAGAAATAGTGTTGTACATCTAATTACATAAATAAATATTATTATAAAAATGAATCAATTACATAAAATATCAAAGAATTACAATAGTGCAGGGCCTCTATTGTCTCTAAATTTATTCCCTATCTGTACAAATGGATATGATCTCACTACAATAGTGCAAATGAGTCTTAACTCCTTCTATACAAATAGGTTGTAAGCTCTAGTATTACTCTACCTCTTTCTCTTGGATTTGAATCCCTTTCTCACAATCAGAGATGGCTATTTATACATAGTGGAAATATTGACAAGCCCCCTTTATTTCTCAACAACTGGGTTAATTAAAAGAAAATGAAACAAATTGATTCCTTCGGTTGGGGTTCGGGCCAAATGTAGATGGCCACAATTGAGTAAAATGCCCAGGTTATTTTTCTCTTTGATAATTTTGTCCAACTTATTTTGAATTGTCAACAACTTCTATTTATTAAAAAAAAAAAAAAACTTTTGCAACCTAGAGGGGTTTCTTCAGAAATATTGACTGGATCTATTCACCATCGTCAGCCATGGAAACTTCTCTGTCAAAAGAAAACAATTTTTTTTTTCTGTAACAAGATTTATCTTTCTTAAATGTTGAAAAACAAACATAAACCATAAAATGTGAAGAACTATATTTATGCCCCAAAACCATATAAATCACAGCTTTTTAAATTTATACAACAGCGGCCTATAGGAGGTGACAAGTGGCAGATGTTACCAGGTATGAAAGAAATGGATATCGAAACTTTTAACAATGGCAATAATATAAAACATGTGATGTAAAGAAGTCCTGGTGAGGAGCGGATGCGATATCCACTTTAAACCGTTGTTTATATGCTCATTGGATCCAGAGGAATATTGGAAATCAGAGGTTTAAGATATCAAGGCCTTACAATTGTTACCATTTATAAGTTATGATATAAAGGCAGATGTGATATTCCAATTAGACCATTGTTAATATGCATATCAGGTCCAACATATCGAAGCCTGGCAGATATCGGAAGTTGGAGAGGCAAGGTGTATCGGCATATTGGCGGATTGGCATATTGGAATATCGGTGAATTATAATATCACCATCGGAGATTGAAGGGAGTGTTGTATCAGAGCTTTTTAAATGTGTCTCAAAAGGAAATCTCTGATATGCGTTACCTCCGATATGCGGGAGAAGAAACAATGACATGGCATTTGGGTCCTTCGATAGCTGCTTTATGGATTGGACTTTGAATATCGGGGATTTCAAATGCATTCCTCCAATATCAAAGCTCTGATATATTAATATGTGCACCACTTGTTTTTTTATTTAAGGCTTAAAGTTTATGAATGATTCTTGGTCTCGCAGGCTATGTAGAAAATAAAAATAAAATATTTACAATTGAAAATTACTTATCTACAAATAAATAAATTTACGAAACAAAAGTAATGTACAATTTATATATTTTAATAGGGAAAGATAGTGAAAAATATCTAATCTTCAATTAGGCGCCATTTACAAACCAAACGTCCAAATGAGATTAAAAAAAAGTTATGGTAGGAAGATAGGAACAGATTGAACTCATTGAAACAATCCAAATTCTCAAAATCTTATAGTAATATGACTAACCATTTAATCAAAGGGTCCCCATAATGAGAATTAAGTGAATATTGTGTGGGGTTCTGTTTTTACCACAACAATGGCGACACACTAGGAAGAAACAATTATCTCTGGAAAAATGATGAAATTCTAAGAAAAAAGAATAAGGTTAAATCAATCAAAGTGCTAGGATTCAGATTTTCAATGAAATCCCAATAACAACTAACAGAGTTTTATCACTTTGCATATCTTCAATATTGATTATAAGAGTCATGTTTGACAACAATTATTTAATTGATAACAGCTTAAACTTAAAGAACAAAATCTTATCATTATGTTCAATAAGAAAGATGAACTCTTGTTTTCATAGGTAGAGCCACTACTGCCAGCAGGCATCCATAGCCTCGACAAGGTTACCTCTTAGCCCAAAGGAAATGTCAGTATCCCATCTATGTTTAAATATTTCAGAGGAGACATAATTCATTAATAACTCTGAAAGCCATTGTCCCGACTTGGTAGCCAAATATTGACAATGCCATTCATAAGCATTGATGGTCATGAACAAGTTGGCTCGTGATGAGACCTCTCATCTTACAATGAATTATGATAAGCCATTATCTCGGTTTGTGATGAGCCCCAATTTTTGGTAACAATTTGGGCTCATTTGGCCTACTTACCTTGCTCAACCCTTCATTTTTTACCACTTATGCATCATTTCTTAGTATATTCGTGTTATTTGTAGGAAGAAGGGCAGTCATTATGCCTATGTGGCTAATACATGATGATTTCAGGTTTTTTGACATTAAATGGAGCAAAGACCACGCAAATGAAGACAAGGAGACAGCCAAGGTGGCATTGCGGGTTTATAGGGAGGTTGTCCACAGCCTTGAATGACCTTCCTCGTGATCTCCACCCCAACTCCGAGCTCCAACAGCTATCACCACCGAGCTAGAAGGCAGCCAACGGATTCTACAGGAACAGCAGTTTACTTTTAGTTGGACAGCCAAGCCCCACTAATTGAGGAGGCCAGCTTGGCCCTCATCATGTATAAATATTGAGGTTGTAGCCTTCGATGAGACTCTTGAACTTTTGTTGTAGATTTTGAATCACGAGCTGTAGCTCTGTTTTTGCTCTTTGTAAGCCAATTTTGGCATGTTGTTAGACTCATGATTATGATATTTTAATAAAAGGCAGGCAGATTTGGATTCAATTCTGAGTTCTTAGAGGAGCTATAGCTCTCAGGTTAGGGCCCAACCTGAGAGCAATAGACCTCCTTCTCTTTGTATTGTTACTTGTCTTTCTTTTATCATTGCATTTCTTTCCTTTACATGCACTTGGAAAACACAGTTTGTTGAGTTGACTGTTTCGGTTTGGTTATGTAGGTTAGTTTCATGAATGCAGTTGTTTCAGTAGTTCAGAATTAGCGTAGGGAGATTGAAGTTACGTTGAGTTCAAAAAAGGTTGAATGCATGCTCACTTTCACCTCTGTTTGGGGACCGGAAGTGTAGACTGTGCCAACTGCCAAAAATATTGTTTTAACATATGCATGCAAGTATTGATGTAATGTTTTCGGTTGCAGAGTTGTCCATACGATTATATCTTGAGTAATGACTCTTTGGTTCAACATCATGCACGGTTTCCCTTCAACTTACATTGTTGTTCTTTGATTCCTAATAAAACAGTTAGAATAGGTTGGTGAACTTTCGTTTACATGCAAGATAAGGGTGATTTGTTTCGTTTACACTGCGCAGCACCACTTCATCGTGTTCTTATCCTTCTAAACCATGCCTAAGCCACCTACACATCCTCTTTTCAGCTCATTCGCCTTCCAACCCTTCTATTGTCCACGTTGCTCAATCTTTTTGACCTTCCACTACTACTACCCTCCTCTAGACCAGCCAGCTTTACACACACCTTCCCCATATCATCTCTCTGTCCATAGGCCATCTCAAGCTCCTCGTTCATCTTACCCATCCATCCATACAGCTCCTTCACTCCTCCATCATCCAAAACTCCGACTGCAGAACATCCTGTAGAAGTTAGCAGACTTCCTGTAGAAATCCCGAGCTTCCTGTAGGATCCCCTGCAGACATCCTGTAGAAGCCTGCAAACACGGTTGCCAAGCACCTGAACGTTGTGGACTTCTGTGGAATGATGTGAGGGATCCCCTGGAACCTCTCAGAGTCCTCCTGACCTTTCCCAAGCCTTCCTCCCCTTTGAACTACCCCTGCACAGTCAAGACCCAGTAAGAAGCACAATCATAACAAGTCCACCCACTTGAGCAAAAATACAAAAACGTGTTCTCTTCAATGGAAGTAGTTTAAATTCATGCATCTCATCTCACTAGAAGTAATGGCATCATTGTTAGGAGTTGCATTCCCATCATTTCATTGTAAGGATTAAGCTAGTCAGATTAGGGTTTACTAGGGTTTCTATGTTTGGTTGGCTTTCAGTTCATTCTTGCAAAGTAGGTTAATTTCCTTTGAGATAGCCTTCGTGCATCACTTAGAAAGCTTCTTCTGAGAACAAATAGAAGTTGGCTTGAGCCCTAGCGGACTTGTGCCAGATGAACAAGTGACAGCTGCGACAAGAGCTAGTACTTGTGCATACAGCACCGTCGCTTCCAAGTTTGTTACGAACTACCGGGTTGATAAAATTAGAGAAGGAAGCTCCAGGAGTTGTAGCATTATTGCTACAATACTGGAGCCCACCATCTTTTTGGCGCCGTTGCCGGGGAAGAGTCAGAGTATTAGTAATTATTTCTTTTCTTCTATTTTACTCTCGCCTTCTGCCAAGTAGTTTATTTCATTTCCATTCTGCAAAAGTAGCATAGACATTTCCTGCTTTCATAGACTAGCATTTCAATTCCGCAATTTCAATTTTGCAAGCATAGATTAGCATTTCAATTCTGCAAGCGTAGACTAGCATTTCCATTCCTGCAATTCCATTTGAGCAAAGTAGATTAGTCCTTTCCTGCTTTCATTTCAATTCTGCATTTGTATTTCAGCAAGATAGTTAGTTGTAGATCAATCTGTTTCAGTTTTGCAGGTACCGAAGAAAAAAACAAAAGCAATCAAAAAGTCTTTCCATTTCATGCCTCGTAGGAATCGAGATAAAACAGGCAAATTCCTACCCAACACCCCCACCACATCACTGAGTCACCCTTCTCTCTTCTTCGGTGACAGTGATCCAGAAGAACCTATAGGTGAACCTCCTGAGATATACGAAGATCCTATAGCAGAAGAAGAATTAGAGACCATCCCATCTGAAGCTATGGCTGACAATAGAGGAGAAGATGAGAGAATAGAAGGTGCCTTCCCCATCCGAGAAACCAATGGAGACATGAAAATGAAAAACATTAGCCCCTCTGCTCTACCTCACTTCCATGGACTGACTACTGAAGATCTTGATACCTTCCTGTTTGAGTTTGTTGTCCTTTGTAGAACCTATGACTATACTGAAGATGAGCAGAAGCTGAAACTCTTCCCTTCAACTCTTAAGGATGCAGCATTACGCTGGTTCATGGGCTTACCTGGGAATAGTATCACCACTTGGGCTCAGATGCAGCAAGCTTTCAATACCAAGTACTAGGACTACTGTAGGTCCAAGGAAACCAAGGGAGAAATCTTTCGGATGACCATGGGAAATGATGAGTCCTTAGAGGATTATGAGGAGAGGTTCCAACTTAGCTATAAGCGGGTCAGGTGCACACTTGACCCTGAATCCCTCAAGTTGGTCCTGCTCCGAGGAGTCCCTGAAGACCTTTTAGATACCCTTCACATGTTAGCTGGGGGAGATATTTACCAGCTGCCTTATGAGGACATCAAGACTGTGTTCAGAAACCACTCTAGGGCAGCTCGGAAACGAGGTAGAGGAAACCTTCTCTCAGCTGGTATTTCTTTCTCCAAGCATGAGTTTGCAAATCAATTAGAAGATCTTAAGAGTGAGGTGAGACAGACCATTGCCATGCAACTAGACACATTCAGGATCTAGCAGAAGAAAGAAGAAGTTGAGAGGGCCTTGGCTATCTTCTGCCCTAGATGTACAAGGAGACACCCTAAGAACGAATGCCCATTGCATTCGGTCGAAGTGTGCTTCGTTTGTGAGGAGGACCATCCCACAAATCAATGCCCAACCTTACCTGGACTTAAAGCTATGTACCAAGGGACAGAAGCTCCCACTGAACCTCTCTATTTCCTCAACCAAAGGAGGCCACAAGGACCTAGACCTTACCAGCAGGGGATGCAAGGGGCACCCCAAGCTTATTACAGCCCCAACCAATCGACTCTTATGCCTTCCTGGGGCCCCCCTGCTCATCCTTCCTGGTCTATGCCTCCTCCATGGTCTTATCCACGTCAGTACCCTACTCAACCCACTAATCATTCATATCATTCACATGCCCAGCCACAGCCTCAGTGGAATGCACCTCAGTCGGGGTGGAGGCCCCAGTACAACACTCCTCCCGTCATTTTGCCTCCACCACCAGTTCAACCTCAACCATTACCTCCTGCTCCTCTAAGGCAACCTCAAATGCCTGCTCAACCGAACCCGAACCCCAACAATAGACAGGCCCAGCAGGTATACACTGGGGCAACATCATGCCCTACCTATGCTGTGGAGATCCAGGAGATCAATCTTCGATCTGGAAAGACTCTTCCAGATCGCCAACCTCCTCCCCCAGAGGACGAGGAGGACAAACAGGAAAGTGAACCAAAGGCTATTCCACCCTTTCCTGAGAGACTAACAGCCACCACACAACCCAACCCAGAGGAGGATGAGCTTCTGGGAGAGCTCAAGCAATTGTGTGTGAAAATACCACTTCTCCAAGCCATCAAGGATGTGCCAATATACAACAAACTGGTTAAGGAAAAGTGTTTTAAACACCCAGGCAGGCGAAAGAGAGATGCTTCAACCATCAATGTCTTAGGACAACTGTCTGACCTTATGTTAGGACAAGTCATCTGCCCAAAGTACCTAGATCCTGGGAGTCCTGTAGTAGATGTCCACATCAATGGCACCATCATACCTCACACCTTGATTGATTTGGGGGCTGCCATTAATGTGATGACCAGGGATACCATGCTCAAACTCAATCTTCAGGGTTCCTTGAGGAAGACCTCGACAGTCCTGCAACTAGCAGATCGCTCCACCGTGACTCCCGAAGGGATTGTGGAGGATGTCTTGGTCTCTGTCGACTCTTGGGAATACCCTGCAGATTTCTTGGTTCTGCAACCCAAGGCAAAGCTTACTGGATATCCTCTTATTTTGGCAAGGCCTTGGTTAGCCACTGCAGATGCTTACATAAGTTGTCGTGCAGGAAACATGACCATCAAAAACGGTCCTATGTCCAAGCAGCTAGTCCTATACCCTCCTGCCCAACCCTCCTTAGAGCATGACTTACCATTGTGGTTGGAGGAAGGAGAAGAGGATGAGGTGTACTCAGCGCCTTTGTGCACCCTAGATACCACTAGAAGAGACCCCCCAACCGAGGATGACTTGATTGAGACTTTGATCCAGAATCCACCTTCCAGTGCACTATCCTTAGAGAAATTGGTGGAGGATGCCCAAGCCAGCACCTTAGTGGACCTTTGTGCCACCAACCCTGTCACTCCCAGAGTCAAGAATGTGGAGTTCGGCCCTGAGAGAACGTTAAAGATCAGCTCCTCCCTATCTCCTTCCCAGGAAAAGGAGCTGTGTAGCCTGTTGGCCAGCCATCTAGATGCTTTTGCTTGGAGCTATAAGGAGATGAAAGGAGTCCATCCCTCAGTCTGTACCCATCACATATACATCAAAGAGGGTTGTAAACTGGTTAGGCAACCTCAGAGGAGAATGAATCCAGCCCTTAAGGACATTGTCAAGGAAGAATTGCAAAAATTGTTGGATGCCAGATTCATTTACCCCATCTCAGATAGTGAATGGGTGTCCCCTCTGGTGTTGGTTCCCAAGAAAAATGGGAAGTGGAGAATCTGTGTGGACTACCGAGAACTGAACAAAGCTACCAAGAAAGACCATTTCCCTCTACCTTTGATAGATCAAGTGTTGGATGGACTGGCAGGAAAGAAGTTCTTCTCTTTCTTGGATGGGTTTAGCGGGTACAACCAAATCCAAATCAGCCCGGAAGACCAAGATAAGACCACCTTCACTTGTCCTTGGGGTACCTTTGCCTACCGAGTTCTTCCCTTTGGGCTATGCAATGCTCCTGCTACCTTCCAGAGAGCTGTCTTGAGCATCTTCTCGAAGTTGGTCCATGATGCGGTGGAAATCTATATGGATGACTTCACTCCTTATGGGTCCAACTTCCAGGAAGCATTGTCCAATCTGGGAAAGGTCCTGACCAAATGCATTGAGATGAACCTGTCCCTTAGTCCTGAAAAATGTGAATTCCTGATGACTGAAGGGACCGTGCTAGGCCATACCATTTCTTGCCAAGGGTTACAAGTGGATCCTAACAAAATTGCTCTCATCAAGAAGGTTCCACCTCCCCAAAAGGTAAGGGATGTCCGGAGTTTCTTAGGGTTAGCAGGGTATTACCAGAGATTCATTAAAGACTTCAGCAAGCTAGCCTCGCCATTGTTTGTTCTGTTGGAAAAAGATGTGGAGTTTAAATGGACTAACGATTGTCAGAGGGCTTTGAATGAATTAAAGGACAAGTTGGTGTCAGCCCCAATCTTGAGAGGTCCAAACTGGGCCCTACCTTTCCACATCCACACTGATGCCTCAAACAAAGCCATAGGGGCAGCTTTAGGACAAGTTGAACAAAAACTTCCATATGCCATTTACTTTGTTAGCAAAAACTTGTCCAAAGCTGAACTGAATTACACTATAACCGAGAAAGAATTCTTGGCTATGGTCCATGCATTGAACAAGTTCCGACATTATATTACTGGCTATCAAACCTTTGTACATACAGATCATGCTGCAATTAGATATTTAATGAATAAACCAGATGTGAATGCTCGTATTATTAGATGGTTACTTTTGTTGCAGCAGTTTGATTTGACCATTGTTGACAAACCAGGTAAAGAAAATGTTGTTGCTGACTTTTTATCTAGATTGGATTTGTCTGCAGATGAGGATGGAACGGTGGATGACCAGATGCCCGATGAACATCAGTTTGCTATCTCAGTACTCTCTCCATGGTTTTCTGATATAGCAAACTACCTTGTTTTAGTACAGTTCCCTCCGCACCTATCTTCAAGAGAGAAGAGCAGAATCATCAGAAAAAGTGCCTCATTTACTTGGATCGGGGGCAATCTGTTCAAGCTTGGCCCTGATCAGATCTTAAGGCGTTGTGTAAGGGAGGAGGAAGTCTTTGATATCCTCCTCACCTGTCATGATGGGCCTTGTGGAGGACATTTTGCAGCAAAGAGGACTGCCTTCAAAATCCTGCAGGCAGGCTACTATTGGCCCACACTTCATCAAGATGTCAGAAGATATATCAGCCAATGTGACCGATGCCAAAGAATGTGGAAACCGACTCCAAGGGATGAGATGCCTCTCCAGCCTCAAGTGACTCTTGAGCCATTTGAGAAGTGGGGTATGGATTTTGTGGGTCCAATCAACCCTCTTCGAGGCAAAGGTCTTACATCATTGTGTGCACTGACTACCTGACAAAGTGGGCAGAGACAAAAGCAATCAAGGCAGCAACAGAAGAAAAGGTGGCTGAGTTCTTAAGGGAGAACATCTTCTACAAATTTGGCTACCCAAGAGAGCTGGTCACCGATCAAGGGAGCCAGTTCACATCCAACTTGATTGAAGACCTACTAGCTCACCACAAAATCAAGCATAGGACTTCCACCCCCTATCATCCACAGGAAAATGGGCAAGTGGAAGTCACCAACAGAGCATTGGAAGGGATTTTGACTAAGGTGGTGAGCAGCAGTAGGAAAGATTGGGCAGATCGCCTGGTTGAGGCCACATGGGCTTACAACACCACCTGGAAGACCACCACCGGCTTCACACCTTATGAGCTGGTCTATGGGAAGAAAGCTTTGCTGTCCATTGAGTTTGAATACAACACTTTGAGGATGGCAGCTCAGCTGGACCTAGATCTCAGCCATGCACAAGAAAGGTTATTGCAGCTGAATGGACTGGACGAGCACCGGATGCAGGCCCTCCTTCACTCAGAAGTGGTTCAACTTCAGAGAAAGGTGTGGCATGACCAACACCTCCATGACAAGCAATTCCAGCCGGGAGATTGGGCCTTGTTGTATGACTCCAGGTACAAAGATTTCAAGGGGAAGCTGAGAACCAGATGGCTAGGACCATATGCAGTGGAAAAATGCCATGACAATGGATTTGTTCTTATTCGAACCATTGATGAGGAAGCCATCCCCATGCTTGTCAATGGGCATCGATTGAAGATCTACAGGAAACCTCTCTCAAGACAAGAGTTCATCAAAACTATGGAGAAATCAGTGTTGGTCATAGAGAAGGGTTCTGCCTCTGCTTTGGGCATACCCTAAAAGATCTAAAAAATAATAATAATAATAATAAATAATAAAGATCCTTGGGTGAAAACCTTTCTGAGGCTCCCAAGGCAGGTGGTAGGGGTGAAAACCTCATTGAGGCGCCCCTATTGTCTTTCAAAAAAAAAAGAGATTTGAAAAAGATCCTTGAGTGAAAACCTCTCTGAGGCGCTTAAGGCAGATGGCAAGGGTGAAAACCTCATTGAGGCGCCCCTGCTATTCTTCAAGGAAAAAAGAAAAAAAAAAAGAAAAAAAGAGAAAAAAAAAAAAAAAAAAAAGAGAAAAGAAGACAATAAGCAAAAAGATAGGGACAGCAAGTTTATAATGTGAAAATGCATGCAGGTTGCAGGTGTTCTATGACGGAGAGGAGGTCTTTTAACGCAAAGCCAAAGATCCTTATCATGCTGCCAGGAGACCTCACCAGCACCTCCTCCAAGAATACTCATTGTCTCCAAGGTATGTGCACAATTTCATCGGCTTGAGTCTTCTACAGGAAGATGCAGACTTTCTACAGGAAGGTGCAGACTTTCTACAGGAAATGGAAACTTTCTACAGGAAGTTCTGTATTTCTACAGGAAACTTCCTGTAGAAGTTCGGGACGACCCAGAATTCATTTTATGAGGAGATCTAACGACCAAGGGTCGGTTTGGACACATGCAAGCTACTGTTGGCACCCTTATACACTGTTGTCACCATCCCTGTCGACATGCAACGAAGTTACCTGCACCATCAAAGCAGATCATTGAGTTATCAAGAGAAAGCAATTTTTGAGATGAAAAAAACGTTGAGATGTCATACCATATCCATCCCAGCCATTCATGAGCTCTGTGAGCGTGATCGTGGGGCCATTGCCTTCGTCGTGCAGCATGCACCCGAGGAGGAAAAAACTGTTACAGGACATCCTGCAGGAGTCCCGTAACAGTTAAGCCCGCTAGAGTGCACACCATTCACAGCGCTTGCCATATACAATGAAAATGCGGGCGCATGCAGCCGAAGCATCAAATCCATCGTCAGCAGCCTGTGAATATGAACCTCTGGGCCTGTGCAAATCCACCAGCAGCAAATAAATCCACTCATCATCATCCAAGAACCGGAAAATCGCGTTGCGGCCGCACAGGTAAGTGTCTCGACCCTTTCTTCCGTCGAATTGCATGAATTTTACTTTGAAAATGTTTGCAAGTGTGAAGTGAATGGGTTGAGCGATTGTATGGCCATTCGAATGGCCACGTCGATCAGTTAATGGTCTAGTCGTATGTTTGGGTGGCGGTCGTGGCAAAAGAGACAGGTAGTACACACGTGAGAGCAATCCCGTCGGAAAAAACGAGTTTAACATAAGAGACGGCGGCGGATCTACGGGGAATGATGCGGCAGTAAGGGAACTCGCAGGAAAATGATGGGATGACGTCGTCCAACGGTCCGGCAGGGACAGCTCACCCCCGCGCCACGGATTCCGCCGATTCAAATCTAATCGGCTAGATTGCCACCCCATGCATTTATCATTCACTGTTTGAGACTCGAGTGATCATCCGGATCCCTCTGCAGCTCGATACTCCGAGTCTTTGGCCATCAGAACGCCTGTGAAGCAACACCAAGAGCGCAGACCCATTGCAGTATCCCCCGGAAATCGCGCGCTGCTCCTACAGGAAAGCTATTTCTACAAGAAGTCGGGTTCCTCATGTCAAAAGGTGGCAGATTAAAAAGGTAAGCCTGAACTCTCCATGCAATTGGTTTTTAAAGGTGGTAGAATCGTCGTCTACAGTCTGGTCGTAGGAAATTGTTGCAAATTTTGTCTGCCGTGCATGAACTGTCGTCCTACAGGATGTCAGTGTAATTAGTTGTGTTAAAGGTTCTCAGGGGATAAGCTTTGTGAATTATGTGCATGACAGAGGCGTAATCCTACGCTCTGTCCCAGTAGACCAAATTCCGTCTGCATTTGCCACCTCCAGCTAAAGCAGCAGTTTTTCACCATGCCGGGTGGGTTCATCAGAAGGGAACCCACTGATTCAATGAAGTTAAGAGAAAATCCTGAGGTGGTGGAGCTCTTCACACGAGCACAATGGTTATCCTTCTGTGACAAATTGCAGGGCTATGACGACGAAGTGGCAAAAGAGTTTTTGCAAGCTCTGAGGCCGAAATCTAAAACGTTGGCCACCGTTAACTTCAGGGGTTTAAGCCTCAAACTCACCCCACAATTCATCAGCCGAGTTACGGAGCTCCCAATGGGATTACCATGGGATAAAGAAGAAAGGAAATTGGGCCAACAGGATAAGAAAGAATTCTTTCCACCAGAGGAGGAATTCTCAGAAGACAAAAATGGGGTTCGTAGAACCAGTTTACTGCCACCGTGGAATGAAGTTAGCCTGCAGATTATGAAGTACATCACCTGCGAAGGTCATTTTAGCATTGTATACGGGTATCATTTTCGGTTACTCACTGAATTACGGCACCAGATGGATCTACCTGTAGAAAACAAACTCAGTCTCCCTTACTTTCTATTACAGTCTCTGATTGAGTGTGCCACCAAGTTGAAAGAAGGCACACCAGACTAGGTAGCCCACCATGGACTGATCAAACTCCTCGTGGAGGATGCGCTCCACACATACAAGGTTCCTCTCTCATGGGAAGCCTTCAAAAATTTGACAAAGGATGGGGATATAAAGATGCTAACCGAAGAGCTCGGTTCATCTAGCAGTGAGGAGAAAGAGTCAGTGCCCGCAGTGAAGAAAGAAAAAGGTCAAAAGACCCCGACCACAAAGCAGAAGAAAAAGCAAGAAAAGAAACAAGAGAAAAAGGGTGACAAGGAGAAAGATGACACACCCATCTTGACAGCAAGAGAGAAAAGGTTGCAAGACTGAGTGGACAAGGCTGAGAAGGTCCACATCAGCAAGAGTGCCTCGACAGCGACCGCAACCAAGTCAAAAAGCAAAACTCATGAAGCAAAGCAAACGAAGGCAGTGACACCTGTTTCTATAGGAAAGCCGAAACCGGCTTCTACAGGAAGCCCGAAATTAACTGAAAAAGGGTCTTCTACAGGAAACCCGAAATTGACTAAAACAGGGTCTTCTACAGGAAGCCCCGAAAAAGTGAAACCCAAGGAGAAGAAAGCTGACATTCGTGAAAGGGAGGCAGCAGTTGTGCTGGCCACCCTCAGCACACCTCCTAAGCCAAAGGAGAAGAGAAAGAGGGAGACCCCTCTATATTTTAAAGCTCGAAGAAGTGTGAGAATAAAGACGGGCAAGCCACAGCCTCCGTCCAGCAGCCCGATCATCATTGAAGATGCCCCTACTTCGCCCAAGGAAAGGTCCCCCTCAAGGATATCAGTCACCTATGAAAGGGGAAGCCCGAAGAAAACTACGTGGCAAGGAAAGTTAGACCAATTGACTGAAAAAGCTCGGCTACAGGATGCTGAAAATGCTCTACAGGAAACCTTAGCCAGGCTTAAAGAAACTGAGAGAATGGAAGGAGAAGCACCCTTATCACCACCAAGGGAGGGTGAAATAGAGCCACCAAAGGAAGTGGAGAAAGAGCATATACCAGAGCCCAGCCCTCAGCCAAGTCTGAGTTCATATTACAACTTTTTAGAGGCTGGCAAGATTATACCTCAGAAATTTACTGTGCCACTGTTTTTTGCATTAGAGGAAGAAAGAGTCCGTACACACACGTGGATGAAAATAGCCAAGTCAAAGGGTGTGGCGGACATAGGTCCCTTACAGGAGCAGCTCAAGGAGGCCAGAAGTGAATTTTCCATGGCCAAACACGTGGCAAATTGCCAACGCGTGTTCCTACAGGAAGAAAACCAGAGGCTGAGATTGCAGCTACAGGAACTGAGGGCAGGGACAGGTACATCCTCCAAGGACACCACAGAGGAACAGCAAGGCAAAAAGGAACTGAACACCGGTCTTGGGGAGCCAACCACACTTCTACAGGAAGCAGAACAGCAAGCACAAATTGAGGTGCAAGCTCTTAGAGAACAGCTGCAGCAGAAAGAAGCACAATTGGCCTGCATGGCCAGCTGGGCCATGGATGTTATCCAATGCAGACAGCCAGCCAAATCCTATGGATTGTACTTGAAATACCAATGGCTGCAATTCCAAATCAATACCTTGGCACAAAGAGGCATCTCTCAGCTCCAAGACCCGCAGCAATTCACTGAAGTTTGCAGTACTAGCTCATCAGAGGATAGGGCCAAATTAGCGGAGTTCTACCTCCATAATCTGGCCCTGCCTAATGTAGTTTCATGGGATCCCAATACGGCCTTGGGAGATATGCAATTATTGGCATTTACCTCATGGTTGAACCATGAGGACAAAAGAGCAACAGAAGCCAAAGCAATCATGAACTGAGAGCTGAACGAGCCATTGCTCATCAGACCAGAACCAGGGGATCCAATTGCACTAATCTCGGCACACCAACATTTGTCCACTGACCCTCAAGCTTCATTAAGATATATGGATCAACAGGCCCAAGCCATAGCTCATTTTGAGGACATGGAGAGACTATTAGGAGACAACGTTGTCCAAGCATGCACACGCAGATGGAACACATTGGCACACAGTCTGAAAATCCGAGAGTACCATACCCCAACTCGGATGAGGGAAGCTCTGGTACGGGTAGCCCTATATAAGAAATCCATGCAAAACCTCCAGGCCAGCTGGATTGGCCTTAAACTCAGCCCACCACTGCTGCTAGGATTGATGGAAGGCAGCACAGAGACAGATGATAATGAATAGTGGGAAGAGGTAAACAGAAGGGCTGGGTTTCATATCAGCAAGGAGGACACTACTACAGAGGTTTGGGATGTAAGGGTAGCAGTAAAGGCAATGAAGGATGAAGAGTTGGACTAGTTGCTCAAGGATGAGCAAATATTTTAGCTGGGGGGTGATGATGAGCCCCAATTTTTGGTAACAATTTGGGCTCATTTGGCCTACTTACCTTGCTCAACCCTTCATTTTTTACCATTTATGCATCATTTCTTAGTATATTCGTGTTATTTGTAGGAAGAAGGGCAGTCATTATGCCTATGTGGCTAATACATGATGATTTCAGGTTTTTTGACATTAAATGGAGCAAAGACCACACAAATTAAGACAAGGAGATTGCCAAGGTGGCGTTGCGGGTTTATAGGGAGGTTGTCCACAGCCTCGAATGACCTTCCTCGTGATCTCCACCCCAACTCCGAGCTCCAACAGCTATCACCACCGAGCTAGAAGGCAGCCAACGGATTCTATAGGAACAGCAGTTTACTTTTAGTTGGACAGCCAAGCCCCACTAACTGAGGAGGCCAGCTTGGCCCTCATCATGTATAAATATTAAGGCTGTAGCCTTCGATGAGACTCTTGAACTTTTGTTGTAGATTTTGAATCACGAGCTGTAGCTCTGTTTTTGCTCTTTGTAAGCCAATTTTGGCATGTTGTTAGACTCATGATTATGATCTTTTAATAAAAGGCAGGCAGATTTGGATTCAATTCTGAGTTCTTAGAGGAGCTATAGCTCTCAAGTTAGGGCCCAACCTGAGAGCAATAGACCTCCTTCTCTTTGTATTGTTACTTGTCTTTCTTTTATCATTGCATTTCTTTCCTTTACATGCACTTGGAAAACACAGTTTGTTGAGTTGACTGTTTCGGTTTGGTTATGTAGGTTAGTTTCATGAATGCAGTTGTTTCAGTAGTTCAGAATTAGCGTAGGGAGATTGAAGTTACGTTGAGTTCAAAAAAGGTTGAATGCATGCTCACTTTCACCTCTGTTTGGGGACCGGAAGTGTAGACCGTGCCAACTGCCAAAAATATTGTTTTAACATATGCATGCAAGTATTGATGTAATGTTTTCGGTTGCAGAGTTGTCCATATGATTATATCTTGAGTAATGACTCTTTGGTTCAGCATCATGCACGGTTTCCCTTCAACTTACATTGTTGTTCTTTGATTCCTAATAAAACAGTTAGAATAGGTTGGTGAACTTTCATTTACATGCAAGATAAGGGTGATTTGTTTCGTTTACACTGCGCAGCACCACTTCATCGTGTTCTTATCCTTCTAAACCGTGCCTAAGCCACCTACACATCCTCTGTTCAGCTCATTCGCCTTCCAACCCTTCTACTGTCCACGTTGCTCAATCTTTTTGACCTTCCACTACTACTACCCTCCACTAGACCAGCGAGCTTTACACACACCTTCCCCATCTCATCTCTCTGTCCATAGGCCATCTCAATCTCCTCGTTCATCTTACCCATCCATCCATATAGCTCCTTCACTCCTCCATCATCCAAAATTCTGATTGCAGAACATCCTGTAGAAGTTAGCAGACTTCCTGTAGAAATCCCGAGCTTCCTGTAGGATCCCCTGCAGACATCCTGTAGAAGCCTGCAAACACGGTTGCCAAGCACCTGAACGTTGTGGACTTCTGTGGAATGATGTGAGGGATCCCTTGGAACCTCTCAAAGTCCTCCTGACCTTTCCCAAGCCTTCCTCCCCTTTGAACTACCCCTGCACAGTCAAGACCCAGTAAGAAGCACAATCATAACAACTCCACCCACTTGAGCAAAAATACAAAAACATGTTCTCTTCAATGGAAGTAGTTTAAATTCATGCATCTCATCTCACTAGAAGTAATGGCATCATTGTTAGGAGTTTCATTCCCATCATTGCATTGTAAGGATTAAGCTAGTCAGATTAGGGTTTACTAGGGTTTCTATGTTTGGATGGCTTTCAGTTCATTCTTGCAAAGTAGGTTAATTTCCTTTGAGATAGCCTTCGTGCATCACTTAGAAAGCTTCTTCTGAGAAAAAATAGAAGTTGGATTGAGCCCTAGCGGACTTGTGCCAGCTGACCAAGTGACAGCTGCGACAAGAGCTAGTACTTGTGCATACAGCACCGTCGCTTCCAAGTTTGTTACGAACTACCGGGTTGATAAAATTAGAGAAGGAAGCTCCAGGAGTTGTAGCATTATTGCTACAATACTGGAGCCCACCAGTTTGGTGACCAGATACAATAATTTCATAACCATCAAGACCCATGATCATGGTAGGCTAGTTCTTTACGAATACCCCTATCTTTCAGGTATTTTACACAACTTTTAATTTGCACTATGATACTTTTATCATAAATGGGGAGACAATTCTTCTCCTTACAATATTGGGATGACTTTGAAGAATTAAAAAAATACTAAACTTGTTTGTTTTTTTAGGAAGAGTTGTTTATAATATAAATTGTTGCAAAAAAAGAATTATCTCTTATGTTATGAAGTGAGATTATCAAAATGATAAAGAAAAACAATATAATAAGAATTTGAAATTTGAATCTGAAATACAACAATATGATAATTAACTTGATATTCTTCCTTTTACCAATGAATTTCATTAAATAAGAGTAAAGATTTCCCATGTATCAGACCAAAGGTGGGTAGAAAAGGCCCTCCAACTAAAAGGTTGGTAATATGACTAGGATTAATCCCAAACAAAGGTGAAATCTGCACACAAGGGGATTGCAAAAGGGACCAAGAAATACTGTGGAAACAAATCCAACCAAGAGATGAGAGAAAAGCAATCCAAATAAAAGGGGAATTAAAATAGAAGCAAACCTAATGCAAGCAAAATCATGAAATAATCCAAACTCGAGTGAAACAAGATAAAAGCAATATCTTGATATAAACAATAAAGATCTTGTTATGTTCTTTGCATTATGTCAAGCATATGAAATGTTGTCTTGCTTGGAGAGTTTGTTTTTTTTTTTTACAAGAACGGTTATGGGATTTCATTAACTGATTGGCAAAGAGCCACAAATTCGGTTAAAAAAAAAGAGGCAGATTTTTGCATGTCTCTCCAGCAAGATGAACATAGCGCCTATGCTTATCAGGCTCCTCTTTTTACATTTTATACAGTGGACTTTTGCTACTGATTTCCTGAGCTTGAAAATACAAACAAATTGTTTCAATAATATGCAGTAAAACATGGCTCTTTAGGGGATTGGGTCCCAAAATATTTCATTATCTCTAAGAATAGTTCCGGCAAATAACTGGACTACCCTTGTTTGCCTCAATGTCTGCTTCTTTGTTACTTGTTCTCAAAACATGAAAGTATTTCAATTTCAGGGACTTTGCCATGCCTTTAATCCTTGTAATTATCCTTGCGAGATACAGGTCCACTGGATTAGAATTGGTCGCCATTGCTTTGATGATAACTTGGGAATCCCCAAAGACATTTGCCTCCTTGAGGCCCACCTCTTTGAGAAGTTTGATTCCTTGAAAGAGGGCCATCACTTCAACTTGTATGCTTGAGGAATGGCCTAACCCCCAGGCATATCTGTGCGGAGATGTTTCATCTGGTTTTATGATGAGCCCTCCAGCTCCAGGAATTCCTAGATTTCCTTTGGCTGCCCCATCAAAGAATAGAGAGGGAAGTGCTTGTTTGGACAACCAAGATAGAAAATCTTCTTCGTTTTTCCTGATTTGCCAGTCTTTGAGAGAAGTAGATGTGCTTTTCGATTTTTGAAATTTGAAATTGAGGGCAGCTCCCAAATCAATGTCCTATTGGCTTAGATTTGTATCATCTCCTTTGTCTCCCAACCACTCAACTAGCTGACATTTCACTGAATTGGTGACTATTCTGAAGTCCTGTTCCTTATTTCGGAATATCCTTCTATTCCTTTCCAGCCAAACTTGCTAGCTGATGAATTTAGGCAGAGCACTCCAAGCTGCCCTGACTATTTTATTTTTTGGATTTGGGCCTAGATATCTGGCCATCCAACCCGCAAACAAGTCTGGAACAGAGGAAGGGAAGATGAAATTATAATTCCATGAACCAAGAAGCTCCTGCCAGATGAAAACTACGAATTTGTACCCTATCATGAGGTGAAGGGTGGATTCCAAGCTTTCCTTGCAAAGCGAGCCTCTTGAAGGTCCAGAGATGCCCCTTTTCTGTAGCTTGTCGTCAGTTAGAATCTTTTGGTGGCAAAGAAGCCAACATAAGTGATCGAATTTTGGAATTGAAGGGAGTTTCCAAATTCCTACCTAAGGAGCTGGATTGGGAGGCACGTGAGGTCGCTCCAGGCACTTAGCGTAGCCCTGAGCCACTGTGTAACCTTCTAGATTCAAACCCCAACCTCTCACGTCCTATCTGTGTGCATGAATTGGAGCCAGCTCGTGCATCATCGTGGTGAACATTTCCAATTCTATTTGTAAGGCGAGTGGAACTGGGAGCTATTTCCAGCTCGTCCAAACATCACCATTCTAGTTCGAGAGGTCCCATAGTGTGTTGATGCTAGCCTCTGTCATCCATCGTTTCAGCTCTGTCATGAATCCCGAGTCTGCCAGTGGGGGTCTATTTAATATTCTGTCATTCCACAGGTTAATGCGTTTCCCATTTCCTAGAATCCAAAAGGAATGGTTTCTTATCAGTGAGCCAATTTTGTTGTTGATCATGCTGAAAGGAGTTCTGAATTGATTTTTTGGCTGATCCAGGCATCTAAGTCTTGATCCTCTGAAGTATTTCCTCCAAAGCGAAAATTGGACCCAACCTGGATTTGGAGCTATGATTTTCCAGATCAATTTGGCTCCCATGGCTAAGTTTTGGACACTGAGGTCTTTGAAGTTCAATCCTCCCTCCTGAATCGGTCTGGTGACAATTTCCTAGTTGACTAGGGGAATCCTCTTCTCGTTTTGTTTACCTCCTTTCCAGAAAAAATTTCTTATTATCTCCTCCATCTTTTTAATGATTCCCACAGGCACCAAGAGAACAAATAAATTGAATAGCGGAAGGCTGCTAAGCACTGCTTTAATGAGCACTGATTTTCTGGCAATGTTGAGCCAAGAGGATCCCCAGGCCTGCATTTTTGTTTTGAATTTGTCTATCTGGGGATACCATTCTTTGCTCAAGGCCCTCTTGTGAAAGATGAGCAACCCAAGATATTTAAATGAGGACCAATATGTAGAGGCTCCAAATCCTAGACATCTGGCAATGGAGCTTGCAGTTGAAGCAGTTATATTCCAAAAGTAGATATGGCATTTGCCATTATTTAATACGCTTCCCGAAGCCTTACAATAGTCTTCCAGCACTTCTTTAAATTTAATTGTTGAATGAGGAGTTGCAGCCCCTAGCAGCAAGGTATCATCAGCGAAGAGGGCGTGGTTGATGCTCTTTACCCCTCTTGCAATGCACATGCCAACGATGTCTTGATCTTGCTGTTTTTTTTCTAAATAGAAGCTGAGGACAGAAGCCTGTAGCACTAATAGGAGGGGTGAGAGGGGACACCCCTGCCTCAGCCCTCTAAAGGCTTTGAAAAACTCAGCAGCCCTACCGTTCACCACGGGGGCAATCCAAGGTTCCGAAATACAGGCTCTAATCCACTTGATGAAATTTTGACCAAACCCCAATTTGTGCAACACATCAAATAAAAAACTATGTCTAACATGATAAAAAGCATTTGCTAGATCTAGTTTAATAACCATACCTTTTTCCTTTTGGTGAAGGCTGGAATGAATCGCCTCTTGGACCAGAATGAAGTTGTCCACAAGCTGCCTGGCATGAATAAATCCACCTTGGTTCTCTGGGATGATTTTGGGGAGAATTTTCTTCAACCTGTTATCTATCACTTTAGTTATCACTTTGTACCCAATATTGCATAAGGAGATTGGGCGAAATTTGTTGAAAGAGTTTGCCCCTTTTTCTTTAGGGATGAGGGCGAGAAAAGCTAAATTTGTGCAACCTCCAATTTTCTGACATTCTTGGGATTTCTAGATCATTTTGAAGAACTCCTTCTCAACAATCTGCCAACAGGTCTGGAGAAATCTAGGAGTAAATCCATCCGGTCCCGGGGCTTTATCGGGGTCCATTGCGAAGAGGGCCTCCCTGACTTCATTTTGGGTGATTTTGTCTTCAAGTGCCTGGTTCATTCTGGAAGTGATAAGGCTGGGGACAGCGTCCAGCAGAATATCGTTTTGACCAGCCTCTATGTCTTCCCTATACAGCTTCTCAAAATGCTTTGAGGCTGCGTTTTTGATGTTGGCAAAATCCTTCAGGGTGCAGTTATCTTCTTTTATCTCAGAGATGGAATTGCGACCTTTTCTGGCTTGGGCTTGTTTATGGAAAAAGGAGGAGTTTCTATCGCCATATTTGAGCCAAAGACTCTTGGACTTGAGCCTCCAGTATTCTTCTTCTGCCAGATAGGCCTTGTGGAAATTTTGCTGAAGCTGGGTCTCCTTTTCCAATTCATCTTTAGTAATTTCAGCTGCTTCTAGATGGAGATGCTGATTTTCTAGAGTGCTTTGAATTTTTTTCCTTTCAGCAGTAGGGTCGGGCAAGGTATTAGCCCAATTTTTCACATGGATTTTACCCTTCTAAGTTTTTCCTCCCATACAAAAAAAGTGGAGCCCTTGACTGGATCTTTCCAGCAGTCTCTGACCTTTTCCATGAAGTCTGCCTCTTTGGTCTAGAGTGAGCTGAATCTAAAAGGTATAGGCCCCAGATCCTTGGGGTCAGTAGCTCTAGACTAATGGGCTTGTGGTCTGAAACACTGCTGTGAAGAATGCGCATTCTAGCCTCTAATCCAAGAAGTAGGAAGGAACTTTGAACCAAAAATCTATCAAGTCTTGCCGCTATGTAACCCGAACCAACTCTCTTATTTGACCAAGTGAACTTACCAGTAATCGGCTTAATGTCTATCAGATCCCAATCCTGCATGAGGTCTTCCACTAATTCTCTTGCCGGATCCCTGACGATACTGCCTCCTCTTTTTTCTGACGAGAGGAGGGTGAGGTTGAGATCTCCTGCTATGATTATATTTTCCAGATTCTCTAGATCTGCCAGGCTTTTTATGGAGTCCCAGCATGTTTTTTTCTCACCTACATTGTTAGGAGCATATACATTGAACAGGCAAATAATTTCCTTAGATTCTAAATGCTGCACTTTTAAAAAAATCCAATGAGTATTCAGGGACTCAAAGATTAATGAGAACTTATTAGGATTCCAGAGCGACCCAAGTCCTCCCGAAGCTCCACGGGCAGAGGTTGCATGCGCTCCGTCTTTATTCCAAAATTTTTTGCTTGTTTGGAGGAAAGTGGAATCCTCCAATTTAGTCTCCTGGATGAGAAGGATGTCTGGGGCTTCCAGTCTTATTAAACTATTCATTGCTTCTTCCTTGGCTTTGGTGCCCATTCCCTTACAATTCCAGGAGACTATCTTCATCATTTTTTTTTTTGGAGTGGGCTCCTTTGGAACCCTGAGCTTGATTCCTCGTTGTCTTCGGGGTTTTTGCCAGTAGTTTCTCGAGCGTTGGCTAACTACCCTGAAGTTTGTCTTTATAGGTTTCTTGCTCTCTTTTTTCCTTTGTAGACTTGCATCCTCTTGTGGATCTTCTGGGAGATGATTGCGAGTCTCATATTTCTCCTTCTTCCTCTGATTCCTTTGATTCTTTTGTTTCCTCCTCCTCTTCTGAAATCTTCCCTTTGGATCTCTCTGTTGCGCTTTTGGATGAGGGGGCGGCTTTAGACGGAGTAACCTCCTTTGGAATTCCTACCTCTTGAGAGATCATGATTGCCGATCCAAGGATCTCGAACTTGTTTCCTTGGTTTTCCGTGGGGGGTTTCTGAGCAGGACCCAACTATGGATCTTTGGCATTCACGTTTGCATTCTTCTTGTGTGAGGTTTTGGAGCGCTTTGCCTGGTTCCATCCCTCATCCTTCCCTTTTTCTTCCACACCATTGGACGAACAATCTCTGGCGAAATGTCCATAGACGTGCCACTTTCGGCATTTAAACAGCAGCTGCTCATAATCCAGTTTATGTATATGAGTCCAGGGGCCTATGATTATTTTGATGGCTTCTGGTAGTCCGATCTCTAGATCTACCTCCACGCAAATTCTGGCGCAGTCGTACTGATCTTTGTTGTTCGCCTTGTCTATAAATTTGCCAAGGGTATTCCCTATGTGCTTCAGAGAATCCAAATTCCAACAGTGTACTGGGAGGTTGGGGAGTCTCACCCACACCGGGACAGCTGTAGGCACTTCCACCGTCAGATCAAAGTCTGTATTCAAATACAGGCCTTGGGGCCCCATGAAGTAAGGGCCATTTCGGAAGATGAGATGTTTGTCCTCTTTTGCAGTAAACTCGAACAAAAAGTATCCTCTCCCGAGGAAGAATGAGGTTACCTTGCCTTTAATCAAAGGTGCCCAGTTCCTGGCAACCCAGTTCTCTATGGTTTTTGGGGAAGGCCAGAGACCTGTAAACTGGCCAACAAGGGCACGATCTGCCAGAGATAGAGCTACTTGGATCGGTCCTTCTGGCAGAAGGGCGATCTCAGGGATATCCTCTAGCTTCTTCACAAACTTTGCAACTTTCGTGATCTTCTTCTTTGGCAAAGAGGCCAGCAAAGTTTTGAATGCCTCAGTGGCAGAGGGCGGAGGAGGGGAGGGAGGCCCCTGTGGAGGAGTTTGCGCCTCCATGCCGATCAAGATTAGGAGCCCCAGCCAGGGCAAGCGGCCATGGCCAGCAGCAGATGGACGCGCGATCGATCCTCAGAATGGATCAGAGCAGCGAGGCCAGGCTCGCTTTGTGAGTTTGTTATTTAAGACTTTTATTTAAATAAATCCTCTAACTAAAATAAGAGTTGTGATTAAAGTTTGCATATGAGAATTTAACAGGAATTTTATTCCCTTTATCTAATCTCGCTTTGAAACATGTAATTTTGAATAAACATATCTCGAAAGAGAATAAGAAAGATGATAAGAAAAACTCAAAAGTAAAGGAAATCTCCCTGAATGAGTTTTAAAAATTGCCCCTTTTAGCATTAAGATTTGTCACAACTACTTTATTGGTAAAAGTTTAGCTTCTAACTCAAGCCAATACCTGCCATAAGAACAACACAAAATAAAAAAGAAAAAAATGACTAAAAGAGAAGAAATTCTAGAAAACTAAGAACATATGGAAATGAACATGTAAATGTGTACCTGAGAGAATTTCATCATAACTTTACCTGATGAATCTTCATCTTTTCCCATGTATTTATCAAAGTTCAAAACCATGTTCTTATTTAATTTAAACTAACTACTAAACTACACTTAATCCTAATCTAAAAAATAGACTACGACTGAGTAAAGTCATGCTTCCAATGTAACCATCCAAGCATCTTAGTATCTACATGAATGTGTAAATCAAACATCAATAACAAAATCATAAATATACCAACAGAAATAAAATTTAATATATTATGTGCATCTAATGCTAATGTATGTAGAAGAAGCAACTTATTTATAAAATCCCCTCCCTGAAATTATTCCAAACATTTGTCTATAGGATCATCAAAATAAGGATGTGATTCAAATGTTTGAAAAGAGTTCAAAGAAAGAGGAAACAACAAACCAATATTAAATGTTAAATATTTGCAAATGAAAGGTTGTTGTAAAGAAAAAGAAAAATCCGAAATCTTTTTTTCAAAAGAATTGAGTGGATAGCAATGATGAAGATTTCTAAAAGGAATGCATGGTTGGCCAAAATGTATATATGTACTCTCGAGTGTTATCATTCGTGTAGAATGCATTTGGAAATCTGAAATCAACTATCCAATCATAAGATAGAACCTCAACCTAAGAAGAAATTGAAATAGATGATTGAAATTTTGAAATTGATTATTGCATGTACTAATTAATGCATTTGACAAGAGTATAGAACTTTGTTGCTCAAGATGCCAGCATAGTATGTGCACAAAATCAAAAATAAAATTGAACAAAGAAAGAAATTGAAAAGAATGAGAGAAAGGTAATTTGTAATATACATCTATGTTACAAATTATGTTACAACATAGTGGAAGTTTGTTTACAGAGATTTCCTTTTTACAAGTGATTATGAATTTAAAATCATTATTATCCTCAAGATTAAAACTGCAAGAAGGTACATTATCATTGTAGGATTGAGAAATCATAGTTGATTTATAACCATTGAAATCATTATGACTGTGAGAGGAAGTGTTTGAACTGTTAACTTTTTCACTTTAAAATACAGATTCATTTAAGGATCGAGAATCAATTAAAACAATTTTTGAAGATGAAGAAGAACCAAGTTCAATATTTTCGTTGTCATAAATGACTTTATTAGTGTCTTCCTTGGTATTTGATTCTTCATTAGAATTACAAGGAAGAGAAATTAAATACTTAAACCAACTCGTTAATTGATGTTTAGGAGGTAAGTCATTGGATTTAAAGAGCATTAATGCAATTTCTATATTCAAGCTTATGTGATCCATAATGAATTAAACAGTCTTTCAGTAGAAATCACATGAGAAAATTTTTTGGCCAACGCGTTTCAAACGAACAAGTGTGGTTCATCTTCAGGACCAAATGAAGAGGTAAACCAAGGCAAAGGTTTAAATAGAGAGCAATGTAGAGACATAATTTCAAGAAACAGCTATATTTGAACAATAATGTTTAAATTATAATATTAATTTATTAATATATTAAAAACGAATACTATTAAGTAACGGCTATATTAAACGGCTAGTTTTTGAAAAAAAATATTTAAATAATGATATTCTTTCATTAATTTATTAAAAATATTAATAGGTAATGGCTATATTAAACGACTAGTTTTTGAAAATTAATATTTAAATCAATTTATTAAAACCAAATATTACTAGTTCTTGAAAAATAATATTTAAATAATGATATTAGTTTATTAAAATATTAATATGTAAGAGCTATATTAAACTGCTATTTTTTGAAAAAATATTTAAATAATGATATTATTTCATTAATTTATTAAGAATATTAATAGGTAATGGTTATATTAAACGGCTAGTTTTTGAAAAATAATATTTAAATTAATTTATTAAAACCAAATTTTAATAGTTCTTGAAAAATAATATTTAAATTAATTTCTTAAAACCAAATATTACTAGTTTTTGAAAAATAATAATTAAATTGTGATATTAGTTTATTAATTTATTAAAAACAAATATTAATAAGTAACCGCTATATTAAACAGCTAGTTTTTAAAATAAATAATCAAAGTCAAACTTCAAAGGAGGGGAGTCAAAAAGCAAAAATTATAAAAACGAGTGAAGACCCTAATCGAGACAAGATCGTTTGATAAATAAAATAACTAATGAAAATAAAATAAATTAAATTAAAAATAATTAATGGAAAAATAAATAGAATAAAACATAAATATACACAAGGCAAAATAAATAAATAAATAAATATATAAATATATAAATATATATATATATATATATATATATATATATATATATAAAAACATAAACATATATATATATATCCAAAGAAAAATATTCAATAAATAAAATGGGGTCAATAATAAAATATGGGACTTAGGCCCATTAAACAAATAACAAAAATACTAAAAGGAGTTATGAATGAATAGGATGATAAAATACATAAAATCCATGAAGGAAAAACTCTAATGAAGAATAAATCAACAACAAATACTATAAAAAGGATGCCAATACCTACATTAAACAAAACAAAACAAAACTAGGAGGACAAAACAGGGACCCAACTTCTACTGATATTCCAACCATCATCTCTATTCAAATTAATGGGTCTTTTTTCAATTTCTAGGGCCTCCCTCAATTTACAATGATGAAAATGACTAACCTTAGCAACGACTTGGGCCTCCTCAATGCAGATGTGATGCTTAAATTTATCTGCATGCTCTGTCAACGCAGAGGAGTGGGTCCTGCCATGCTTGATGTCAACAGCATGCTCACAAATCCTTTGATTAATTGAGCGACTAGTCTCACCAATGTAGGGAATCCCACAATAGTATGGGATAACGTAAACACCCTTCATATTCTTGGGGTCCACTGGGTCTTTTACAGATCTAAGGGAGCTCTGTATGGTATTTAAAGGCCGAAAGGTTGAATCCACATTATGCTTCCTTAGGATCCTTGCAATCTTGTCAGTGGTCCCTTGGATAAAAGGAAGATGAATACCAGAAAATCGATCCTTGGTATCTTTCTTAGCACTAGGACCTTTTTCAGCTCTGAGGAAAGCCTTAGTACATTAGTGTCTACTATACCCATTATTAAAGAAAACACTTAGGAGATGTGCTTTCTCTTCCTTGAGATGGTTCTCATTAGAAACTCTTAAAGCTCTAGTCGCTAAGGTGTTGAGAACACCAAGCTTATGAGTTGGGAAATAATGAGAATTAGCATGAAGATATTGTTCCGTATGAGTTTTCTTACGATATACCTGATGAGAGAAAGAGCCATTATCATTCCTTGAGAGGAGGACGACAAGGAAGGGAAGACTACCATTACATTCAAATTCCATGGTGAACTTTATAGAACTAGATTTATTGTTAAGATGGAGGAAAATTAGTTCCAACTTTTCTTTACCATGGGACCAGATGACAAAAGTGTCATCCACAAACCTCTTCCACAACTTAGGCAGAAGACGAGAAGAGGCTAAGGCCTTTGATTCAAAATCCTCCATGAATAAATTAGCTACCACAGGGGAGAGGGGGGAACCCATGGCAACATAGCAAGTTTTCTCATAGAATTCAACATCAAATGAAAAGAAAGTAGGAAGTAAGACAAATACCAACTAAATAAGCCGTATCAGGATCTGTGATGCGCTTGATGACTTCGATGGCCTTGTTGATAGGGATATTAGTGTAGAGAGAGACCACATCGAAGCTCATAAGCTTGTCATCTGGATCAAGCTTGAAGCTCTTTAACTCATTAACAAACGATGCAAAGTCCTTGACAAAGGATTCTGTATGGCCAACAAGGGGCTTAAGCTTCTGGGCTATTCAGCAAGAAGATAAGTTGGCCCTCCGATCGTGTTAACAAATGTCAATTTAAATTTAACTGAAAATTGATCCAAGGGCTCACCTTTTGTCCTATGCAATTCAAGTAGTTGCTTTCACACCTTTTTTTAGTTGTATCATTGAAAATCCTGAAGGAACGTCACTGCAAACTCATCCCAGCTATGTATTGAGGCAACTGGAAGTGAAAGACACCAGTATTTTGCTTGACCTATCAAAGTATATGTGAAAATCCTACCAAGATTGTTGGCTTAGGGGTTCCTGACCCAGGTTCAGAGTTAGTTGTGCCAACCAACAAAACCCTACATTGTTGGCCATTTCAGCAATAACTCGCGTAGCGTAGGATGCAATCTCACCTAAAGAAATATTGGGGAATTCAAGAACCAAGTTTATGCATCCAAAGACTAGTGTGATGTCTTCCAACACCTTGGACCTGACTCTGCACAGATCGATAGAATTTTGGGGCTCATTACTGTAACTAAGTTAAAGTGTCCTTCAGACCCTCTTGAAGGTCCACGATTAGTTCTTGCGAACCTTAAACAATTGATTTATCTACTTTCGTGCATCAACGAGCAACCCTAGATCGGAGTTCGCGTAGATCTACTTAATTCATTAGAAAACATAAGAGAAATGGCTTGAGACTTCATGTAAGTGGCAAAGCATTCATTTCATACATTATTAAGATAGATTCAAGACATTCTCGTAGCATTCAATCATTATTTCATAAAACATGTCATTCATTGACAACATATAACATAAACATATACAAACGGAAATACTCAGTAATTCTTCGAAAGACTATCTTTATTGATCTTCAATTCACTGATTACAGACTCTTCTTACCCTGCACACATAGCTACATGGGTCCGCGCACTCAGCTGCAGACTCTACCCAAGCCTCCTGCACACTCAGCTGCCGAAAGCTTCCCTTCTCTACCTAAGTGCAGGAAGTAGAGCCTTCTTGCCTTAGCTCTTGCCCAAGACAACAAAAACTCTTCAACGTACCCAATTTTCTATCTAAACTTACCTCTAAGACTCACTAAGACTCAATTATTTATAGCTTTCCTAATACAATACCATGGCCCTTGGCTCATGGGTGGGTCTTCAAAACCGACCAAAAATAAGGGGCTAAGGCCCCCTTGACTCCATCTATCTACACACTCTCCGGCCAAATTTTGCGGAGACTTTACATCTTTTACAAAATTCTTTACAAAAATGCCTAAGTTTAATTAAATTCTACCCCTGGGGACCCCATCCTGACAGGCCCCCAACACAAAGATCGTGACTCTCCCTCGAGTCACCGAGCTGGCTGTTCCACTTTTTGGTGGAGTTCACCGAATGCCTTGGTCAATGCCTGAAGCTCTATGGTACTCTGTTCTGCTGCTTGTTGTACCTCCTAGACTAGTTTCTCTGTGGTTGGCCCCTCTACTACAAGTTGCGTAGTCCTCTATGTCTAATGCATGGCCTTCAACTTCTCATGAATGTTTTGTGAAAATTGGCAGGTTTCCTCTATCCAAGGCTCAAGCCAAGATCTGAGCAAGGATTTTTTTCTACAACCCTTGGATCTGCATCAATTTCGCCTTGCTTTCCTGCAAGCACGAAGCGCTGGACAGGTGCCAATGTTCGTGTTGTCATACTGATCTCATCATGTTGTTGTTGCGCTTCCCTAATTGTTGTGTTCAATTGTTGCAGCTTAGGATCCTCCTGTAGTGTATCCCATAGGCCCATTGCCTAAATGAAGAGTTGGTCACAACCTTGAACTATGACATCTAGTTGAGCCATGGATTCTTTTACCGCTGCACCCTTTTGTTCCCAAACTTCTCGTGGTATGGTCAATTTCAACTTCAACTATTTTTTTGGGGAAAAATGCCTATGCAGGACGATCCTATCCACCTAAGGTGTGACAGTGCCTTAGCAACAAATAGAGACAACTATTCTAGTATTCTTCCTTTATGAATTAAGAATGAAGAGAGATAGATGGACTAACCGGTGTCTTCCGTTTGTCCCTCGATCCAGTTTCCCTTCTCTTTGAGAGTTCCCAGCTACTTGCCTTCTCGCTCGCCTAGCTTCAAGAGGTTTCTGCAAGATCACAAGAAGAGAACACTACACAAAGACATAGATTCATATTCATAACTAGTTCAGGATTAGAAATAAACTAAACATACTAATGTGATCATACATCAAAGATACATCAGTATATAGGAGAAACCAAGATAGCTTTATTGATGAATAACAAGGTTCAGGAAGAGATACAACCCAGAGGGCTCCAATCCAGCATCTCCTTCCCAGCAAATGGAATTCCTATCTTCACCTCCTTCAAAGCATCAAGCACCCAATGATTCCAATCTCAAACCAACAGCAATTCTTTGCAATAACAAAATTCCAGCCTCTAGATCTCATGGAGGAGAGATCCATATATAGATGTTTGGAGAGAGGATGAGTCAGCTTGAGATCTGACTAGTGTCCTCTCCCTCTGTCAGTTCTTGATTCCACTTGGAGGTTCTTGCTTCCACTTGGAGATTGGGAACCTCTTACTCATCACCTGTCGAATTCATTGAGGCAAGTGTCATTGAGGAAGATTCTGGAAGCTTCCTGGGTCTTGACACCTCTTAGAATGAACTTGCCATTTGTCAACTCTCGCTCAGCGCACCCTGGTAGTGCTTCTACCTGCATTGCAGTGCAGGTAGCCAGTGTTGACTTTGCATTTCAGCACAGACAGCTAGTGGAGCCACTGAATTGATCCTGAATTGGCTTGTTTTTTAGCAGTTTCTGGTGGAGAACTTCTGTGAATTGCTGTGGTTTGTTAACCTTGTTCCTCTAGGGGTAGGAACAACATGTTTAGGGACTTTGGATCCCTTAGATTATGGACATTTCATGCTCAATGATGTAAGGCACAAAAATGTCTATAACAGTTGCCCCCTAAAGTATGAGGCTGTTTATCGGGTGAAATGCTTTATCAGGAGGATCCGAAGTTCATCCGATGCTGGGAGGAGACCTGTAATAAGATACAATACAATACATTATTTTTCATACTGCTTTCATGATCTAGCTGAGGCGGGCATTCCCATGCTCAGCTTTATAAATTCATTTTTCTGTACATAGAACAGACAATCATCTGATGGTAGACTGATAATTTTGATGAAATTATCATCCTTTGGGTAGGATGATTATCTACTGCAATGATGTACATGTCAATGTCTTTATCTTTCTGAATATATATCGAAGCCCGGATGGATGAAACTAGATCCGGGGTCTTCAAACTCGTTCGATCTTCACTCTAAGTACAAGTCGATCCATGTGAGAAATGTTCTGAAGTCGAACATGGATGGACATCGCTTGATTACCGGTCAATGAGGTAAACCGTTAACAAGCGCGAGAGGAATCACCGATATTGATAATGACCCTCAAGGTACTGCAGTACAATTTACGTGGTGTGAATAAAGGACTTGGCGTCGAACACCACACAAAATCTTTCGGTCGAAGGTCATTGACGTATACCTGTCGCCGGAAGTGAGAAACTTGCCATTGAGGCATGCAAGCTTCAAAGTACTGAAGGGGTTGTTCCTAGATCAACTTCTTGGATAATGAGCTGATGTCGACAAGAAGTGATCCGTCAAAGGAGGGCCTTAATGAATCCCACATCAATGACACGGAACGGAGCTAATGATTTTGATGGAGGTGAAAACGATCTGTGACATATGATTCAGGGTGGCGGTCATGAAAGGATGAAGGATAATGTACGGCAGTGGATGGGACACGGTTGACTTTTCTGAACGACTTCTCTTGAACATATGGCGACACTGATGCGATGGATCGGTAGCATTACCCCAAATATGGATGGTATGGCGAGACCATGGTGATGTGACCGGTGAATGAAACAACCCAACCCGATTGTGGTACGGAGGAAAAGTGTCATGTTCAAGAGCGACTTGCTACCATCAAAGTTTTCTTGAGTTTCTCCCAATTTTTCCCCAGTCATTGCTGACCAGTACCTCTTTATTTTTATCAAGCTTGAGGAGGATAACATATGCTTGTTCTATAACCTGCCCTTTGGGCAAGCCCATCGCTATGTTTTAACGAGCCTAGCGATAGTGAAACTCGTTCTCGTCTAAAGACAAGTTTGTCGCTATTTAATGATTTTAACGAGTCTAACGACAAAGATAACTCGGTTCTTTTCATTTTTAGAGAGTCTGAAAAGATACATAAAGTTAACTCCAAAAGTCCTTTTTCGTCATCTAATCCCTTAGGTCCGAAAAAGTATAAAACAATACAGAAGGGATGAGTTTTCGATAGTTTTAACGAGCCGAATAAAACAAGCGCTCAATCTTTTTGTGCAATAATCCCTCAGGTCCAAAAAGATTAAAATCTAGAGGAGGGATAGCACTTCCTGTCCCTTTAACGAGCTGGAAGGCCAAGGACTCGGCAATCTTTTCATATTTTACGAGTCAGATGAAAAGAGCTTAAAGAAGACTCGTCTTTTGAGGAACGAGTGATGAAACAGGTTAGCAGCTGATTCCAGGTACAGGTTGGAATTTTCCAATCACGGCAATGTCACAAGGATGGCTAGTGAAATCACTCTTCGCAGCTGTTCCTCAAAATGGGTAAACAAACATATGGAGGTGAACGATCGGCCAATGAAAAGTGGAGGTGACGGTGCAAACACGACCAAGGCTTTAATGGCTGATGATATTACATTCACTGTGGTTATTTACCGGGATAGTTCATTTTTTAACGAGCATGAACTATACGATAAAACTGCTCGGATCTTATGTTTATTTTTTAACGAGCATGAACTGTGTGCTAAAACTGCTCGATACGGGTTTATTTTTTAACGAGCTTGAACCCTGTGGTAACACTGCTCATGATAAGTTTGCATGCCCCCAGCATAACAACGCAAATCGAGGTGCATGCCCCCCAAGCTTCATTGCATTCAACTCGGTGGTTGGAATGAAGGTTTACCTTTGAGATTTGGAAAGGGGATTGTTTCATTTTTTAATGAGGTTGACACAGTAAAAGAACTATCCTCATGACTCCTTGTTTCATTTTTTAACGAGGTTGACATAAGATAAGAACCGTCCTCGAAACCCAAGTCCATTAGATATAGAAGGTTTCATATTCCACTGAGGCCACTTCCGCCAGATTACTCGGAGGCAGTAGGGCAAAAGTACCCATTAAGGCAGGGTCTTTTAGGAGACCTACTCCGATATTTTGGAGCGAATGATTGCTTCCATGGATCATTGGAATGCTTCCTGTAACTTGTGAGTTGTTGGTGAGAAATTTTTGTTGGTCAACGATTGTAATTCCTCCTTGGAAGGGAAATGCAATCTTCCTGAAGTAGGTCGACACAACTACGGCCATGGCATATATCCAGGGTCTTCCCAATAGGATGTTGTAATCAAGGTTTCCGTCGATTACTTCAACATCAATTTCTGATGTTTTCCCTCCTAGTTCAACTTTCAAGTTATTTAGAATACCATATGGGGTATATGTCCATCCATCAAATGATTTTAACGTCGTTGACGATCTCAACAAGGGTGGTGAGCCTAAATTTTTCCAGCAACTCATCGACATAATACACGTAGATGCCCCCTCATCAATAATTGTTCGATGAACAGTTTTGTTGAGGGCTTTCACTTGAATAAGGAAATCTAGTTGAGCTGGTAACTGAGGGTCATATCCTTTATGATCAAAGGCCACAAGATTGGAATCCATTGGGCCAATCTCACCTATTGCTGATAATAAAGCTTGCTCTTTGGAGGGGCAATTTTGCGGTACCTCAAGTGTCGACATAGCGGATGACGATTTGGCCAGGTCCTCTACTATATTATAATTTTGTGCTACTTTGGCACGAGGATTAAATGTTGATTTGTGTACTACTCCTTTTGGCGACTTTATCATTGGTTCAGGAATGATGGGTGGCACAACTTTGGTCAAAGTTGTCGTCGAACTACTAGGTTGTTCATTAGCCTTGTTATTCGACAGCTGTGGAATCCTGTAATATTTATTCCTTGTCAAAGCATCATTTTGCTACTTTGAGACAGACAACATAAGCACTTGGGATCGGGAAGTATTTTGATTAGCAACCAGTTTGGTTCCCGGGTTTGGAAACGGATCAGTCAATACTGCTGAGGTTTTTGAACTCTTAAAGAGTTTCTTAACTTCAGCTATATGTGGACAATCTCTCGTCCAACGATCCTCATCGCATATATGACACCCCGTAGGGGGTTTCCTTTTTTTTCCTTTATTTTTCTTCTTGCCCCCTGGTTGCTTCAGTTGTTTGCCCTTGTCAGTCGACACAGCATTTACTTCTGAGGCAAGAAGTTCCTCATTTGCATTTTGACTGGAAATCTTACGGGCCTTTTTAGATGTAGCCTTTGTCGATTTCGTGTCTGTCGCGCCAATCACGCCATCGATGGCATGAGAGTCATTGTTTGATTTAGGAGGAGGAGGAATTGAGAATTCCGGTCTAGGGGCGTCAGGTATTTTGTCGTAGAGCGTGCCAGACTGAGTATAGACCAAGTCCAGATATTGTGCATGAGCGATAACTTGCTCTTCCGTTACGACTCCCCCCTTTGCCACATCTTCCGTTATGGCAGGAAGTAACGACTTGATAAACCATTCAGCTAATAGCTGATCGGGAACGTACGTTTTTACCATCCTACGGCAACGTCGCCACTCATGTATATGATCAGATATATGAGTGGTCGTTGTCTGTTTGAAGTTGGTTAAGATTTCCATTCCCGTTTCATACCTTATCGGTAATTGAAAATGGGTTAAGAAAGTCGTGGCTAAGGTGCTGAAATTGTCGAACGAAGCTCTAGGCAATTCAATATACCATTTTGACACTGGGCCCGTTAACGTCCTCTGAAAAAGGCGAAGCCTTATCGAATCATCGTTTAGGGTGTTTGATGAACACCATAGATGAAATGTCATCACGTGATTCGATGGGTCTTCACCTGGATTTCCATTAAATTTAGGAATATCTGACGGAAGTTTATGCGGAATCGCTGGCCACCAAGGGGCATAAGCAATTGGATCATTCGTCAGCCGGTTTAGATCTGGTAATTCTAGAGTTGCTACAAAGGGCAACTGTTGATTTAGGTTAGGCGAAGCATACCCAGGATAAGATGGAATCGCCTGAGCAATGGGTCTTTGCATACCAGCATAATGTATTTGATGTTGGCAACTTTGACAAGGTTGATGGGCATAACCACTATAATATGGTTGTTGATAACTGCTTTGGAAATGCGATTGCCCATTACTTACAAAGACTTGTTGCTCAGGTCCTTGATATGATTGCTGGAATGGGGGTTGTTGAGTTTGAACCAGCTCTGGTTGTTGAACCATTTGTTGTTGACCAATACTGGATGATTGACCAAGATGAGGAGTCACAGTACTTGTTTGATCCTGAGTCGCTCCAGATAAGGAGGCACTAACCTGAGGTTGTGATTGAGTCATTGAGACAAGAGGCTGTTGTATTGCAACCTGAGGCTGTTGGGGTTGACATACAACAGGTAGCGCTTGTACTTGCGACGCAGTCACCATAGCAGGTATAGTGGGAATATTCGACACAGGGTGGACTGGTTGCATTGAATATACAACCCTTGGTTGCTGAGGCAGTATTGGTACCCAACCGCTGGATGTAATTCCAGTTTGACCTGAAATTTGTTGTAAACTCCCATATGGTTGTTCTCCGGGAAGGAACAATGAAAAGGCATACTGCCCTCCATATGGTGGCAATCCAGTACTTAAAGGGTAGATTGGCCTTTGAAGACACATTGGATCAATTTGTTGAGTTTCAACATAAGAAATACCAGATGATAATCCGGATGAAGAAATAGGAACTAACCATGTCATCGAAACAGTCTCTGGTTGGACTCCAGCTTGTTGTTGACAATTTTCCGGGACAGATGGTATACCAGCGAACATCGTTGGAGTAGCAGCAGGAGGCTCTGCCGCTGCTGCGTCGGATGACATAGTCCTGGATGTCGACGGTTGTTCAGACATATTTAGTCTATCCAAAAGATTTTTTAGCGATTCTACAAGAACTTACGATGAAAAGAGACTAACTTCGAAGATCAATGAGGGAATGGTGATGATTATTCCCTTTAAAATAAATTTTAACGACGCTTTAGACACAACTTGCTTTTTCAATTTTAAAGAGTCGAGAAAAAGCTAAAGATGACTCTAGTCTCCTTCGATGTTTTAACAAGCCCGAAGTGACAAATGCTTGGATGGACTTTTTCCGTTATAGAGTCTGAAAAAGGCCAAAAGGAACTGCTTTGAAGTTCTAGGTAGAGGGTGTGCCAAACTTTTCGCAAAACCGCAGAATACTTTTTAAGGTACGGGCGGTCAATCTTCCTGAATGCTGTGCTCAGTGCATTGCGATCAATAGGGCGGCCGACACGGCTTCCTAAGGATAAAGGTTTTATGCCTATAGGGGTCTCCCAATATATACTCGACGGTACGTGGGAGCACAATCCGTACTGGCGCTATCGTCCCTCAGGAGGAATCACCCACCATCAGCGAGATCGACAGTCACCAGGCTTTACGACGTCGGAACACGTCTCTAACCTAGACCTCTATGTTGTGCGTTAAGTTACAAAGCGTTGTTAAGTTCATTCAATTTATTTTAGGTTGATCTTTTTAGAAGTTTGCCTTTTGAGGTTCACCACGAGATGTATGATACAATTCCTAAATGCAGTCTAAAGATGATAAGCAAGCTTTATATCTTTTCAACTTATGAAAATCCTAGCTACAAAGGGAAAAGAAAGGCACCATCTTTTCTCAAAGAGTAATCAGCACACTCTAATGCACTTTTCCTAAATCAAACATGCAAACTATCAAGATGCAAATGCACAATGCAGGTGTTTGTTTTCCGCTCTCTTAATATTGATGCCTAAAAAGAAAGCTTTTTGTACAACTTTGAATTTGCTTTTAAATGACAAATACAAACGAGTTTACTTTTTCGAAATCAGAAAGGGTAGAAGAGAATACAACACTTTACAACTTTCGAAATGAACACTTGTTTCGACACTTAAAAGAGACAAACTCAAACCAAAGGCAAAAGTAAACGTATAATCAACTGTCAATCAGCCAATGAACTCTCCCCTAAGATCAAAATCAACAGATCTGAATCAAGGGCTACAGGTCGACTATTTCACTCTTGCAAAGGAAAACTGTAAATGACGCCACAAACACATAAAAACACTCACAGTCTTTTGTACAAAAGGAGGCGGAATTAAAGCAGAGAAAAGGAGTTATCAGACAGGTACCTATGCTGGTTACAGGCTGTAGAAATCAGAGATCAAAACAAGGCAAAACAGAGTAGAGAACCCCAGCTGCACAAGGCAAATACTGATCAGCGCACTCCTAACACAGAGGTTTTGACATTCAGCGTAGGTAGCCTTCACGGGACCTGCGTTGAAATGCAGAACCTCTTCACAGAGTCTACGCTGAAGCAGAAACGAGAGTTCTTCTCTGGGTTCTGGGTCACAGTTTGCTGATTAATCTACGGTTCCAGGCCAAATCAAAGCAACAAGCAAGGTATAATCAAAGGGATGCTTTGAGGGAGGACTAAGATCTATCACAAAGGATCATCAAATCATTTGTGAGTCCATTGTTCAGATCAAGGATCATCAAATCATTTGTGAGTCCATTGTTCAGATCATAGACAAATCCAATGATTGGATCAAAGCAGCAGCTGTCTACTTTGCATCTGAGAATAGCAGATGCAGTTCGATTGTTGCTGTTGAGTCTATGAAACAAACAATGATAGAGGCACAAATAAAATGAATAAGCAGAAATTCCCCAGCAGAGTCGCCAATTTGTTGTGGGGAAAAATTCCTATGCAAGACAATCCTATCCACCTAAGGTGTGACAGTGCCTTATCAACAAACAGAGACAGCTATTCTAGTATTCTTCCTTTATGAATTAAGAATGAAGAGAGATAGATGGACTAATTGGTGTCTTCCGTTTGTCCCTCGATCCAGTTTCCCTTCTCTTTGAGAGTTCCCAGCTACTTGCCTTCTCGCTCGCCCAGCTTCAAGAGGTTTCTGCAAGATCACAAGAAGAGAACACTACACAAAGACATAGATTCATATTCATAACTAGTTCAGGATTAGAAATAAACTAAACATACTAATGTGATCATACATCAAAGATACATCAGTATATAGGAGAAACCAAGATAGCTTTATTGATGAATAACAAGGTTCAGGAAAAGATACAACCCAGAGGGCTCCAATCCAGCATCTCCTTCCCAGCAAATGGAATTCCTATCTTCACCCCCTTCAAAGCATCAAGCACCCAATGATTCCAATCTCAAACCAACAGCAATTCTTTGCAATAACAAAATTCCAACCTCTAGATCTCATGGAGGAGAGATCCATATATAGATGTTTGGAGAGAGGATGAGTCAGCTTGAGATCTGACTAGTGTCCTCTCCCTCTGTCAGTTCTTGATTCCACTTGGAGGTTCTTGCTTCCACTTGGAGATTGGGAACCTCTTACTCATCACCAGTCGAATTCACTGAGGAAAGTGTCATTGAGGAAGATTCTGGAAGCTTCCTGGGTCTTGACATCTCTTGGAATGAACTTGCCATTTGTCAACTCTCGCTCAGCGCACCCTGGTAGTGCTTCTACCTGTGTTGCAGTGCAGGTAGCCAGTGTTGACTTTGCATTTCAGCGCAGACAGCTAGTGGAGCCACTGAATTGATCCTGAATTGGCTTGTTTTTGAGCAGTTTCTGGTGGAGAACTTCTGTGAATTGCTGTGGTTTGTTAGCCTTGTTCCTCTAGGGGTAGGAACAACATGTTTAGGGACTTTGGATCCCTTAGATTATGGACATTTCATGCTCAATGTTGTAAGGCACAAAAATGTCTATAACAACTATAGCTCAGCTATTTGCATCCGCAGATCGGAAGTCACCTTATCGATCTTTTCCTTTGATGCACACACTGCAGCAGCTAATTTCCTCACTTTAGCTGAAGCCTCTACATCGTTGGGTATATTCAGCTTAGGTACAAACTTGCAGGCTTGCTCAATGGTTGTGACCAGGTTCTGGCGTTATGTCTGCAACTACTCTTGTTCCTTCAATGCCTAAGTTTTTTTGGTGAATAACTGCTCGTTGTTGACTCTAAACTCACTGACAACAGTGAGCGTGCATTCTTCTCTGATCTTCAGTTCATCTGAGACCCCATGATGTAGCGCATGAAGAGTCAAGAGTGGCAGTGCAACAAGGTTCAATCACACGTCTTTCACTGTGTTGAGCACCGCACGATCCTCGTCCAATTCCACACGAATTGACCCTTCTAGCAAAGGAAAGAGTCTGATATCTAGAGATCGTTCAATCTTTGTGACGACACTACAACCTTTTGTTAGGGTCTCTTACGCATCACTCACCTTCCTGACATCCACCTGAATCTTGTTCACCTGGATTTGTAGCTCATGCAGATCCTTCTCGAAGCTTCCTAGCGTCTGATGTATTATTCCTCAAATTGTTGCAGCACCTTTATCGTTGTGTCCCGAATTTTGTTGTCTATCTCATCGAGATCTCCTTCTGTCAGCACCATGGGATCCAGATGTTTATGCTTTTCAGACATATGCTTCTTTCATTGGCCACCTGTCTGTTCCTGTCTGCGTTTCTTTAGAATGAACGAAATTCTTTGCTCTTCACCGCCTCCTCCTCCCTGCTCTGAAAGTTCTTGTTCATCAGTGCGGTGCGTAGCAAAATTCTCACTCTCCTCAGCATCTTGTCGTTCCTTCTTTGCTTGCTCTTTAGCAGCACGCTCTTCCTCTATTCATACCTTCTCTGCAACTGCCTTAGTAGCCTCCTTCTTCTTTTGCTCGACCAATGTGCGCGTAGCTTTCTTAGCGGCTTACCTCCGCTTCTACGCAGCAACGCTCTCTGCACCTTTGTTGGTTCCCACCTCCAGCATTGTAGGATCGCGCTGCTCCGATGGCCAATACCCTACAACTTCCTGCACATCTGTCTCGGACACTAAATAAGGAAGTACATGCCACATTCCTTCTGGTTCCTTTCGTGCATGGATGGAGATGTTGTGAAAGTCAGCCTTGATCTCCACGTAGACTATTAATTACTCGAACAAGGTTGGGGACAACCTTGGTCGTTGATTGATTACCATCCAAAGGTCCATCTCCATGAGGACCCAGAAAACCTTTGTTTCCTTTATGCGGGACGCATCCTTTGTGGCCCAAAGCGAGACGAACCTCGCAGCCTCAGGCAGTTCGTCCTTGTGTGGAGGAAATTGGCTATCCTCTGGTAACCTCCATGCAACTAATACAATAGATAATAGAAGCCAAGCATAATGAAATGGCTTGTTGTCTTCTTGGGCTTCTTTGAAGTTCACGAGGAACTCCTGGCAGAGATACCTTGACCAATTATATTGCATTCCCTTCACTTATTATGCAACAAGTGATACAACTGGCACCGGAACTTAGTCTGCGCGACACTTTCTCATGATCTTTCCTACAAGGATCTGGGTAGCAAACTAGACTGCCTGGTCTTGTATTGACAGAATTGAGTATCCTTGCGACTTCTTCACAAGACCATACTCCTTTTTCATTTTATCAACTAGCTCCTTTTCCCCTATTTTCCCTACAAATTCCTTGGCAGGGTCCGCTCCTTTGTGGGGCAACTTCGTTATCCTATGGATCAGCATATATGTTATTGGAATAGGCTACCCTAGCCACAGAATCCCATCGTGCACCAGCGTGAGGAGCTGGTGCACACAGACCATATTGATAGGGGAGCGGTGATAGTGCAGTACTAATAGCATATTCAGCAGCCCCGACTGCTCAACATCGTGGACCCACTTCATAGGTTCTAACTATGTAACTCATGTGTCATCATAGTATATCTTCATCATATACTTATGGGTCACCATATGTGGAAATTTGTCCTGATTTGCAATGTCCTAGTCCTCCAATTTCAACAGCGGGATACGCGCAAGCTTAGGGCCTTCAAATGTGACCTACTCCGGTAGCAGGGGAGTGGATACCCTGAATTTTCCCGAATCAGGGTCCTTGGTCACTTTAGTTTTTCCCTTCTGCAGAAGGATGTATTCAGGTAGCAAAGAGATAGGTTCGATGCCCTCAACATCAACTTCTTCAATGCCTTGGTACTCCTCTTCCTTTAAATCCACTACTTTCTCTGGTTGTTTGTCCTTTTTCCGCTTTGGATGTGACTCTGTATGCTTCCTTGGTGAGATTCACACTAGCACTAGCTTCTTTTGTTTTTCTTTCAGGGTTATTTTCCTTTCTTTCATAGCGGGCTTCTTTTCTTTTGTCACCGTTTGTTTCGTCCTAAGCGACCTTGGCACCATAGGCACAGCAGGTGTAGTCTCCATACTAGATTCTTCGGGACCTGGTGTGTCAGATACATTTGCTTCTAAATTGAGGGATTTTTCGGGGTCAGTGGTAGTCATCCTTTCAATAATTAGCTCTTGGGCTACTGGAGAACAGTTCGCAAACGAGGGGCGTGTCACAAATTCTTCCCAGAATGCTCTACTCATATGTGTTAGACAACAAAATTCTCCAACAATTCTTAGAATGCAAAGTGTTCTCTGCTGGACCAGCATGCACAATTTATAAGGGGATTTGAATTCAAATTCAACCGTTCCCCCCAAATTCTGATAATAAATGTTGCTTTGGTGGCAAATCTTCAAAGATTTTTTCCTTAATTGCTGCCTCCCCGCTCCTCTTAACCACTTTCTAGCCATCAAATCATGAATAGTAACTCCAATGGTCATTTTCCTATTTGGTTACACAGCACCCTCCTCCATGATGCAGCATCCTAAGCGCAACTTCATCTGGTGCATCCTTGTCAATCTTCGCGCAGCCTGCTTCCTACCTTGTCCTCCAAACTGGGTAGTGTACTTTATAGTCATGTGCTCCATTGCAACTTCCTAAAGCACTAAGATTGTCCTGTTGCCATATAGTCATTGCACAAGATCTGTCGTATATAGCTTCAACCTACTCCCATTCACTTTTCCCGGGATGGGCTCCCCATTCAGCTTCGCAAGCTGAACTGCACCACCATCTGTAATTTCCTTGACAATATATGGTCCTAACCAATTCATCTGGAATTTACCCAGAAATTTAGTGAACTTACTATCATATAACAACACAAGATCATTTACCTTGAATGTGTGAAGCTTGATGTGGCGATCATGCCATGATTTTTCACGTTTCTTCTGTACCTATTGGTGGAATCCTACCAAAAATCTATCCTCCTCTACCTCCATGAGCTGCGCGAGTCGTTCTTCCAAGGCCTCACAATCCACCATATCTGTCAAAGTTGCTATGTGCAGACTAGGGAAAAAAAAATCCATAGGCATTATTGCTTCGACCCCATAGACTAATTTGAATGGAATTTTCCCTGTCAACTTCTTATAGGTTGTCATATAGGCCCATAGAACTGCAGGTAAATGCACATCCCAATCATTCTGCTGCGCATTACAGATCTTTGTCAACGCGTTCTCCAAAATTTTGTTAAAAGCTTCGACTGTCCCATTTGCCTGTGGGTGATATGGTGTACTCTTCTGATGGTAGACCTGGAATTCCTCTATCAGTGCGCTAATTGTTTCATTCAGAAAGTGTGTTCCCCAATCACTCATCAAAACTTTCGGGCATCCAAACCTTGTTAAAACATGTTCAAACAAGAATTTTTTTACCGTGGCCCCTGTACAATCCTTTACTGCCTATGCTTCCACCCATCTGGTTAAATATTCTATTGCAGTGATAATGTAGCATGTTGTACCTTAAGAAACCAATTTCCTGGATGTGTATAAATTGTGCTTAAGACATTAATGTTTATAGTTATTGTCACTTAATTGTATGTTGTGTTTTTAAATGAAGGACCTGGGAGACTTGGTTTTTAACCCTCAATACTTAAGTGACAAGAAAATATCAAAATGCCATTTGATTGTTGAATATAAATGATGAATGAAGAAAGCTTGAATTAGTCATAGACAATATGTTGTTTCACACAGGATCTACTATCAGTGACACTTGGAGAAGTTATAGATAATATGTTGTCTTACACAGAAACTACTATATGTAACTTAGAAGAATTGCAGAGGTGTAAACTTCAAGTATAGGAGCGCTCTTTTAAGGGAATTTAACTTAATTTACATAAGAAAATAAATACCTATAGCTTCATTACCATACTTAAAGGAAGAAAACATAAAATGACACATAACAGAGAAGTCACAAAATCATACCCAACAATGTACGGAATGTAGAAAATTTTGAATAATATGACACTTATTCATAGAGATTATCCTGATTATACACTATTTGCGGAATGCATGCATAATACATAACCTCCTCTACTATTGATCATCAATTTGTAGTATTCAGAAACAATCGCATGCGCACATTGAAGCATCAATCACACATATTAACACAGTATATCACGGGGAAAGCATACAGCTGGAAACCCCCAACTATATGTATATTATATTGATTGAGAACATGTAACAATACATAGTGCAACACTCCTCACAAGTACTCAGTAATATCTCCACCTGTTACACACAAACTAGCTCAGATCTGAATCAATCACAGGTTCAAATCTCCTCCGCTGCTTGCCTGCCTCCACTGCGCAATCGTGCATGAGAATGGATGAGAATGGCTGATCCAAACTCGTATTTCCCTTGGTTTAACCACGCAATCCTCATTGGCAATACTCAATCCATTGATTGTGCAAATCTCATGCACAACTATAGTCACAACTGACAGTTGTCTTGCCCTTTCACTCACCTCTAACACCTGTCTCCACTAAACTGTCCATGCACTGAATTAATTGATGTATTCTTCAGTTGCTTTATGAGTTAATAATTAGTGATATAATTAATAATTAATTCACATCACTCATCACTAGTGTATTCTGCAGTTAGACTAAATACAACTAGTTCAACCAAGTCAAACTGAACACAACTCCACCAAACTCAATCACTTGAGTTATAACTGAATTCCATCATGCAATAGCTCAACTGACCCATAAGAAAAGTGTATTTCCTTCTGACAGTTACATGTGCCACATCCGTAGCTCAAACTGAAGTGCTCCAAGAGGATAAGATAATGTTTATAGTCCAAATATTATTAAGAGCTAATAATATTCAACTGTTCTATTTTTAGACTGGCAGTCTAAAAATAGACTCTGCCCATATGTCTAAAAATAGAAGTCCATCTATTTTTACCAACATAACCAATCATCCGCAAATAGCATCCTGCAACTCATAGACCATGATCCATATGTCTAAAAATAGACTTTGCGCCAAAAATAGCCTGCGGGCCCACTTAGTGAAGGCGATTTCTTTTCACTAAGCTCCATCATCTTGTTTCATTTTCAACACTCCCTCTCAACAAGATATTGATTATCTGCAACCCCTATCCTGCAACTCTGGAATGTTCTGCATGCAACACATTTTCCCAGTCCACTTGCTCCAACAACACTTGGAACAAAAACACTCCCAACTGACCACTCTGTTGGGCTAGGAACATACTCTGATGTTGAAGCTCTACCTGCTGCTGAAAAGTGCTCCCTCTCTGACATCTGCACTACTGCAACATCTCCATGCATCTCACACCATTGCACACTTCTCTGTGCCACGTAGCACTGTGCAAAACACTTGTGCCTCTCGCAATGTTGTAGCCTGCTAGTTATGCGTTGTCCTGGGATTCCGTACATTGTCGCTCTCTCTGCTGCTTCATCCGCATCTGTCTCTACCCAATCAGTCAGTTCCTGCTACTCCACATCGGGGCTCCCGTGGCAAGGTCTCATCCAAGAAGTTGGGTACCTCAAGGATCCTGCCCCTCCTCCTTGGGACAATCAATCCACATCACCCCACCTCCTACCTAGAGGTATGGCTGCATGCAATCCCTCTGCCCACCTGGCTTGAATTTTCCCCCTACTGGAGGTCTTTTCATGAGTAGATGTCTCTACCCGATCTCCTCTCAGCTTCCCTTGTTGTGGCTGCTCCACAACCTCCTAAAATTGTTGCACCAATCGTGGCTCCTCCACAATCATCTGAGACTTCTTCTGGCTCTGCATGTTGAGAGGTAATATACGCTCCCTCTCAACCACCAAGTCTCCATCAGTTTCCTCGATGCTCAAGGCTTTGCATGCATCTTGAACCTCAAGAGCATACAGGTTCTTGACCCGTGAACCAATCTGCTTCACTTGTCTAGTGATGATGTGTCTAAGGAAAACCTTTCCCTTACTGAAGACTACAACACAGCCTCTATCTTCCAGCATCGCGATCGACACCAAGTTTCTCTCCAGTCCTGGTACATACTTGACATCGGTCAAGGTAAGGCGAGCTCCATGCTCCCTATGAAAAATAACCGTGCCTACACCTGAGACACTATACTTCTCATCATTACCCATCGCTATGAGTATCTGGAGGTCTTTCTCCTCCAAAGTACTGAACAAACTCTTGTCACCGGTCATGTGGAAAGAAGCTCCACTGTCAAGAAACCAACCACTTCACACCATGGATGAAACCATGCATGCAAAAAGTGTGAAATCAAACTCAAACTGTGAAGCAAGTGCCTCACCTTTAGATCCTTCCCTGGATCCCTTCTTGGATTTCCTCCATGGACAATTAGAAGCATAATGTCCCACCTCATGACAACGAAAGCATCTCACTTTCGATTTGTCAACCTTCTTCCCATCATTGGAAGAAATGGATTTGGAAATAGAACCCTTCTCCTTCCCCTTCTTTGCTTTGGCAACCAAAGCGCAATTTTCTCATCAAATGCCTTTGATGAAGATCTGACCCTGGTATTCCACCTGATCTCCTCTTGCACAAGATCCGACCGAAGTCTCTCCCATCCTGGAAATTTCTCCCGACCATTGACAGAGTCCTGTTAGGAATGCCAACTCTTCGGAAGACCAAGAAGAGCCAAGCTCACCAAGTCCTCATCATCGACAGTCACCCCCACACTTCCCAGCTCATCCTGACATTGGGTGAACCTCGTGAGATACTTGGGCATACTGTCTCCATTCTCACACTTAATGTTTTTGAGTTTATCCTTGAGCGCCAACTTCCTCTGGTCGCTCTTGCTTTGGAATAGATCTGTCAACGCTTTCCACATCAAGTATGGAGAAGCCTTTCCATGCAGGCTGGATACAATGTGATCCTTCACGCCCTCCAACAGAATCCTTCGACACTTTGCTGTCTTCTTTTGCCAAGCCACAGCTTCAACAACATCAGTAGGTTTTGGGACCTCAGCCTCTACGAAATCCTTCAACCCATTGTCATCTAACACCGCCGATATCCTGTCTTTCCATGCAATATAATTTGAGCTGCCCTCAAGAGCATACTCCAATCGCAATCTGTTGAAAGACATTTCAACTTTGACACCAAGAAAACACTGCTGCAAATTCGAATTCCACCAGCTCAAAACTCAACCGCTTCTAATCTAAAATTCGTGAGAACAAAGTATTTCTCGTACAGAGATCGACTGTATGGACTTTTACCGGATATCTCACCTTCCAAAGGAAGGATGAATCCAGAGGCTACCTGGCCCGATTACAGACTCTGCCTGAAGAAATAAAATGTAATCACTTTCAGAATCATAGATATGATGATCAACTTCGCTCCGATACCATGTAGAAAATTTTGAATAATATGACACTTATTCACAGAGACTATCCTGATTATACACTATTTTTGGAATGCATGCATAATACATAACCTCCTCTACTATTGATCATCAATTTGTAGTATTCAGAAACAATCGCATGCGCACATTGAAGCATCAATCACACATATCAACACAGTATATCACAGGGAAAGCATACTGCTAAAAACCCCCAACTATCTGTATATTATATTGATTGAGAACATGTAACAATACATAGTACAATACTCCTCACAAGTACTCAGTACTATCTCCACCTGTTACACACAAACTAGCTCAGATCTAAATCAATCACAGGTTCAAATCTCCTCCGCTGCTTGCATGTCTCCACTGCGTAATCCTACATGAGAATGGATGAGAATGGCTGATCCAAACTCATATTTCCCTTTGCTGAACCATGCAATCCTCATTGGCAATACTCAATCCATTGATTGTGCAAATCTCATGCACAACTATAGTCACAACTGACAATTGTCTTGCCCTTTCACTCACCTCTAACACCTGTCTCCAATGAACTGTCCATGCACTGAGTTAACTGATGTATTCTTTAGTTGCTTTATGAGTTAATAATTAGTGAATTAATTAATAATTAATTCACATCACTCATCAATAGTGTATTCTGCAATTATACTAAATACAACTAGTTCAACCAAGTCAAACTGAACACAACTCCATCAACTCCTCAATCAACTCCACCAAACTCAATCACTTGAGTTCTAACTGAATTCCATCATGCAATAGCTCAACTGATCCATAAGAAAAGCGTATTTCCTTCTGACAGTTGCATGTGCCACATCCGTAGCTCAAACTGAAGTGCTCCAAGAGGATAAGATAATGTTTATAGTCCAAATATTACTAAGAGCTAATAATATTCGACTGTTCTATTTTTAGAATGGCTGTCTAAAAATAGACTTCGCCCATATGTCTAAAAATAGAAGTCCATCTATTTTTACCAACATGACCAATCATCCACAAATAGCATCCTCCAACTCATAGACCATGATCCATATGTCTAAAAATAGACTTTGCGCCAAAAATAGCCTGCGGGCCCACTTAGTGAAGGTGACTTCTTTTCACTAAGCTCCATCATCTTGTTGCATTTTCAACTTGGAAAAATTTTGATTCTTTCATTAATCAATAGTTGTATCATGAATTCACTGGCCTAGTATCCAGGTTCTCCAAAATTCGAACCCCTTCTCTCTAAATTTTCCCTTTTTTATACATTATGAGACAGTTGGTAGTCACCAAAATTGTCAAACTACTTAACTATTTCCCTAACTGTCTAAAGTAAAAAAATATTACAGAATATTACACAAAGGGTAAAAGACACCTCAAAGAACATAAAATAACAGGAAGTAATGGAACTTAGAAGATTATGGTCGTTCTTTGTTCAAAACTGTATCTTGAGCCTTAACGGAGTAGTGGATGAAGGGCGGAAGGCTTTGGGAGCACCACGGGGGTTAAAGAGTGTGTGAGAGCATCAACGAGGTTGAACCCCCACGGTGATTCCTAGCTGCACATTTTGGTCAACCGTGCTAACGTCACAGTCAACTACTAGGGTCGAGCTTTGATTAACCTTCGTGCTCATTGCTTCCCCGCAACGCGCCTTAGAGGACTTATCAAACTATCGCTTGATCGCGCTTGTTGAACTTATATGACATTTAAACGATGGCGGGCCCACAGAACTTAAAAAGAATTAACACTGGTTCATAAAACCTGTGGCATCCACCTTTTCAACATGCCTTTGACTCCCTTACGGACCTGATAGGACATAAAACTGTATTTAATAATTCATCGAGTCCGATATTAAGGACTGAACCTGATGACTTTGCTGACCCGATCTCCGGACCCAATAGGACATAAACTATATTTAAGAATTCATTGGATCCGATATTAAATATAGAACCCGATGACTTTGTCGACCCAATCTCCAGACTTGATAGGAAATAAAACTGAATTTGGTGATTTATCGAGTCCGATCGAAAGATGAAAATTGATCACTTTCCGACCCGATATTGCGACCCGATATCTGGCAGATCCCGCCTCTTCCGATGGACGGTTGAGATTAACCCGGACTTCAACAAATTTAAACTGTGTTTGATACATCGTCACATCTGATCTCCGAAATAAACCCATTCTTAGTTAACTATGTGATTATCGTTGGATCTGTGGCCTGTTGATCGAATGACCCAAATCTTCTCCAGGTTTATTACTTTCAAATCCCTTGAAAATATGAAATCAACCATTTATTTCTTGTTTTTTTATTTTTCTCTCATTTTGTAATAAACTGAAAATAAGACTTAAATAACAATGGACAATGAGTGCTACAACATTTGGATCCACCTGGGGATAGTGTTTTTGCCACAGAAGCACTAAGAACCGCATATCAGTGCCTTCACCTCGGGCATGGAGTCATATATTTCTTAATTAATTTAAATTCTATGGCATTTGTACACTGATTTCACTCCGGTATCTACAATAATTGGATGTTGGTGCTTTGATAGCAAAGTGCTAAGAATAGTAGATTAGTAGCCTTAGTTGGGCATGGAGTCCAAAATTCTGAAAACCATGAAACTTGAAAGATTAAAACTTGACATTCATGAAATCTGAAACCTTTGCAAACCGGTCTCCAACTGGGACAGTCACCCTTATTTATCAGCTAAAATTAAACTAAAGAACTGCAACTAGAAACCAAATTCTCAACACCTGAGCTTATTTATGTACAGGTTCCTACCTATGTACATGACTAACCTCAATCAAGTGAAGTCAATCTTCCAATGGTACCAGGTTAGCATTTGAGTGCCTAATCTAGAACCATTCTGCCAGTGAATTTTGAAAATACCATTCATCCTAAATGGAAAATAAACTATGCATAAGGGCAGCTCACAACAAAAATTAGGAATATATCCACAAAATGGTATGTGTAGGCTTCTAATAGATTTCTCCATGTAATCTGCCATAGGATCTTCATAAGTATAAGAAAAAATATGGTCCTGATCAGCTCCAAAAGAAAAAATTTGTATGTATGAAGGTTCTTGCTCGAATAAACCTTCTATTGGGATAATATGCTCAATAGAACAATCAGAAACATCTTTAAGAAAATGATCTATGTCGCTTTTATGTCTCCACTTTTCATCTTTGAACTTCGATTGAAAATAATTTGTAATTATGACCTCAAGAAATAAAAGAAAATTTTTCACATCACTATATGACATATGGCCAACTTCAAATAGATTGTTTACCTCTGATCCATGGGCACCATTGTGTTCTTCAATGAAATGATATACAATCTCTTTATCAGCTTTCTTTTTACATAAGATAGCCTCTTTTGCTATGATAAATGGCTCAACATATTGTTGTCCAACATTTCCCACTTGTTGGTTTTCTTCTTTATGTCCAACACCCAACTAATGAACTTGAACACTCAACTAATGAACTTGAACACCCAACTAATGAACTTGAAGACCTTCATCCTATTCCTCATCTGAACCATTTTTGTTATAAAGAGGAGGACCATCAAATTTAACAAAATAGAATATTTGGGGATTTATTTGCAACTTAATTATTTCTCCCTCTTCTCGACTGCTGGGCATAAATTCTTGATGCATGTTTGAACGTTTCTCCATTTTAATGCTCTCTTGATTTTCTTGAAACAGGGTCAACAAATTCTTTGCTTGTGAGATTATTGAAGAAGAGTTTTTTTTTAACTTTTCTGCATCATTTTGAGAAAAAGATAGTTCTTTGCTTTCAGAGAGTTGCTCATAATAATTTGGCTGTAACCTCTCTGAATGCTTGATATATTATCAACATGATCATTAGTTTCTTTAGCAGGATTATCATGAGCTTTTAAAGTTTTTTTAGAATCATAATATTCACAACAACCTTCGAAAAGAAACTTGTGTGCATAAGAATTTCTACAAAAAGAATTGAACACTGAATGGAAATCTTTCAAAGATGAAATGCTTGAACGACGCAGAGACCTGTACCAAACCCTAGCTTCTTGGTCCAAAGAAAACATAAACAACTTCATCTTCACATCTTCATGAATGATACTTTGTTGCTCCATGCATTCATGAAACTCTTGGAGGTGTTGAACTGTATCTTCATATTCATTTCCGCCGAATCTTGGAAGATACTCATTCCACTCATGAAATGTAGGCATATGATGAGGATAGCCAGTGATCCCAGTAAAATCTAGTGGGTTAAATTTATTGGCTAAGAAATCAAGGATAGCCATTAAATCCCAAAAAAGAAAATTCCAAAGTGAAGATCACAGATGTGAATGTACAACCAACAGCTGAAACTTGTCACCCTCAAGAATCAGCTTCAAACTTAATACACCTAGGGAAAATTGTTCTTATTCAATTGTTTTGCAGGCTATGGTTCTTGTTCTTGTGGAGTCGCCTTTTGGAGCTAGAGTTATTGATTTTGTTCAAAACAGCCAAATATTTCTTCCTCACTGAACAACTAGAGGAAAATATTGAAAACCCAGGGAAAAGTGTTCTTGTCTTCTCTCCCCGGCATAGACACCAATTAATGTTGTACCTTAAGAAACCAATTTCATAGCTATGTAGAAAATGTGCTTAAGACATTAATGTTTATAGTTATTGTCACTTGTTTGTTACTTAATTGTATGTTGTGTTCTTAAATGAAGGACCTGGGAGACTTGGTTTTTAACCCTCAATACTTAAGTGACAAGAAAATATCAGAATGCCATTTGATTATTGAATATAAATTATGAATGAGGAAAGCTTGAACTAGTCATAGAAAATATGTTGTTTTACACAGGATCTACTATCTGTGGCACTTGGAGAAGTTATAGATAATATGTTGTCTTACACAGAAACTACTATCTGTAACTTAGAAGAATTGCAGAGGTGTAAACTTCAAGTATAGGAGCGCTCTTTTAAGGGATTTTAACTTCATTTACATAAGCAAATAAAGACCTGCAACTTCATTAGCATACTTAAAGGAAGAAAACATAAGATGACACAAAACAGAGAAGTCACAAAATCATACCCAGCAATGTATGGAAAACTTTTTATTCTTTCATTAATCAACAGTTGTATCAGGAATTCAGTGGCCTTGTATCCAGGCTCTCCAAAATTCGAACCCCTTCTCTCTAAATTTTTCCTTTTTTATACATTATGAGACAGTTGGTAGTCACCAAAACTGTCAAACTACTTAACTATTTCCCTAACTGTCTAAAGTAAAAAATATTACAGAATATTACACAGAGGGTAAAAGACACCTCAAAGAACATAAAATAACAAGAAGTAATGTAACTTATAAGATTATGGTCGTTCTTTGTTCAAAACTGTATCTTGAGCCTTAACGGAGCAGTGGATGAAGGGCGGAAGGCTTTAGGAGCACCACGGGAGTTAAAGAGTGTGTGAGAGCATCAACAAGATTGAACCCCTGCGTTGATTCCTGGCCACACATTTTGGTCAATCGTGCTAATGTCACGGACAACTGCGGGGGTTGACCTCTGATTAACGTTCGTGCTCATTGCTTCCCCGCAGCGCACCTTAAAGGACTTATCAAACTATTGCTTGATCACGCTTGTCGAACTTGTATGACATTTAAACGATGGCAGGCCCATGGAACTTAAAAAGAATTAACACTGGTTCATAAAACCTATCGCATCTGCCTTTTCAACGCGCCTTTGACTCCCTTACAGAACCGATAGGACATAAAACTGTATTTAATAATTCATCGGGTCCGATATTAAGGACTGAACCTGATGACTTTGCCGACCCGATAGGACATAAACTATATTTAATAATTCATCGAGTCTGATATTAAAGACAGAACCTGATGACTTTGATGACCCGATAGGAAATAAAACTGAATTTGATGATTTATCAGGTCCAATCGAAAGATGAAAATTGATCACTTTCCGAACTAATATTGCAACCCAATATTTGACGGATCTTGCCTCTTCCGATGGATGGCTGAGATTAACCCAGACTTCAGCAAATTTAAACTATGTTTGATACATTGTCACATCCGATCTCCGAAATAAATCCATTCTTAGTTAACTATGCGATTGTCGTTGGATCTGTGGCCTGTTCGGACGGCCTAGATCTTCTCGCGAGTTTACTACTTTCAAAGCCCTTGAAAATAGGAAATCAACCATTTCTTTCATGTTTTTTTATTTTTCTCTCATTTTTTAATAAACTGAAAATAAGACTTAAATAACAATGGACAATGAGTGCTACAACATAGCGCGTGCCCATTTTCTTTCCACGTCACTGGATTGGTCTGATAAAATCAATTGCCCACTTCTCAAATGCCTTTAAAGATACCTAAGGATGTAGTGGTAGCTCATCCCTTCATGACAGTCTGCCAGTCCTTTGACATGCATCGCATGCCTTACAATATGCTTTGGAATCCTTATGCAATGTTGGCCACCATAAACCTATGCATAAAATCTTCTACACAACTACATTTCCTGCATAATGGCCTCCTGTAACTCCTCCATGAGCCTCAACAAGGATACTATCACGCTCAAATTCTGGCACATATCTCCACAATATTTCATCTGCACCCATTTTGTACAAATGTCCCGTAATGATCGAAAAATCGGCTGCGCGCACTACTAATTCTTTCTTTTGTTGATTTGTATATCCTTTAGGCGCCATTCCTGTAGTTAAGAAGTGAATAATATCAGCAAAATGGTTACCAGCTACACGTAGTGCAAAGAGCTACGCATCGGGCAACCTTCCTCCAAATTACTAGGTCCTTTGCATGTTTCAATTCGTGACAGATGGTCAGGTCCAGCATTCAAACTGCCCGGCTTCACAATTACTTCAAAATCATACTCCCGAAATAATAACAACCATATGCAAATATTTCCCCCCAACACAGGCTTGTTGACCAAGTATTTTAAGGTAGAATGATCTGTATACATCTTGAAATTCCCTCCTAATAGATAATACCTAAATTTTTGCAGTGCGTAGACCATGGTCAACCCTTCACACTCATTCATTGAATAATTTTTCTCAACCTTTGATAACTTCCTGCTTGCAAAGGCTATAGGGTGGTCCATTTCTCCTTCACCTACCTAAGTTAGCACTACGCCCAACGCAATGCAAGAAACATCCACCTGTACATGAAACTTCTTTTTCCAATCGGGAAATACCAAGATTGGCACAGTTACCATCTTTTCTTTCAACACATCTAAGTTGCACTGACATTCTTCATCCCAACAAAATGTCGCATCCGTCTTTAGTAATTTTTCCATGTACGCGGTGATTTGAGCATAAGCTTTGATGAATTTTCTATAGTATCACGTGCGCCCCATCATCGTGTGTGGCTGCTTGACATTCCTAGGGGACTCCAAGTTCACAATCACCACAATATTTGTTGGGTCAACCATCAATCCTTGTTTTCACACAACATGACCTAGCAAGATCCCAAAAGGAACACATAAGATACATTTTTTCAAATTCAGCGTTATCTGGCATCTTCGACATGTATCCAACATAAGGCACAAACTTTCTACATGGTGCTTCACCAAGCCAAACACTGTCCAGTCATCAAAGTACACTTCCAAGAACTTATGAATGAATTCTTTGAATGCTGCTATGACTACATGGTAAAATATTGCAGGTGCGTTCTTCAATCCAAACAGCATAACAGTGTACTGAAACAAACCCCACTCTGTTGTGAAGGTGGTTTTGCTTCTATCCTCTAGGAAAATCTTAATTTGGTGATACCTGGAAAACCCGTCAGTAAAGGAATAGGCCTCCTGCCCTCCGACATTGTCTAACACTTCATCTGTAAACGGCGTCGGAAATGGGTCGTGAACACATGCATCATTAAGCTTCTACAGGTCTACACAAATCCTTATTTTTCCCTTTTGTTTCTTCTCTTATACCACCATCAGGCTCACCTAATCAGACTCTTCAACATGTTCTATGATGTCGGCCTCCAACATTTTATCCAGCTCTTGGTGAACCTTCTCCTTATACTTAGGATTAAGGTGATAAGGCCTCTGTTTAATAGGCTTCACGTCCGACTTCAATGTAATATTCATAATGCTCAAATCACCAACTATGCCCTTTAATTCTGAAAACTTAGTGGGGAAGAGATCCTGGTATTCACGAAGTAATTCAACAACTTTGTCTACTGTAGCGTCATCCCAATAGTCTCCAATCTTTGCGAACTTTGGTTCTTCTTTAGTGCTAATGTTTACTTGATTCATTTTCAAAGGTGCGGAGATGTTTGGGTTCTCTACTTGCGGGCCTTCAACTTCGTGATGTATTTTTGTCTCTGGAATATTCATATTCCTCGAGTCTTCTTCCTCCTCTTCAGCGGTCACATTATATCATTCCAATGGGTGGCGCAGCTAAGTGCTCCAATCTGGTTGGGTCCATTCCATTGGTTCCTTCGGTGTCCTGAACATAATGATTTAATTTCTTGAAGTGCTTCATCGATGCTTTCAAAGCCATCTTCGAAGTTGAAAGTCAATAAGAAACATTCCTTCAATACATCCCATTCTGCAATGCCATGGCGGAGCTCTGTTTCAAGGTACCCATTTCATGGGGTGGTATCCAAGGTATGACAAAATATATGTACCCATTATGGCTATGGTTCTATCCCCCATGGCTTAGTCCACTTTGCCAGGTGATCATGTGGATCATCCTTTCCATTATACTTTTCAGTCATTCTGGTATTAGCATGCCCAAATTGTAGCTTCATCATTCTCGTGTAATCTCACCATCCAACAAAACTACCCCTATGTGTATCCCACCATCGTGTCAGCGTAGCACGCAACATCAACTCCAAGGCTTGACAGCAGTGGTCCTTAGGTAATTCACACTCAAATTAATCTAAAAAAATATCTACGTCAGTCAAACCATCATAGTAAGGTAACTTTCTTACCTCCGACGAAACACAATGCAGTGACTTCGTCATCATATCGCATCTCAATGTAGACACTTCATGTAAGCAATTTTGCCAATGTTCTAATTCCTCATCTGAATCATAAGTGCAGGAACTCTCTCGACCCCATGCAATCTATCCATCTGTCGTTGGATTGATCCAATCCTGATATCGCGTTGTTATCTTATAGATTTGGTCCAGCTCATCGTCATTTTCCTCATGATCGTGAATTGGTTTAGTATAGCGCGCCTGTTCTGTAGGATCTAGTGGCACTATAACCCTAAGCGACTTTCTTTCAAACGACATTGTCTTCTTATTCAGATTAATGACCCCATTCATGTCAATATGCTAATCGATTCCCAGCAGCGCAAGGTAGGGATTACTGTCATCGACAATTTCTATAACTTCAACATTCACTACTACACTTGCACCATCAATATAAATTGTTACTCCATATAAGCGTCCCATGGGGATTATTTTCTATTGATTCGCCATCCTGAGCTGAATCAGAGGCCACTACAGCATGGGTCTCCCCATTTTTGGGCGTGAGATCCCCCAAGGGAAGTTTTGGGGCTTAGAGCCCAGATTTTGGTCAATTTTGTAATTCCAATGTAAAGACTCCGCATTTTGTGGGCACGGAGCACGTTTTGTAAAAGAGTCATAGGGTTGCCCGCCATTAATTTCGATAATGTAATGTCGGCTGTAGAAGATCTACCCATGGTCCGCGAACCATCGGATTGTATAAATAGAGCGAAGCTCTAAGTAGTTAAAGCAGCTAATCACAGAATGTCTAAGGAAGAATGATGTGTGCAAGATAGTTATAAAGTGTAAAGTCTAGTTTTGGGTAGTAGCGTAGGAAGAGGCTTTGCAACTGAGTGCATAGAGGCATAGTAGTTTGCAGCTGAGTGCGCGGACCCCTGCAACTGAGTGAGCAGGGCGAGTCAAGTCTGTAAACAGTGGAAGTATAAATAAAGAGAAGTTTCTATCAATTCTGTGTCTTTATTTCCTGTTTTATGCATCTATTATATTAGGTATGAATTGCACTTCTATTGCTTATATGATGCATGATATGTATAACTGTATTTGCTAAGTGAATGCAAGATAGAATATCTATTTACGTGAAGATAATCAAGACCTGTTAATAAGATAAGTAAGATACTTGGCGTAGTTTAGGAGATATCGCAGTTCGCTGCCTTAGCAGCGCGAAAGGACTTTAGCCCCTGGTTAGGGCTGCGTGAAAGTCGATTATAAAAAATCGCGAAGGTACTGAAGGGTAGAATAGTGCGTGAAGCGACCTGTGTGAAGGCAGGTTTAGTTGGACTAAACCGACATCACATCCATCTCAAGGGTGCGGAAACTTGGTTCCAGCATCCCCCCATACTGCTTTGGGTGAGACTTCAATCCGCGCTCCATGGGTTGATGCCGAAAGGGCCAGTAGTGTAGGAATTTGTTTGGCTAAATAACTCTAAACCTGGGTCAGGCCCCCATAAGCCAACAAATGGTTTCGTTGTCGGGACTGAAATCTGCATGAGAGATGTGTGATGTCGTATCATTTGAATCCAACTAAGAAAGAAATTGAAGTCTGGTTGGACGGAAGAATTCACGAGTTCGCGCATAGGAGAACAAAAACTCGCGACTATCAAAAGAAGAGTGGCTAGACAACTACTTGTATACAAAGACCCACGAAATATTTTTTGTGTCCTTCCCTACTGAGCTATATGAGTGGATCGCGAAGCTAGCAGATAGCCAAGGAAGGTGGAAACTTGACAGTCCTATTGTGTGGACCCTAGAGCTAGTGTGGAGGTTCGAAGCATCGGAGGATAAGATCACACATGCCATCGATCATTGCCTCGATCGTATTATAGGAGGATTCGTTACTGAGTTCACAGTTGACACCTTAGTTAGCTATAGTGAGGCAAAGCGACGCTTTCTCAAAGCACCGCGAGGTAAGTACGTAAAGTATTTGAATACTTGGATTAAAATGTTGTTGTGCGAAAATCGAGTTATGCAGTTACCTTGATGTTCGGGGCTACACGAAGGAAATAAGGGTCCAGAAAATAGCCTCTTGATTTCACCTTTGCGAGGAGACGAGGAAGAGCTCATGAAGGTCTCTTCGCGAAGTGTTATTCATCTAATAAGACAAAGAATTCTGCAAATACCACCTCCACCAACACCACCATCAGATTGACCTCCATCACCTCCATCTTCACCCGTACCACCTCCACCACCACCGTGATTCAGTATGGCAAGCACAGTGAAGTTGCCTATGTTCAAAGGCTTGGGAAATGAAGATCCATACCAATTCTGGTTCATTGTAAGGACTGTATGGGAAGTGCAAGGTGTTACAGATGACCATATAAAAAAGGTGACGCTGGTTAGCACCTTGTAGGATCACGCGCTGACCTGGTATATTAAGTACTCCAACAATAACCCAAATGCGAGAGTCACAGATATCCAAGCAGCACTAAATATAGAATTTAGCAGGCCTAAATCTGAAGTGCAGTCGATTGTGGGATTTAAAGAGATCATGATGCTACCAGGCGAGACTCCTTGGGAACTAGATCAGAGGCTGAAATGTACAATTCATGAATCAAATATGAATCTGACAGATGGACAACATCGTGAGTGGTTTGTAGCTTCACTACTACCACATTTAAGGAGTGCACTATCGCAGCAGAAGATAACAACTCAAGCAGAGGCCCTGGAGATTTCTATGAGGCTACATGAGACCTCGATACAAGATCCTAATCTAGGAGTTCAGCAAATCCACGCGCAGCTGAAGAATCTATACCTTCAGATGTAGAGTCTGAAATAGGATAGGAAGTTTGAACAGAAGTGCGCAAAGAAGTGTGGTGCATAAAATGCAAGAGCTAGGGTCATGAAAAAGACCAGGCGGGGGGTTTCAGGGGTAGTTCCCCCGAAGCTAAGAATAGATGTAAAATTGTCTTGTAAAAGTATAGTAATTTCTAGTCAATCTGGGTCATTCATTAGGCGGAGATCTGATGGTAAAAGTTATGTTTAATTTAGGGTTTTTTGCCCTAGAAGGCAACCCCTCACTATATATGAGGGAATTGTAGTGTGTCTATGTAGATATATATTCTAAGTGAGAAACAGAGAGGAGATTGAGAGCAAAGAGGGTGTTACAGCGGAGCTACTGTAGGTTGTATCTCTTCAGTTTGCTGGATAATATAAAAGGAAGGACTGGTTGTTTCTCCGTGGACGTAGCCCAAACTGGGTGAACCACGTATATCTGTGTCTCTCTTGTTTTATGCATTTTCTGTGTTTATATTTCTGTAATATTTTATGTGTTCCATTGCTCCGTAATATATAATTTTCTAACAACTTGTATCAGAGCCGAAGGTCTATTTGGCTAATAAACTCGTAGGAAAGAAGGGTTCCTCATTCGAGTGGGAGCAATGGAGGAAGATGGTAAGTTTAGGGTCGAGAATTTAACAGCCAAAACTTCTCGCTATGGAAGATGCAGATGGAAGATTATCTGTATCAGAAAGACCTGTACCTACCATTGGGCGGAAAAAAAACAAAGATGCCACGAGTATGACAGATGAAGAATGGAACCTTCTCGATAGAAAGGCACTCGGAACAGTACGGTTGTGCCTCACAGCATTGATCGCCTTCAACATTTCAAAGGAAACAATGACAGAGGGTTTGATTAAGGCATTGGCGAAACTATATGAAAAACCCTCGGCCTCAAACAAGGTATTTCTTATGAAACGGTTATTTAATATGAAGATGTCGGAAGGTGGATCTATTGCAAACCATTTAAATGATTTTAATACTGTTACAAGTTAGTTAAGTTCTGTAGGCGTAAACTTTGATGATGAAGTTAAAGCTCTATTATTCTTATGCTCATTGCCAGAAAGTTGGAATGGTTTAGTAATGGCCATTAGTAACTCTGTTTCTGGATCTAGTACTTTAAATTTTGATGATGTTGTCGGTGTTATCCTTAGCGAGGAAATGCGACGGAAAAGCTCTGGTGAGACATCGGGTAATGCTTTGAGTGCAGAGTCTAGGGGAAGAAAAATGGAAAGAGGAAAGAGCTCAGAATATCGTAGTAAATGAAGTAAAGGCAGATCCAAGTCCAGATCAGGGATAGTCTGCTGGAAATGTGGAAAGAAAGGACACCTAAAGAAGGACTGTAGATCTCGAAAGGGAAAAGAAGGAGATGCATAGCAAGAAAACAATCATGAAGCAAATGTGACAGGTGAGGTGTTACAAGATGCTTTGATTCTTTCTTTCAAAACTATTACTGATTACTGGGTGATAGATTCAGGGGCCTCATTCCATGCCACACCTGATAAGAAATATTTCCATGACTATGTTCAAGGAGATTTTGGACAAGTCCGTTTGGGTGATGATAAACCCTATAAAATTGTTGGAATGGGTAAGGTTCTTGTAAAACAGCAGAATGGAAACCAATGGCTACTGAAGGAGGTAAGGCATGTTCCAGATCTGAAGAAAACTCTGATTTCAACAGGGCAGCGAGGCAGTGAAGGATGTGTGACAACTTTCACAGATAAAGCTTGGAAGGTCACCAAAGGAGCCCTGGTAATAGCAAAAGGTGAAAAGGTTGGTACATTGTATTTATGCAATGGTATTTCTAACTCTGTTAATGCTTTAACTTCCAAAGGAGCAGATGCAGCATTATGGCATCATAGGCTCAAACACATGAGTGAGAAGGGGATGAAGATCCTTCACTGAAGGAATTTGTTGCCAGGTTTGAAGAATGTTGATTTGGACTTCTGTGAGAATTGTATTTATGGAAAACAGAAGAGAGTCAGATTTCTCAGAGTTGGGAAAGAAAAGAAGAGCGAAAAATTAGAGCTTGTGCATACAGATATATGGGGACCTGCTCAGGTATCATCTCTTGGTGGCTCTCGTTATTATGTTACTTTTATTGATGATGCAACTAGAAAAACTTGGATTTATTGTATAAAGAATAAATCTGATGTATTTGATACTTTCAAGAAATGGAAAGCTTTGGTTGAGATTGAGACAAGAAAGAAATTGAAGTGTCTCAGATCAGACAATGGAGGTGAATATTGCAGCAACGAGTTTGATAGGTATTGTTCAGAGCATGGAATTTGCAGAGAGAAGATAGTTCCAAGAACACAATAAGAAAATGGTGTGTCAGAAAGGATGAATAGAACAATCATGGAGCATGCAAGGTGCATGAGATTGCATGCAAGATTGCCTTTACAATTTTGGGCAGATGCTGTAGATATTGTTGTTTATCTAATAAACAGAGGGCCTTCAAGTTCCTTGGATGGCAGTGTTCCAAAGGAAGCATGGACAGGTAAAAAGGTAAACTACTCCTTTTTAAAGCCTTTTGGTTATGAGGCCTTTGTCCATATTAATAAAGAAAATAGAACAAATCTTGAGGCAAAATCAAAGAAATGTACCTTTATTGGATATGGTGTTAATGATTTTGGTTATCGCTTATATGATTATGAAAATCACAAAATCATTATGAGCAGAGATGTAATATTCAATGAAAATGTCTTGTATAAGAATCAGTTGCAAGAAAAGAAATGAGAAAAAGAAAACAAGGAATACACAGTTCTTGATGAGATCACTGAAAAAGTAAAGGTGCCTGAAAATAATAATAATCAACAACCACAACAACAGAAACCACCACAAAAGCAACAATCACCCCAAACACTTGAAAGTGGTGTTAGAAGATCTACTAGGATAAGTAGACCCCCTGAACGATACTCTCCTTCATTATATTATTTATTGTTGACTGATTCTGGTGAACTCGAATGTTATGAAGAAGCAATGCAAGTTGAAAGTAGGAAGAAGTGGGAGCTAGCCATGGAAGAAGAGATGGACTCCTTAATGCATAACCAGACTTGGGACTTAGTCAGGTTGCCTGCATGTAAAACTACATTGCAAAATAAATGGGTTTACAGGCTGAAGGAAGAAGATGGAGGAAAACAGAGGTACAAAGCTAGACTTGTGGTGAAGGGGTTTGCACATAAGAAAGGTATTGATTTTGATGAAATATTTTCTTATTTTGTTAAAATGACTTCAATCAAAACTATTCTAAGTCTAGTAGTAGCTGAAGATTTTCGTCTTGAGCAATTAGATGTAAAGACAGCCTTTCTCCATGGGGATTTGGAGAGAGAGATATATACAGCAGCCACAAGGATATAAGGTAAAATGAAAGGAGAAACTAGTGTGCAAGTTGAAGAAGAGCCCTTATGGATTAAAATAGGCTCCAAGGCAGTGGTATCTAAAATTTGACAAGTTTATGTCTGAACAAGGGTATACTAGATGTCACTCTGATCATTGTGTTTATCTAAAAAAGCAAAATGATGGCAGCGATATTATATTTTTATTGTATGTGGATGACATGCTTGTTGTAGGGTCTAACATGCAACAACAAAAAATGTTCTCAAAAGAAAATTGGCAAATTCATTTGCAATGAAGGACTTGGGAGCTGCAAAACAAATCCTTGGTATGAGAATAACTAGAGATAGAAAAAATCACAAGTTAACATTGTCTCAGAATGAGTACATACAAAAGGTGTTGAAAAGATTTAATATGCACAATGCAAAACCAGTCAGTACACCTTTTGCTAGCCATTTTAAACTTAGTAAGGAAATGTGCCCAAAGACCCAAGAAGACATGGATTATATGTCTTAAGTTCCATATGCATCACTAGTTGGAAGCTTAATGTGCAATGGTCTGCACAAGGCCTGATATTGCAAATGCAGTGGGAGTTGTAAGAAGGTACATGAACAATCCAGGAAAGGAACATTGGATGGCAATGAAATGGATTCTCAGATATTTTAAAGGTACCACAAATCAAGCATTATGCTTTGGTGGTTCAAACATTTCTCTACAGGGATATGTTGATGCAGATATGGCAGGTGACAGAGATAACAGGAGGAGCACGTCTAGTAGCAGCTGAAGATTTGCATCTTCAGCAATTAGATGTAAAGACAGCCTTTCTCCATGGGGATTTGGAGGAAGAGATATATATACAGCAGCCACAAAAATTACTATAATTTTATAAGGCAATTTTACATCTATTCTTAGCTTTGGGGGCGCTGCCCCCGAAACCCCTCGCCAGGGGGGCTTCCCAAAGGTCGTAGCCGCCCCCCCCCTACAGCGAATATTTTATGGGTGGATTTGCCACCCCATTTTGAACTGGGGTCCAATGTGGCGATACCTTTGAATACAGAAGATAATTAAGCTCCACAACCAACACCTGGACCCTGTTGAAGGATCATGCTATATGGAGCCGTTCCGCGACTATGAAAGTGATGATGATCTAGACTGCATCTATAAGATAATAGCGAGAGACCAAGACTGGGTGAATCCCACCGTGGATGGATGGATTACATGGGAGCGCGAGAGCTCTTGCACTTCGAATTCTGATAAGGAAGTAGAATGTTGGTAGAATCGGTTACACAAAGTAACTACACTGAACTGCAATATGATGACAAGGTCATTGCACTGCATGTCGACAAAAGTGAGAGATCTGCCTACTTATGATGGTCTAAATGAGGTAGATACCTTCTTGGATGCATTCAAAAGTGAGGTGCCGGAAAAGCAACACTTCTAGGCCTTGGACTGGGTACTGCGCGCTATGCCCGCGAGATGTTGGGGTACGCACAAAGGGAGTTTTGACGATTGGCGTGAATGTAGGAGAAGGATGAGAGTGCGCTTTGGGAAGACTAAGATGCAATTGGCAGACAAGTATGATGAACAGGATGACCTGTGTGCACATCTGGCCAAGTGGACGTAGGCCTATGGGGAGACGCCCCAACCTGCACAGATGTGCACGTACTTCGCACTAAAATATATGGTTAATAAGCATGTGTTGGGCAACGACCTTGCATATGGATCTTAATGTTGGGAATACATTATGCAGGAAGAGCAACCGCGCAGAAGATTCTATGCGTAGAAGCATTCAACAAGGTATGCAACGCGCTGACCAAGGTATGCAACGCGCAGCGAAATCATTGGGACTTATGCATACTTGTAGTGTTATGGGCTTATTGGACGACATGCAAGAAACTGACGGGACAGACACCTTTTAGGCTTGTCTATGGAGTGGAAGCCGTAATGCTTATGGAATACATCATGCCTAGTCTGTGCATAGCAGCGCTCATAGGTATGATAGATCGTAGAGCCCTGGAGGAGAGGCTCGTGCAGCTGGAAGAGCTCGAAGAAGAATGATTTTTGGCTGGATTCCACCAGCAGGTCCAAAAGCAGCGAAAAGGCATGGCACAACTGACACATCAAGCTATGCACATTCAAGGTAAACAATCTAGTGTTATTGTATGATAGTAAGTTTGATACAGTCCCAGGAAAGTTCAAGATGCACTGGTTAGGGTCATATATTATTAAGGAGATTACCGACGGTGGCGCGGTACAATTGGTAAAGTTGAAAGTAGAACCCTTCCCGGGAAAAGTGAATGGCAGTCATTTGAAGCCATACACAGGTGGCTCAGCCATCTGACTAGCCAATAATAGCACAGTCTTATCACTCCAGGTAGTTGAAGGGAGGTGTGGGACTATAAACTACTCTGCCTGGGAATTGTGCAATGTCAGGACTGGGCGCAGTAGCGAAGTGTCATAGGGTCTGGAATAGCGCAAAGACAGCTGCGTTGGTGCGTAATTCCACTGGAAAGTGACCATTACAGTCACTATTCATGATGTGATGCTTGGTTTGAGGCCAAATGGAGTGGGCGATAGGCATTTAAGGCGAACTTTATGGGCTAGATTGTTGAAAATATACCGCCAATATAGCATTAATGGACCGAATGTGGGGGGAACGGTTGAATTCAAATTCAAAAGATGCTATAAATTACAAAGGGTTGTCCAGCAAACAACAGTTGGAAACTTGAGAACTGAATTGTTGCGCGCTCAGATATTCATGAAAGAGACTTGTTTGATATTCTGAAGGAGAATTCCTTACTTGAGAAATTACCAGATACACTGTGAGAGCTGTGGAATCGCACTATGGTAGCCCCCGAAGAAGTCATGGATATTGGAGCAATGATCACCGAGGAAGCCGCATAGGCTTTTTGGAAGTAGAAGCCCCAGAGAGCACCGGAATAGTCGTTGAGATCCCTAAATCACCACGCACACCGAGACCCAAGAAGGATAAACAGGCCATGATACCGGTGCACGTCTCGCTTAGAAATCTGCTAAGGGCCAAGCTCACAATGGAGGAAAAGGGGAAGGCCATTAATTTGGAGGCAGATGAGGAGGAATATTTTGAAGAAATCTTGGTGGAGGAGGTGGATTTAGAAATGGAATTCAAAACCCTGGGTGCAGACCCTCTCACCAAGTTGCCTGCATATGTTCCTCTGCGGAAGGGTAAAGCCAAGGTGCCCAATGATATAAATGAGAGAAAGAGCTCTCTACAAACTCCACTGCTCCTTGACGAGATTATTTTTGAAAGAGCGCACTTGGGACGAGTTCCCGTATTAAAATTTGAATATTGGGACCTCGCGAACTGATCTGAAAATGAGATCTTAGACAATTACTAAGGTATTATAGACTCATGTGCATGGATTTGCCTATGTTACTTTGTGCAATGGATCGATAAGATTGCAAAATACATAGACAATGAAGCAGTTAAAGAACATAATAGACAAAAACACATAAACACAACAAGTTTAATAAGGAGTTCACCCAACACTCCTAGGCTACGTCTCCTAGTCCAGCCTTCAATGGTGACCTCTTTATTATGTCTTCAGAAGCAGAGTTTTTACAAAAGTGAGCTCAATTTGAGTCTCACACAACAGATACAAAACAACAAGGCTTTACTTGGATCCCCCAAGTCTTTCTGAGTACACAGACTCTCCTCACTAACTCTCTATATTTGTTTGCTCTCTGTCTCAGCACTGCTTGTCCTTGTCTTCTGTCTTCTGTGGCTTTAAAGCCAATCGGTGTTGTCTATTTGTTTCTCCTTCTCGGGATTTCTGGCTCCTAGCCTCTGTTCGCTTAGATCCCCCTCTGAGCGTTAGCAATCATTACTAAACGCCTTTAGGGATGGTGTCCACCTGTTCTGTAATAGAATGGACCATCAGGCCTTTGAAATTCCAGAAATAACCGTTCTCTGTTTACACAAAGAAATATATTCAAACACGGGAAAAATCTGCCAAAAAAATGTTCATCGGACTCCAAATATCCATAAATCCGCCCTGTACTTCTATCAGGTCTGCCTTTTAATTGCTTATCACATCTCCACTGTTGATCTGAGAGATCTAAATCCCACAACTTAGGTTCATTTCAGGCAGCTCATGTGTACAGAACATAACCGCCTGAAAAGGGTGGTTTTCTCTCTCTAGGGCCTGGCCATAGGGCAGCTAGTGTATGGGCTCAGGCAGAGCCCGGCCAAAACCACTTACCACCTGCGGCCCACCCGAAATCCCGCTTGTTTCGTGATTTCCCTTTGTATTCTAAAAATACATGAAAACATTGAAAAACCTTGTAAAATGGCTTTAAACGGACTTGAAATATTATATATTTGCATTCATAAACCCTTTTGGGTCTGGTTTCATTATGTCAGCACATTTCCTTCGTATTTTGTTTATTTAAAGAAAAACGCAAATACAAAGGAAAATGTCATTTGTTGGATCTCAAAATATATGAAATGTCACCTATTTCTCCATCGAGTCTAGTTATCACGAGTTAGGTCTATATTGGCCCCGCTCCATTGTAATGCTCTGATGCAATGTTGTGATGTGAATGATCGCAATCACATATCACACATACCCCCGGGCCATTTGTAAGCACTCCTCTGTGGTTTGCCGACGTGATATTGCGATTCAACTTGGGCCATCGATCTGCGTGCTTGATCGACGGTCCTCGTTGACCCCACTGATTGCTATCGCATTTTCCATGTGGTCTCCGCCAATAGCCTCTGCTTACCACCACCGATTGCGATTTTCCAATCGGATCTGGACCGTTGATCAGCCAGATCCGACGATTCCTGTGCATTGCTCCGTTGACCTCTGATAGGCTTCATTTCACTGTTTTCTTTATGTTTTTTCCTCCCGATAGTGTTATCTGACTTTTCTAAAAGTTCTTCTCATGCGATAGTTTTGATCTTTAGAAGACTTAGAGGGTTTTCTAGGATCCATTTGGATCACGCCTTCCCACTGAAAAAGCTTTTGGACCACCAAAAGTTGGTTTTTAAGCATCAATCAAGTGAGGATACAGCTTCCTCACTTGTCCAATCTCTATCCATCTTGCACTGCTTGGTTTTGAACCTTTGAGTCCAATTCTGAGGTACTCAACATCCCCTCTACGCGTAGTTCTCACCTTCCTGTCTAGAACTGTATCTTCCTGCAACTCATTGAGATATTCAGGCAACAGATCATCAATAGAAGGCAACTGACTTTTCTCTTCGGGATCTTCAATCAATGAAGGTTCAAACAGTCTCAAGTTCTCTGCATTAACTACTGAATAGATGTGCATGTAAGCTGGCAAATCAAGGTGAAAAGCGTTCTCACCAATTTTCTTAAGTACCTTGAAAGGCCCATACCTTATTGGCCTCAGCTTCTTACCTTCACCTTGCATTCTATCTTTTTTGATGTACAGCTAGACTTGATCACCAACTTGGAAGTTATGCTCAATTCGATGCTTATCATGCCTTGCCTTGTACTTGGCCTGGTTTCTCTCGAGCTGTTCCTGCACTGCCTAGTGAATTTCTTGGATCTGTTCAATGAACTTGGTTGCTTTGTCCACATCACTGTGTCCATCAACTGCTATGTCTTTTCCATAGACAAAATCCAAGGGAGACCTTGGTGTAAAACCAAAACAAGTCTCAAGAGGAGATCTTTGTGTAGAAGAGTGTTTAGCATGGTTGTAAGCATGTTGCATATAACACAAATGTTCATCCCAAAGCTTGGGATTCTTGCTGCAATAGCCCCTGAGCAACTGGATCACTGTCCAATTTAACACCTCTGTTTGGCCATCTTTTTGTGGATGAAAGGATGTGCTCTTCTTCAGTATGGTATCCATCAATTCCGATAGACTCGACCAAAACTTCCCAACACATCGGGAATCTCGATTAGACACAATAGAAGTGGTAACCCAAAACGAACCCATACATGCTCAAAGAACAACTTTGTTGTTTGTTCAGTTGTAATCTGCTTGTTACAAGGTATTAAAATACACATTTTGATAAACCTGCCCACAATAACATATAAATAATCATGACCTTTTCTAGATTTTGGCAATCCCCCAACAAAGTCCATGGAAACGCTTTCCCAAGGATGAGAAGGAACTGGAAGTGGAGTGTAAAAGCCTAGTTTTCTATTGTTGGGCTTGCTTTTAGCACACATGGTACACCCTTTAATATATCTAGAAATTGTTTCATGCATTCTTGGCCAATAACAAAATCTTTGCAGCTATGCAACTATTTTACTCACACCAAAATGCCCTGATATTAGAGAAGTATGTGCTTCTCGGATTATGTTAACTCTTTCAGTTTGAGGAATGCATAACTTTCCCAAATGATACAAGAGTTGGTCCTTAACATGATAATCCAATTCTTCTACTTGTTTGCCATGACTTAAGGTTGCATATACATCTTTAAACTCTACATCTTGAGCATATTGTTCAATGTAGCTTTCATGCAATACTGAGTTATGCTTAAGTATAGTAGATGCATTTATGATTGGTCTTGATAGCATATCTGCAACCTTATTATGTATGCCTTTCTTATACCTGATGACTAGATGAAACTGTTGTAGAAAACCCATCCACCTATAGTGTCTTGAGTGTCTTGATTGTTGCAATTTAGTTTGTAAGTGTAAATATTGAAGTGGTTGATGATCAGTATGTATAACTGTTTCTTTGCCCATTAAGTAATGTTTCCACTTTTTCACACTCTGTACTAATGCATACAATTCTTTATCATATGTGGGATAATTAACTACTGCAGAATTAAATGTCTCAGAATGATAACATATGGGTTTACCGTGTTGCATCAACCTGCTCCCATGTCATAGTCATTGGCATCTGTTTCAATCTCAAATGGTCTTTGAAGATCTGGCAATGCTAGTACTGGTGTTGTACTAATTTTTTCTTTCAAGGTGTCGAAGGCTTTCTGTTGTTTTCCTCCCCACTGAAACACCTTGTTCAATCATGTCAAAGCATGTAAGGGAGCTGCAATCAAGGAAAAGCTAGCAATAAACTTTCTCCAATATTGTGCTGCTCCTAGGAAGCTTCTAACTCTATAGCAGATGTGGGTTTAGGCCAGTTCACAGTGGCTTCAACCTTAGAGGGATCTATCTTCAATTCACCACCCCCTACAATATGACCCAAATAATTTAAAGATGTTTTGTCCAATTCACATTTTGATAACTTAACATAGAGATTTTCTCTTTTCAAAACATCTAGAGTCTGCTTTACATGCTTCAAATGTTCTTCCCATGTTTTACTAAAGACAAGAATGTCATCTAAATATACAATTACAAAATCATCAATAAAAGGCCTGAGTACATCATTCATAACTCTCATGAAAGTGGCAGGAGCATTAGTTAAGCCAAAAGGCATAACTAGCCATTCATACAGCCCTTGCTTTGTTTTGAAAGCAGTATTACATGCATCTTGTTTTGCTACTCTGACCTGATGATAGCCACTACCCAAGTCCAACTTGGAAAAGTAAATTGCCTCTTTCAGCTGATCTAATAGATCATCAATGCGAGGAAGAGGATAATGATTCTTGATCATTAGTTTATTTAGTGCTCTGTAATCAATGCAAATCCTCCACGAACCATCTTTCTTTCTCACCAACACGATTAGAGATCTGCATGGTGATTTGCTTGGTCTTATGAACCCTTTATCGAGCAGCTCTTGTACCTACTTCTTGATCTCTGTATTCTCTAAAGTGGATAACCTGTACATTCTGATGTTAGGCAATGGAGCATCTTGCTGCAAATGAATATCATGTACAATTTCCCTTTTGGGTGGCAGACCTTTAGGTTCTTGAAATAGGATATCATATTCTGAAACAAATTTTTCTAAATTAGCTTTCTGTTTAGCATCACAGCCCTCAAATACATTAGTTTTATCAAGGTTATTTTCCTTTACAACCATTAGTAAAAATTGTTTGCATGAATTTACAATTATTTTCATATGCCCTGAGTGTAGTTATTTTTGAGCTGATGAGCTCTTACAATATAGTCTATTCCATCTTTTGTGAGTTGATACTTATTTTCAACTCTATAGAAAATGGATTTTCTATCATACAACTAAGGACTTCCTAAAACAATACCACATAAATCCAAGGGAACTATATCTAGCTCAACCTCATCTACAAATGTTGACCCAAAAGCAAACCTAAGTTTACATTGTCTAGTCACTTGTAGCTTTGTTGTATCACATACCCAACCTAATGGATATGGCTTCTTGTGAGGTGTGGTTAGTAGTCCCAACTTCTTTACAATTGCTTCAGAAATCAAGTTTACTTGTGAACCACTATCAAATAAATTATCAATATTTTGATGCTTGGAAATAACTCTAATGTGAAAAAGCTCATGTCTTTTCCTCTCATTTTCTTCATTATCAGTAGATTGTGCAGAATTACTAGTAGATGATTCAGAATTTTTACCTTTTATACCTGTGACTGTGACTATTGTTTCATCACCTGAGTCTGACCCCAAATCTTTTTGAATAGCAGCAACAATCTTCTTCTTCTTGCCATCGAACTTCTTGGGTTTCAGCTCCAGATGCAAAGACCAGCAGTGTTCATCATCATGCCCATCCTTCTTGCAGTGAGTACATGAAGGTTTGTCTTTTTGTACAGTGTTTGCCTTCCTCTCTTTCCATTTTTGCTTCTTATTTTCCTTGTTCTTTCTTGCAGTGGGTTTTGATGATCCCCCAATCTCTGGGTTCACATTCTTGCATCTAACCTCTAGATGTGTAGCCTGAACGGATACCTAATCTATGCTAGTGGGGTCAAACATGAGAATGGTGTGCCTCAAATAGCTATGCAGACCACCTATATACTTCAAAAAAGTTTTAGGTGAGTCTAGAGAAATGCCTAGAATTAAAGCTCTTTTTCTAAATTCCTGGGTATAGCATTGTACACTTTTCCCCTTTAATTGGTGAAGAGTTTGCCAACTCATCATTGCTTGTTGCATATAAGCTAGTGGATAGAATTGTTTTTTAATGGAAAAAACAAATTCACTCCAGGTAGAAAGAATTTTACCATGCTTCTTCAAATAAGCTTGTGTCCTACCTTCCCACCACACTAGGGTAGTTCCTCTAAGGCGAAGGCTAGCCAACTAAATCTTACTCCTTTCTGAATCAATGTTCTACACCCTGCAATACACATCAATCTGTCTAATCCAATTATCTAGCTTTTCTGCATTTAATTCTCCATCATAGATTGGCAAATCAAACTTTACATCTAATTTAATCAAAGATGTTTTCTTCTTTTTATTTTCAGGGCTAGAAGGAGGTGTTGATGGAGGAGTCTTTTCCCCTTTCCCTTTGCCTTCTGAATGAGCAAATAGAAGAGGTTCCTCTACTCCTTTGCCTTGTTCGGGTGTTGAGGTGCTTGCACCTCGATCCTTCTTAAATTCTCGATACATTTCTTCCACCATGGCTCTCATGGTCATGAAACTGTCCATGAACTAAGAGTCTGATTCCAAGGGAATCTCTTCTGCCATTTCCCTCCAAGGATAGACTCTTCCAATTTCTGGGTTAGCTTCAACCAGTTCTCCTTCTCCTAATTTGAGCTTTTACCTAGTTAGCATTCAAAAATCCAGCACAAGCCTATCTAACCTTAGCAAACCTAAAGCTCTGATACCACTTGATCTAAAAATGAGATCTTAGACAATTATTAAGGTATTATAGACTCATGTACATGGATTTGCCTATGTTACTTTGTGCAATGGATCGATAAGATTGTGAAATATGTAGACAATGAAGCAGTTAAAGAACATAATAGACAGACACACATAAACACAGCAAGTTTAATAAGGAGTTCACCCAACACTCCTAGGCTACGTCTCCTGGTCCAGCCTTTAGTGGTGACCTCTTTATTATGTCTTCAGAAGCAGAGTTTTTACAAAAGTGAGCTCAATTTGAGTCTCACACAACAGATACAAAACAACAAGGTTTTACTTGGATCCCCCAAATCTTTCTGACTACACAGACTCTCCTCACTAACTCTCTGTCTCTGTTTCCTCTCTGTCTCAGCACTGCCTGTTCCTGTCTTCTGTCCTCTGTGGCTTTAAAGCCAATCGGCGTTGTCTGTTCATTTCTCCTTCTCAAGCTTTCTGGCTCTCGGTCTTTATCTGCTCATATCCCCCTCTGAGCATTAACAATCATTGCTAAATGCCTTCAGGGATGGTGGCCACCTGTTCTATAACGGAATGGACCATCGGGCCTTTGAAATTCCCAAAATAGCTGTTCTTTATTTACACAAAGAAATATATTCAAACATGGGAAAAATCTGCCAAAACATTGTTCATCGGACTTCAAATATCCATAAATCCTCCCTATACTTCTATTGGGTCCACCTTTTAATTGTTTATCACATCTCCACCGTTGATCTGAGAGATCTAGATCCAATGGCTGAGGTTCGTTTCGGGCGGCTCATGCATATGGAAGTTAACCACCTGAAAAGGGTGGTTTTCTCTCTCTGGGGCCTAGCCACGTGGCAGCCAGTGTATGGGCTCGGGAGGAGCCCGGCCAAAACCACTTACCGCCTACGGCCCACCTGAAATACCGCTTATTTCTTGATTTCCCTTTGTATTTTAAAAATACATGAAAACATTGAAAAACCCCATAAAATGGCTTTAGACGAACTTGAAATATTATATATTTGCATTCATAAACCCTTTTGGGTCTGGTTTCATCATCGGCACATTTCCTTCGTATTTTGTTTATTTAACGAAAAACGCAAATACAAAGGAAAATGTCGTTTGCCGGATCTCAAAATATATGAAATGTCACCTATTTCTCCATCGGGTCCAACTATCACGAGTTAGGTCTATATCAGCCTCGCTCCATTATAATGCTCCAATGCGATGTTGCGATGCGATTGATCGCAATCGCATATCGCACATACCCCGGGCCATTTGTAAGCGCTCCTCTGTGGTTTGCCAACGCGATATTGTGATTCAAATTGGGTCGTTGATCTGCACGCTTGATCGAAAATCCTCATTGACCTCGCTGATCGCTATCGCATTTTCCATGTGGTCTCCGCCGACAGCCTCTGCTTGCCACCGCTGATAGCAATTTGCCGATCGGATCTAGACCGTTGATCGGCTAGATCTGACAGTTCCTGTGCATTGCTCTGTTGACCTCCGATAGGCTTCATTTCACTGTTTTCTTTATGTTTTTGGCTCCCGATAGTGTTATCCGACTTTTCTAAAAGTTCTTCCCATGCGATAGTTTTGATCTTTAGAATACTTAGAGGGTTTTATAGGATCCATTTGGATCACAAACCACGAGAAGTTCCCGCATTTAGCGACCGTGCAGCTAATGCGCCAGAAGAAAGATGCATCGGCTGGAATAATAGAGTTGGAGCTGCCCAAATGGCTTAGAGGTGTTGAGAAAGCAGGGTTGCTAAACCTGCTCTGGGTGTCGCATTACCACCGTGACCCAGTAACCATTTTCGTCATCAGGCAGCTGCTCTGCTTGGTGCATGATGGGTGCTTGTGGCTGGAGGAGCCCATCCCCATGACAATTTTGCCATCACAGAGTCAATGAAAAAGAAATTTAAGTTGGAGAAGAAGAAGTGAGGGTACACCATCTCCAGCATTAACAACCCTGCAGTTAAGATCGCGACTCAGATATTGGTTGGGAAGGTGATGCGGAAGTGCTGCGCAGATGAGGTGTCTATGCTAGTGGTTGCACTAGCAGCACAATGTGCAGAAGGGGTCCAGTTCAACTGGGAAAACTATCTATGCAGTGAGTTCCTTGAGAACTGCCGTGAGGCACAAGATCAGGGTAAAACATTCCATTATGCATGGATCTTGTTGTCGATAGTGTGATGCAGGAAAGTGTTCCCTCTGCGGACAGAGGCAACCCCTCTAGCCCTAGAGTGGGTCTAGTCACAGCAAGGACAGATCAACAATATATTTCCTTAAACAGTGATAGTTGGAGGCCTACCTCAACTGGTGGTCGATGGAGTTCCATTGCACTGCTCTAGCTTTCGCTTCCTTCTCCTCAATGAGTGATCAAACTGAAACAATGCAAAGGAAATACAACAAAGCAGGTAACCGGAAAACAACAATGATCTATTTACTCACAAAGTTAAGAAGTCATTAGCTATCAAGTAAATTACATACAATACATAGGAAAACATCATTGATTGTATTAATAAATAAATAAGAGCAAGCTTACAACCAAAGTCTTGACGTCGCAAGCCTTCTCAGAGGGTCCAACTAGTGTATTTCTCAAGCATTCACTCTTTGAAGATGGATCTCCCAACATACAAAGTTTCTCTCTCACTCATAAGTTTTAGCACAAAGTTAAGGGCACTTCACAACCTTCCACAAGCTATCAACAATCCTACACTTGCCACACCCACACTAGCTATCTACCAAATGCAAAAGAACTAACAGCACTGCTCAATCCAAGAATTTACCAACTAGCTGATCATAGCAATGGTGAGTGTTTAAATAGGAGAAGGAGTCTCCATGAAAGGTGGAAGAGAGAGCTTATCCCCAAGGAAGGTAGCACAAATGACGGAACTGCCATACCAGAGGAGGAAGGGTGACACAAACTATGCCAACAACCAGGTCTGGAGACATCCAGAAGGCTGACTGTTGGAACGAATTTGCCCAATCTAGATCATCGCGAGTTTATAACTAAGCTTTAGCGCTGACATCGCTAGCAAGCAATGTAGCCAGTCAAACCGTCGCTAAAGATAGAAAGTAGCCTCGCGCTAGAGCATGAAATCAGACCATCGCAGGAAACAGATGTACTTCCGCGCTGGAAGCGCGGCTGGACTATTTACAACCGCTGTTCATCATGTATATTAATTCCATTATCGCGATGAGGCAAAAAAATTAGGAAAAGTGGGTCACTTGGCAACATAAGAGAGCATTTGTTCAGTATGAGCATGTTTCACTTGGACACGTGACACAGTAGAAGGACCGGGGTGAAGGAAGTGACAAATTACTGTGTAACAGATGCCCCCTAAAGTATGAATCTCGAGAGAGTAGGAGGGGTGAAATGCTTTACGAAACTGGTTGAGTTGGAACACCATCTGGAAGAACCTGCAGGCGCAAGTACAAATGATATCTCTGATAGTGAAATAAATGTAGTCTAGGCATGGGCGCAGCCATCCAGAAGACATACGAACTAGGTATGTGGTATGGACGCAGCCATCCAGCTAATAAGACCATGATAATGATAAAGGTATGGTCATAGCCATCCATCAATGAGTCATGTAATCACGAACCAATCCACGCAGCCCGAACATGTGTAATCTGAGTTCGAGGTCTTGAAACCCAACCGATCATAGTACAAATTCTAGCATGTGAACAGATGTGCTGAAGTCGAGCATGATAGAAAGTCACTTGATTACTGGTCAATGATGAAAACCATTAACAAGCGCGAGAGAAACCATGAATAATGCCAATGGTTCTCAAGGTACTGTCTAGTACAATCCATGAAGTGTGAAGAAGGTGCTGAAGTCGAACACTCGTGGAATCAACCAATCGATGACCAATGATGAATGTCGACCGTCAGGCGCGAAGAACGTGCCATTGAGGCATGCAAGCTCCAAGGTAACAAAGAGAATCTCTAGATCAATCTCCTGGATAATGAGCTGATGTCAACAGGAGATGATCCGTCGCAGGAGGGCCATAATGTTTCCCCATCAACGACACGAGATAAGGTACAAGATGGTGAAACAGAGTATCAGAAGAGGAGGTAAGGATGTGAACTGCAGAAGGATTATACTCTTGAACATGTTGGCGACACGACTTCGGAGGGTGGCAGCATTCAGGTACCAAGGGATCAGAGGCGCGATGGAGACAGCATGGATCAGATGGAATGAGGCTAAATGGCAACCCAAACCCGCGAAAGGATAAATGATGATGTATGGATATCCCAACCCGACAAGAAGCAAAAGTGTCGATGTTCAAGAGTGACTAGCTGCCATAGACAATGATGATTTCCAAATTTTCCCCCACCATTACTGGCGAGTACCCCAATTATTTTTACCATTTGCACTGTTTGTTTTACCTTGGAGCATTTGGAGCACCAACCTGAGCAAAGTTCTCAAGCTGATTCCGGCCTCATCCATCCATGGTTCATCTTGAAACCTTCGCCAAGTAAGTACATTTCATCCTGCGCTGCATTTTAGTAGTTTTTTCATGCAATTTAGCGTTGGGTAGGTGAATTTAGACGGATTTTTGAATCAGAGTCTGCCTCTCGGTCATCGCGGGAAAGCCGCTCGGGTCCGCGATGACCGAGCGTGATTTACACGTAACACCTTCGGATCGTCGTAAGAAACTGATGTATTCTCGCGATGATCACGAGAAAAATGAACTGTGAACTGAGCGCCATCGCGACTATTTTAAAAACAATCGCGATGGCGACATAAAATCAAATTTTTATGTAAATTATGAATTTAAATTTACAGAAGGAGTTCTAATCCATTTTTTTTCATGCAAGGCATCATGGCATTTGTTTGGCAGGAACGAACTCACGATGTCAACGATGAGGAAGCCTTTGCTGATGCTGGGTGCCGAAATGCTTTACGTGCGTGCGGGTTGCTAAAATTCTTCCTTACTCTGCACCTTTAGGCCCAACCCGATTTGTTAGAGCTGCTGATTCGTGCCTGGAACCCAACAGACGGAAAATTCATTATCCGGGGCAGAGACATTGAGTTCGATGCTATGGATATATATTTCCTGACTGGATTGTCCCATCGTGGTGAGAGGCTGATTCTAGAGGGCCAATGAATCGGGAGCGAATCACTAGACATGTTGATGGCACGAGTGTGCCCACGGGCACGTAAATCAAAAAGCGGGAAGGTGGAAATTCCGACGGTGGAAGACTTGGTTCTTCGTGCAGTTTTATTTATGGTGACGAGGGCAGCAGGCTCCCAAGCCCAACACGAGGCAACAAAGACCCAACTCCGATTGGCTCTTGAATGCCTCAACCTGACCATGTTCAACTAGGCGGAAACAATGACGGCCAACATGAAGAGACAGCTTACCAACTGTCATCATGGGGAGACGAAACAATTCGGCTACGGGTCTATCTTGATCCCACTCATACTAGAGTGGGTGTCGGCACTGTAGTTACAGGAAATGTACATGGACGTACCCAAGCCATGGGAGACTAGGATCACACGGTGGGCACATGTTATGCCATGAGGAGGTGGCGGACGGCCAGTGTCATGGGGGACACTATTCCGTGAGTGGCTTGATCGCCAGATGATCTTCGTCGAGGACTTGCCATATACTGGTATGGACTTTCGTGGAGACCCGTGGTGGGATTCAGTATTGCAGCAATGATGCTGCAACTCCTGGAACTCCCTTCTTTACTTTTATCAACCCGGTAGTTCGTAACAAACTTGGAAGCAATGGTGTTGTATGCACAAGTACTAGCTCTTGTTGCAGGCTGTCACTTGATCAGCTAGCACAAGTCCGCTAGGAGCTTAAGCCAACTTCTATGAGCTCTTAGAAGAAGCTTTTAACTGTGATGGATGGAAGCTAACTCAAAGGAGGCTAATCTACTTGCAGAAAGAAGCTAAAATCTGAAAGGAAACGCAAACCCTAGCAAACCCTAGTTTTACCTACTAGCCCTACTGGTGCAAGAAAAGAGATGAAAGTTGCAAAAATGGATGCCATTGACTCTTGGAATGGTGAAATGCATGTGACTAAGCTACTTCTGAAGAAAAATATGGAAAACACATATTTTTGTATTTTTGAGTAATTTTGCAGGATTATTATGCATGTGCTTTAACTATGTTTAACTGTGCAGGGGTTTATTGGCGAAAGGAAATGGAGTGGGCATTTGCAGGAGGTTGGGAAGGTGAGAAGAGGGCCTAAGGGGTTCCTAGCACCCTTCCAGAGAGTTTCATAGCGATCAGATCTCGAGAAACTTCTCACGTGATCTTCTACAGGAAGTCTGCAGGGGTTCTACAGGATGTTCTACAGGAAGGGCCGAGAGAGGATTTTTGAGGGTTGATGGAGGAAAAACGGTGGGAAAGTGGAAATGGAGGATGGATGAGGCTGTGACGAGGTCTAGGACGTGGTAAATGAGACTAAGGAGTGATGGATGGAGGGAGAAATGTTGCACAAACATGAAGAAATTAGGTCAAACTGGCAAATGAAGGGGAGGAATCTAGAATTTGGGGTTGAAGCAGGTTGTGAGAGAAAGGAAGGATAGGCAGGGACGGATTACAAGTGATCTGCACACTATCTCTCAAAACTAATTAAAGAAAGACTAAAAAATTAGAGATCTATCTACTTTGACCTAATCTGACCTAGAAACCAGAATCATGATGAACAGCAAGCTATGCACAGGAAATCATACAAGAGAACTATGGAAATCTAAGCAAGAATAGATCTAAATATGCAAGTACAACCGGTATCACTTTCCCATCTAAAAATCCAACACTTACAATTGCATTGAAAGGCAAAACAATGTTTTTGTGGCAGCAAGTATGCCTTAATCTCAGCTCATGGTCCCAAGGAGGGAGAGGTGAGATCAAGGGTTGCTTGATGGCATTTTTTTTGAAGAACTTTTCTGTATTCAAACTGTCAAATCAACCTGAAGCATGAAAAGCTATTTTAATCATCAAAAGCAACCTAAATAACAAATCAATATCTTAACCTAAATAGCAGAAATTATTCTATGAATGCAAAGAAAACACATAATAGTACACAAAGGAGATATTGGCACCTGGTTTGGGCCCAACCCCAAGAGCTACTGCCTCCTAAGAGAAGCTCAGAGCTTGTGCAAAGTGAAATGTATCTCCATTACTCAAAAAATAACCATGTCACAGAAATGTTTACAGCAAAAGCTTGAAAATGAGTTGAAAGGCAGAGCAGCACCAAAGTGCGAAAAAAAACTATTCAAGAGCTAAACTACCAAGGCTTGAAGCCTTCCTTCTTATGCACCACGAGGACCTCCAACAGCCCTCCTTAACTCGAGGGGCTTGGCTACTCAAAACTGCAAGTAATCATCCACTTCACAAAAGCTACTTGGCTGCCCTTGGAAATCATCTTTGGTGGGCTGCTGAACTCTGAGTTGATGGTGGAGAACTCAATGAAGGGGCCATTTAGTGCAGGAGACACCCTTCCTACTAATCCTCAGCCTTGTTCCCTCGTATTTGGCTGTCAACTGGCTCATAAATGCTTGACCTTGGTCCAAAAGATGTCCAAAAATCTGCAATAAGCACGTATTATACTTCTTGGTCAAGTGACTATCCTCATTCATTCAATTAGAATAAATATACTCAAAAGCATGCATAAACTATGAAGAATGGTGGATTAATCGAGAATAATAGGCAAAATGAGCCCAATAAGTTACCCATTTTTGGGGCTCACCATCATGCCCCTACTAAATGTGTTGCTCATCCTCTGAGCAACTAATCTAGCTCATCATCTTTGATTGCTTTGACTGCCTCTCTAACATCCCAGGCTTCCGAGGTGATGTCCTCTTCTTGGTCATGAAACCCTACTTTTCTCTCTATTTCCTCCCATTGCCTATGCTCTTCTTCTTCTTTGACCCCTTCCAGCAGTCCTAAAAGAAATGGAGGACTAAACTTTAGGTTGATCCAGTTGGCCTACAAATTTTTCATTGACTGTTTATAGAGTGGTACTCTTGCCAAGGCCTCCCTCATCCTTGTTGGGGGGTGGTATTCTCTAATTTTCAGACTGTGGGACAGTGTGTTCCATCTCCTTATGCAAGCATGAATGCAGTTATCCCCCAACAGTCTTTCCATGTCCTCAAAGTGAGCAATGGCCTGAGCTTGTCTTTCAATGTAGTCTGGGTGAACCTGGGGGTTGTTGGCAAGGTGCTGATGGGCGAATACTAAAGCTAAGGGATCTCCTGGTTCTACACTGATCATGAGTGGCTCCCATAGCTCCCTGTCCGTAACATTCTAAATTTTTTCTGCCCTCTTTTCCTCATGGTTTAACCAAGAGGCCATGGCCATGAGTTGCACATCTCCCAATGAAGCATTGGGGTCCCACAGATTCATGTTTGGAAGGGCCAAATTGTGTAAATAGAACTCTGATAACTTGGCCTTATCTTCTGCTGAGCTATTGTCACACAAGTCCATAAACTGATGGTAATTCTGAAATGGAACAGTGCCCCTTTGGGCCAAGGTGTTAATTTGAAACTGCAACCATTGATCCTTGAGATATAAGGCATCTGACTTGGCAGGTTGCCTACATTGTAAGGCTTCTACTGCCCAGCTGGCCATGCAGGCCATATGGGCGTCTTTTTCTTGCAACTATTGTTTTAAACCCTGTATCTTTTCTGCTGCCTGAGACTCCTGTTCTTGCAGTAGTTTTGTGAGCATCTCCAAATTAGCTTGTAGCTTTGCCTCCTTCTGTTGTTTCTCAGTTGTGTCCTTGTCTGCTAGAGGTCCTTCTTGCTGTTGTTGCCCTCCCAAAATGGACGGGCTACCTTCCTTGTGGACTTCCTGTAGCTGCAACTTTTTTCTTAGCAGCTCATTCTCCTCCTGCAGCTAGGCTCTTTTGCAGCTTTCTACATGCCTAACCATGGCCAGTTCTCCTCTTAACTCTTTTAACTTCTCCTCCATGTGGCCTATGTCCTCAATTCCCTTAGATTTGGCAATTTTCATCCATGTGTGTGTTCTGATCCTCTCCTGTTCCAATGCAAAGAAGAGTGGCACAGCAAATTTCTGTGGGATGATTTTCCCACCCTCTAACAGGTTGTAGTATGAGCCCAAGCTAGGCTGAGGGCTTGGTTCCAGTATCTCCTTGGTCTTTTCCTCTCCCTGTGATGATTTGGCTGCCTTTTCCTCCAATTTCTTGGTCTCTTTTAACTTAGCCAGAGTTTCCTGTAGAGATGTCTCGGCTTCCTGTAGAGCTGTCTTTGAGTCCATCATCCTAATTCTCTCTCTCCAGGTGGAGGTTTTTGGGCTTCCTCGTTCATAGGTGATAGACATATTTGAAGGAGACTCTTCTTTTGGTTTAGTTGTTGTGTCCTCAATGACAATTGGCTCCTTTGACTGTGGCTGGGGTCTGCCCACTTTTATCCTTGTGCTTCTCCTTGCTTTAAAGTACATGGAGGTTTGCCTCTTTCTCTTCCCTTTTTGTTTTGGAGGTGTGCTTCTCAGGTGATTTCTCCTCTTGCTGTCCTTTTTCCTTGCTTCCTGTAGAAATCCCTGTGTCAACTATTTTTGTTTGTGTTGCTAAGATTTCAGGGTGTGTCTTTTCCATTTGTTTCTGTGTGCCTGCTTTCGCTGTGGCGGCCTTCATTTGGGTTTTTTTTGCCTTCTTTCTTCTACTTTGCATCCTCTTTTCCCTTGGTGTTTTTGTTGTTGTTTCTTCCTCTGTCTTAGGCTCAGCAATCTGGCCCATTTCCCCTTTTTCTTTATGTTTTTTCTGTGCTTGAGTGTCCTGTTTTCCTTCATCATTGTTTTTCTCACCTTCTTCAATGTGTTCTCCCTCCTCACTACTGGATGGTGTGATGTTTTCAGCCAAAGTTCTAATGTTGTCATCCCTAGACATGTTTCGGAAGATTTCCCAAGATATGGGGACAGTGTAGGTGTGCAAAGCATCTTCCACCAATAGTTTGATGAGCCCATGATGGGCCAACTGATCTGGGATCCCCTCATTGAGCTTTGTACCACATTCAATTAGTGACTGAAGAAGGAAATAAGGGATTCTCAGTTTCTTGGCTGGAGGCAAGTCAATCCCATGCCTTAATTCACACAGTAACCTGAAATGATATCCATAGATGATGCTAAACCTCCCTTCACATGTGATGTACTTCATAATTTGGAAACTGACTTCACTCCAGAGAGGAGGCAAGTTGGTTCTTCTAACCCCATTTTTGTCTTCTACATGATGCTCCGTGGGCAGAAAGAATGACTTCTTAGCAATTTGGCCCAATGATCTCTCTTCTTTGCTCCAAGGGAGCCCCAATGGTAGACCAGTAACTACACTGATGAGCTCAGGGGTGAGTTCTAGGGTCAAACCCCTAAAACTAACTGTGGCATGTGTTTTTTACTGTGGTCTCAGGGACATTAAAAACTCCTCAGTTATCTCCTCATCATGACCTTGAATTTTGTCAAAGAAGGATATCAAATTTTCTTAGGTGAAAAGGTCCACCACCTCAGGATGCTCATGCAGTTTGCTAGAGTCTGATGGTTCTTTCCTTATGAATCCTCTAGGCATGGTGAGAGTGATTTTTTAATGTTTTAATCAGAAAAGGAGATGCTCAGGCAACCAAACAACCAATCTGAAATGGAGGATAGCTGAATTTGGTTTCCCCTGAACTCAAGAAGGAATTTCTCGTGTTCAAGATCAACTAGCAACAATTCCCTTGTTTGAAAACCGTTGTCACCCAGAAATCGACTGTCTGTTTATGAAAGGAAGAATTTTTTTTTACAAACAGAGCATAAGGATCAGGTTCTCTCTTCAACACACACGTAGATATGCAAATTCAAAATAAAAAATCACACGCAGGCTAGCCTCTACGGCTGTATATATCTTCCTTACAGGAGAATTTAAAAAGAAAACATGAAGGAGATTTTTGATGCAGAGGAACTGGGGAAATTTTGTGCAATATGCAGGCAAACGTTTTACTTCCAATACATAGGTAGACTTTTCCTCTGATTTTTCAATCTGATCTCATTCAATTCACCACCTTGCACAAACACATCATGCATAGAGGATTTTTTTCGAGCCTACCTCGTTTGGAGCTCCAAATTCAATGAAAATCCCAGGTTTTCCTACTCCGTAAAGTTGTTCTGCCTTTCCTGTAGAATGCCACTGTGCCTCCGAGCGAGCCCGACACGTGGGAGATTTTCGAACTCATGTAGAAAAACTAGTGGAGGACGACTAGTTAACTGTTTTTGGAAGTGGTGGACGCGTACTCTAGTCGAGGAAATTTTAAGTGTAGAATGAACAGAAGGTGGTGCATGTTTCGGCGGGGCATCTTTTAATTGCGGCGTGATTCGTGGTGAGGGGATGAAGTGGCTGGACCAGACCGTTGGTTCGACATCACAGCCATAATTCTTCGGCGTGTTTCTGGCCGCCATCACCTCCTCTCTGTCGTTATCCACCGCCACCACTACCAATCCCAACGATTTCTCCCTGAATGGACACTCCATATGTGTTGGCTACACATCTCGTCAGCAATTTTGAATGTAATGGGGCTTGTTTGGATGCCACGAGGATATGTAACTAGCCGAGGGTGGCCAGTTGACTGGCCACCGATTCCACTCAATCCGAACCATTCCCATAGGCATGAAGCTTTTAAAATATGATTTATGCAATTGACGAATGAGTTTAGGCACTTACCTGCATGGTCACGGTCGCGTTATGCAGATTTCGGGCTTTGGAACCCATTCCTTCGTGTGTTGTTGCCGCATGCACAGGTTTTGGAACCCATTCCTTCATTTGTTGTTGTTGCATGCACGTTGCATGCTTGGCTTCGGCTGCTGCTGATATTCTAACGTTCAAGAAGAGCTCTTTGCATGTCCCTGTTGCCGTTCTTGGTTGTCCCTGTCTCCGGAGTATGTCTTCTAGAGGGATCAGCTGCTACAGGATTCCTGTAGGATGTCCTGTAGCTGCTTCTCCTCTTGGAATGCAAACTAGAATGAGCAGGGCTATACTGCTGACGAGGGTTCCGGCTGTTGAGGGGTCGAGATGGAGATTGACAGGCATGGTGAGTGAGAAAATTGTTGCTTGATTTGTCAATAAGAGTTTTTGTTGGTAGTATGAAGAAAATAGGGTTTTTTGTGTCTGACTATGCAGGAACAAATAAAAAAATGGGTGCAATGGAGGTGCAAAGAGATGGAAGAGGGTGACATATGGAAATGGACGGAAACGGGGATGTTTGCAGGTCTCATAGGTAGATTCCCAACCTTCGGATTCCCTTCTGAGATCAATTTTTCTCGTCTGTGGGTTCTATAGGATCTTCCTGTAGAAGACAAAACTTCCTGTAGAAGGCACAAAACTTCCTATAGAAGGTGAAATTTTGGCCTGAATGAGATAAAATCTTAGGAAAGGGTAGTGGTCATGGAGGAATTGATTGTGACGGATGCTTGCAACCTGGTGCTGACCTCTGTCCTTGTTTTGTGTGATCCTCCTAATCTGCAATGTCCTTCCTGCAACCTGCAAATTTTTCAACAGAAGTCAGGTTTATTTTTCTGTGTTTTTTTCTTTTTTCTTTTTTTTCTTTTTTTTTTTGAGACAGCCGGGGCGCCTCCAAGAGGTTTTCACCCTCACTACCTGCCCTGGGCGCCTCCAAGAGGTTTTCACCCAAGGATCTTTTATTCTTTTCCTGTTTTTTTTCTTTTTTTTTCTATTTTTTTCTTCTTCTTTTTTGGTGCTCAGAATGTGGATGGGGTGGAGACAGGGGCCTACTCCACTACCAGCACTAATTTATCTAGAGTTTCAATGAACTCCTGCTTAGAAAGGGGCTTCCTGTAGATCTTCAATCGATGCCCATTGATGAGCATGGGGATGACTTCTTCATCAATGGTCCTGATATGGACTGAACCATTGTCGTTACATTTCTCCATTGTATATGGTCCCAACCATCTTGTCCTCAGCTTCCCTTTGAAATCCTTGTATCTTGAATCATATAACAGTGCCCAATCTCCTGGCTGAAATTGATTCTCTTTAAGGTGTCGGTCATGCCATATTTTTCTTTGGAGTTGGACCACCTCTAAGTGGAGGAGGGCCTATACCCTTGGTTCATCTATTCCATTCAGCTGAAGCATTCTTTCCTGTTGTGCATGGCTGAGATCTAGGTCTAACTGAGCTGCCAACCTCAATGTGTTGTATTCAAATTCTATGGACAACAAAGACTTCTTTCCATAGACCAGCTCATAAAGTGTGAAACCTATTGTAGTTTTCCAAGTAGTGTTGTAGACCCAGGTGGCCTCAACCAAGTGATCTACCCAATCCTTTCTGCTGCTGCTCACCACTTTAGTCAAGATCTCTTCCAAAGCCCTATTAGTGACTTCCACCTGCCCATTTGCTTGCGAATGATAAGGGGTGGAAGTTCTGTGCTTAATCTTGTGATGAGAAAGCAAGTCTTCAATCAGGTTAGAGGTAAACTAGCTTCCTTTATATGTGACTAATTCCCTTGGGTGGCCAAACTTATAGAAGATATTTTCCCTTAAAAACTCAGCCACTTTTTCTTCTATTGTTGCCTTGATTGCCTTTGTTTCTTCCCACTTTGTCAGGTAGTCTGTGCACATAATGATGTAAGACTTTTGTCTTGAAGGAGGGTTGATAGGACCTACAAAGTCCATGCCCCACTTCTCAAAAGGCTCGAAAGTCACCTGAGGTTGGAGGGGCATTTCATCCCTTGGAGTCGGTTTCCCCATCCTTTGACATTGGTCACATTGGCTGATGTATCTTCTGACATCGTGATGAAGAGCGGGCCAATAGTAGCCTGCCTGTAGAATTTTGAAAGCGGTTATTTTTGCTGCAAAGTGGCCTCCACAAGGTCCATCATGATAAGTCAGGAGGATGTCAAAAACTTCCTCCTCCCTCTAATCTAGTCCAAGTTTGAACAGGTTGCCCCCAATCCAAGTGAATGGGGTGCTTTTCCTCATGATCTTGCTCTTCTCTTTTGAGGATAGGTGTGGTGGGAATTGTGCTGAAAACAAGTAGTTTGCTATATTAGCAAACCATGGCGAGAGTACTAAAATAGCAAACAGGTGTTCATCTGGCAGTTGATCATCCACCACCCCTTCTTCTCCTGCAGGCAAATCTAGTCTAGACAGAAAATCAGCAACAACATTTTCCTTACCTGGCTTGTCAAAAATGGTCAAATCAAATTGCTACAATAAAAGTAACCATCTAATGATACGAGCATTTGCATCATGTTTATTCATCAAATACCTAATTGCAGCATGATCAGTGTGTATGAATGTTTGATAACCAGTGATGTAGTGTCTGAACTTGTTTAGGGAATGGACTATAGCTAGGAGCTCTTTCATGGTTACAGTATAGTTTAATTCTGCCTTAGACAGGTTTTTACTGACAAAATATATGGCATACGGTAGCTTCTCTTCAACTTGTCTTAAGGCTGCTCCTATAGCTTTGTTCAAGGCATTTGTGTGAATGTGGAAAGGTAGGGCCCAGTTTGGACCTCTCAAGATTGGGGCAGTTACCAGCTTATCCTTCAACACATCTAGAGCCTCTTGACAGTTGTCAATCCATATAAACTCAACATCTTTCCCCAAAAGACCAAACAATGGAGAGGCTAGCTTACTGAAATCTTTAATGAACCTTCTATAATATCCCGCTAAGCCTAAAAAACTCCGAACATATCTTACCTTTTGAGGAGGTGGAACCCTTTGGATGATAGCAATCTTGTTGGGATCCACCTGTAAGCCTTGCTAAGAAATTGTATGACCTAGCACGGTCCCTTCAGTCATCAGGAATTCACATTTCTCAGGACTGAGGGACAGGTTCATCTCAATACAATTGGTTAAAACTTTTCCCAGGTTAGTCAATGCTTCTTGGAAGTTGGACCATAAGGAGTAAAGTCATCCATATAGATTTCCATCGAATCATGAACCAGCTCAGCAAATATGCTCAGTACTGCTCTCTGAAAAGTGGCAGGAGCGTTGCATAACCCAAAGGGAAGGACTCGGTAGGCAAAGGTACCCCATGGACAAGTGAAAGTGGTCTTATGTTGGTCTTCTGGGCTGATTTGGATCTGATTATACACGCTAAACCCATCTAGGAAGGAAAAGAACTTCTTCACTGCTAGGCCATCTAACACTTGATCTATGAAAGGCAAAGGGAAATAATCCTTCTTGGTAGCTTTGTTAAGTTCTCGATAATCTACACAGATTCTCCACTTCCCATTTTTCTTGGGCACAAGCACTAGAGGAGAAACCCACTCGCTGTCAGAGATGGGGTAGATGAATACTGCATCCAACAACTTTTGAAATTCTTCTTTGACAATGTCATTAAGGGATGGATTCATTCTCCTCTGAGGCTGCCTGACTGGTTTACAATCCTCTTTAATGTAAATGTGATGGGTACAGACTGAAGGGTGGACTCCCTTCATCTCCTTGTAGCTCCAAGCAAAAGCATCCAAATGGCGGTTCAATAAGCTACACAGCTCCTTCTCTTGAGAGGGAGATAGGGATGAGTTGATCTTCAAGGTTATTTCAGGGCCAAATTCCACATTCTTAACTCGGGAAGAGGTCATATCAGCCACACAGAGATCCACTAAAGCACTGGCTTGGGTGTCTCCTACCAACTCTTCTAATGGCAGCACACTGGGAGGTGGATTTTGGATTAAATTCTCAATAAGGTCATCCTCAGTTTGAGGACCCCCCTGGTGGCTTCCACGGTGCACACAAGTGCAGAGTAGACTTCATCCTCATCTTCCTCCTCCAACCAGAGAGGTAAGTCATGTTCGAGCAAAGGTTGGGCAGGAGGATATAGGACTAGTTGTTTGGACATTGGCCCATTCTTAATGGTCATGTTCCCAGCTCGACAACTGATGTAAGCATTTGTAGTAGCTAACTAAGGCCTTCCAAAAATGAGGGGGTATCCAGTGAGTTTTTCTTTTGGCTGAAGGACCAAAAAGTCCGTAGGGTACTCCCAAGAATCAACAGAGACCAGGACATCTTGCACAATCCCTTTGGGAGTCACGGTGGAGCAGTCTGCTAACTACAGTACCATCAAGGTCTTTCTTAGGGAACCCTGAAGGTTAAGTTTGAGCATAGAGTCCCTGGTCATCACATTAATGGCAACCCCTAGATCAATTAGGGCATGGGGGATTATGGTGCCATTGATATGGACATCCACTACAGGACTCCCAGGGTCCAAATATTTTGGACAGATTACTTGTCCCAACATTAGGTCGAACAATTGTCCTATGACATTGATAGCTGGGGCATCTCTCTTGCGCCTGCCTGGGTGCCTGAAACACTTCTCTTTGATCAGTTTCTTGTAGATTGGTACATCTTTGATAGCCTGGAGAAGTGGTATTTTTACACACAGTTGTTTAAGTTCAGTCTCTTCTGGGTTTGGTTGCGTGTTTCCAGTTAGTCTCTCAGGAAAGGGTGGAATGGCTTTGGGTTCACTTTGTTATTCCTCTGCTTCATCCTCCTTAGGAGGAGGCTGGCTATCTAGGAGGACCTTCCCAGATCGAAGGTTGATCTCCTGAATCTCCATAGCGTAGGTAGGGCATGTTGTCTCTCCAATATATACCTGCTGGGCCTGTCTATTATTTGGGTTCGGGTTCGGTTGAGCAGGCATCTGGGGTTGTCTTAGAGGAGCAGGAGGTAATGGTTATGGTTGAGCAGGTGGTGGAGGCAAAATGGCGGGAGGAGAGTTGTATTGGGGCCTCCACCCCTATTGCTGTGCATTCCACTGAGATTGTGGCTGAACATGAGAATGAAATGAATGAGCAGTAGGTTGAGTATGGTATTGAGGTGGATATGACTAAGGAGGGGGTGCGGACCAGGAAGGATGAGCAGGGGGGCCCCAAGAAGGTATTTGAGTGGATTGGTTGGGGTTGTAATACTTTTGGGATGTCCCTTGCATCCACTGTTGGTATGGTCTAGATCCATGTGGCCTCCTTTGGTTGAGGAAGTAGAGTGGTTCAGTGGCTCCTTCAGCCCCTTGGTACACAGCTTTAAGTCCGAGTAAGGTTGAGCACTGGTTTGTAGGGTGGTCTTCCTCACAAATGAAACATACCTCTACTTAGTGCAATGGACACTCGTTCTTAGGATGCTTCCTTGTACACTTGGAACAAAAGATGGCAAAAGCCCTCTCAACTTCCTCTTTCTTCTGTTGGATTCAGGAAGTATCCAGTTGCATGGTAATGGTCTGTCTCACCTCACTTTTAAGGTCTTCCATCTGATTTGAAAATTAAGTTTGGAGAAGGTGGCACTAGCTAAAAGTGGATTCCCCCTACCTCTTTTCCAGGCTACCCTAGAATGGTTTCTAAACACAGTCTTTATGTCATCATAAGGTAGTTGGTAGATGTCTCCTCCAGCTAGCAAATGGAGGGTATCTAGAAGGTCTTCAGGGACTCCTCGGAGTAGAACTAGCTTCAGAGATCCGGGGCAAGTGTGCACCTGGCCCTTTTATAACTGAGTTGGAACCTTTCTTCGTAGTCTTCCAGAGACTCATCACTTCCCATGGTCATTCGAAAGATTTCTCCCTTCATTTCCTTTGACCTACAGTAGTCCCGGTATTTGTTGTTAAAGGCTTGCTGCATTTGAGCCCAAGTTGTGATACTGTTTCCAGGTAACCCCATGAACCAGCGTAGTGCTGCATCCTTGAGGGTAGAGGGAAAGAGTTTCAACTTTTTCTCGTCTTCTACATAGTCATAAGTTCGACAAAGGACAGCAAACTCAAACAAGAAGGTATCAGGGTCTTCAGTGGTCAATCCATGGAAGTGAGGTAAGGCTGAGGGACTTATGTTTTTCATTTTTGTGTCCCCATTTGTCTCTCGGATGGGAAAGGCACCTTCTATTCTCTCCTCATTCCCTATACCATTCCTGTGTTCAGCCATGGTCTCAAGAGGAACGTTTTCTTGCTCTTCTTCTATTATAGGATCTTCGTATATCTCTGGAGGTTCACCTATAGGTTCTTCTGGATCACTGCCACCGAAGAAGAGAGAAGGGTGACTCAGTAATGTGGTGGGGGTGTTGGGTAAGAATTTTCCTATATGGTCTCTGTTCCTATGAGGCATGAAATGAAATATTTTTGGTTGATTTTTGCTTTTTTCTGCTTGTACCTGCAAAACTGAAATAGATTGAACTGCAACTAACTAAAATCTATCTTGCTAAAATGAAAATGCAGAATTGAAATGAAAGCAGGAAAGGACTAATCTATGTTGCGGAATTGAAATTACAAAATGGAAATGATAATTTACGCTTGCAGAATTGAAATTGCATAATGGAAATGCTAATTTACGCTTGCATAATTGAAATGCTAGTCTAGGAAAGTAGGAAATGTCTAACCTACTTTTGCATAAATGAAATTGCAGAATGGAAATGAAACAACTACTCTACTCTTGTTGAAATAGCCTACTTAGCAGAAGGTTGTAGTAGAAAATAGAAGAAAAGCAGCAACCACAAATACTCTGACGCTTCCCCGGCAATGGCGCCAAAAATATGGTGGGCTCCGGTATTGTAGAAATGATGCTACAACTCCTGGAACTCCCTTCTTTACTTTTATCAACCCGGTAGTTCGTAACAAACTTGGAAGCGACGGTGATGTATGCACAAGTACTAGCTCTTGCCGCAGGCTGTCACTTGATCAACTGGCACAAGTCCGCCAGGAGCTTAAGCCAACTTCTATGAGCTCTTAGAAGAATCTTTTAACTGTGATGGATGAAAGCTAACTGAAAGGAGGCTAATCTACTTGTAGAAAGAAGCTCAAAGCTTAAAGGAAACACAAACCCTAGCAAACCCTAGTCTTACCGACTAGCCCTACTAGTGCAAGAAAAGAGATGAAAGTTGCAGAAATGGATGACATTGACTCTTGGAATGGTGAAATGCATGTGACTAAGCTACTTCTGAAGAAAAATATGGAAAACACATCTTTTTGTATTTTTGAGTAATTTTGCAGGATTATTATGCATGTGCTTTAACTATGTTTAACTGTGCAGGGGTTTATTGGCGAAAGGAAATGAAGTGGGCGTTTGCAGGAGGTTGGGAAGGTGAGAATAGGGCCTAAGGGGTCCCTAGCACCCTTCCAAAGAGTTTCACAGTGATCAGATCTCGAGAAATTTCTCACATGATCTTCTACAGGAAGTTTGCAGGGGTTCTACAGGATGTTCTATAGGAAGGGCCGAGAGCGGATTATTGAGGGTTGATGGAGGAAAAACGGTGGGAAAGTGGAAATGGAGGATGGATGAGGCTGTGACGAGGTCTAGGACCTGGTAAATGAGAATAAGGAGTGATGAAGACAATTAGATTTATTCAAGGATGGAGGGAGCAATGTTGCACAAACATGAAGAAATTAGGTCAAACTGGAAAAGTGTGGCAAATGAAGGGGAGGAATTTGGAGTTTGGGGTTGAAGCAAGTTGTGAGAGGAAGGAAGGATAGGGAGGGATGGATTACAGGTGATCTGCACACTATTTCTCAAAACTAATCAAAGAAAGACTAAAAAATCAGAGATCTATCTACTTTGACCTAATCTAACCTAGAAACCAGAATCATGATGAACAGCAAGCTATGCACAGGAAATCATACAAGAGAACTATGGAAATCTAAGCAAGAACAGATCTAAATATGCAAGCACAACTGGTATCACTTTCCCATCTAAAAATCCATCACTTGCAATTGCATTGAAGGGCAAAACAGTGTTTTTGTGGCAGCAAGTATGCCTTGGTCTCAGCTCATGGTCCCAAGGAGGGAGAGGTGAGATCCAGGGTTGATTGATGGCCTTTTTTTTGAAGAAATTTTCTGTATTCAAACTGTCAAATCAACCTGAAGCATGAAAAGCTATTTTAATCATCAAAAGCAACCTAAATAAAAAAGCAAGATCTTAACCTAAGTAGGAGAAATTATTCTATGAATGCAAAGAAAACACATAATAGTACACAAAGGAGGTACTGGCACCTGGGTTGGACCCAAACCTAAGAGCTACAGCCTCCTAAGAGAAGCTCAGAGCTAGTGCAAAGTGAAATGTATCTCCATTACTCAAAAAATGACCATGTCACATAAATGTTTACAGCAAAAGCTCGAAAATGAGCTGAAAGGTAGAGCAGCGCCAATGTGCGAAAAAAACTATTCAAGAGCTAAACTACCAAGGCTTGAAGCCTTCCTTCTTATGCACCACGAGGACCTCCAATAGCCCTCCTTAACTCGAGGGTCTTGGCTGCTCAAAACTGCAAGTAATCAGCCACTTCACAAAAGCTGCTCGGCTGCCCTTGGAAATCATCTTTGGTGGGTTGCTGAACTCCGGGTTGATGGTGGAGAACTCGAGGAAGGGGCCATTTAGTGCAAGAGACACCCTTCCTACTAATCCTCAGCCTTGTTCCCTTGTATTTGGCTGTCAGCTCGCTCATAAATGCTTGACCTTGGTCCAAAAGATGTCCAAAAATCTGCGATAAGCAAGTATTAGACTTCATGGTCAAGTGACTATCCTCATTCAATAAATTAACATAAATATACTCAAAAGCATGCATAAAATATGAAGAATGGTGGACTAATCGAGAATAATAGGAAAAATGAGCCCAATAAGTTACCCATTATTGGGGCTCATCAACCTCGACATGCAGTTGCCCACTGGCGAGCAGTGGGACGATGGCGGTAAAACACTTGGTCACACTACTTTTGTATTTTATCTTTTATGATGTTTTTTAGGTTTTTTTCATGCATATGTCCTAATGATGTACTCTATGGTATTTTTAGATGTGGGACCAGTGAGGCCGGTAGGACTGGCTCCAGAGGCACGGAGGGATCCACAGGGCATCAGAGAGCTAGCCTTGGCTCCCCCAGCTGGCGATTCGGTGGAGACAGTGGCCCAAAATCTTGAGGGCCTGACGGCAGGGATCCCTGATTACATGGGGATCGAGGAGGTCCCCATAGAGTTCCAGATACATACAGTAGGGGTGATACCCAGGGTGCACCACCTGTTGAGGCGAGTCGCACGAGTGGTGGTGTGCTATAGGGAGCATAACCCACCGCAGTAGATGCCTAGGTTTTATTTCCTGCTGATTTTTTGAGAGACATGTGTCTCGGATGTACAGAGAACACAGACTCTATTCAGACATATACACTTATTTTTTGAGTGCCTCGGTGCGCCACACGAGATATATATACATATACATATTCCTATGGTTCATTATTGTGTTTTGAATGCTTTTATATGTTGTTTTGATTACATGTTACGCAAATGTTTGTCTAATACATGGTTTGCTAATGCATCAATTAACGTGTTTAATCTTCTTGGAATGTGTTGATATGTAATAAAATCAAAATTCCTTTCTAACAATTTAACACGTAAATACAACCTTAAAATCCGATGATCTCTGACGGAATAACGCCCATTAAGCTGGTGGACAACAAGCTGAGAATCCAGATTCACAACCAATGAAGGAATGCCAAGGTTAATAGCCTCAGTCAATAATTCAATAACAGCACTATATTCAGTGACATTGTTTGTGGTACAACCCAGACAAACACCTTGGAGGTCTACTAACTCACCGTGAGGATCGTAGATCACCCATGCCATAGAAGAAAGGTTGTGAGTACTGCGGCAAGCACCATTAGCGAAACCAACGTAAGGTGTACCAGACATCTGCACAAGAAGCAAAAGACACAATAAGCGGCAATCATGCCTACACACCAAGCCAAACATGAAAACACACATACAACACACCTGCTGAAAACACACGTATGTACAAATCATAATGCATGGGGTTCATGCATAATATTTTTTTGGATAAAGCCCATTTCGCGGCTTATCTAGAGGGTTCCCTTCATAATCAATCAGCTCATAGGCCCCTTTTTGAAAAAAATCGTTTTACAATATAAGGCCCGTGCCACATAGGCTCGAATTTGTCTACCCCCAGCTTATCATTTGCTTGATCATAAAGCACGACTAAATCTCCTTCAACAAAAGAATGAGGATGGATAGTATGATCGAAGTGAGTTTTCACTCTATTCTTCTATGCTTCAATGGCTAGAGAGGCTAATCGACAGGTCTCATCTAGTCGCTCTAGATAGAGAAGATGTTCTTCTACCGGAGTAGTGTTGGGGAGTAATTCGAAGGCTAATTTCAGAGAAGGGATCTCACACTCAATCGGAAGGGTAGCCTTCAAACCATAAACCAATTGGAACGGCGTGAACTCGGTGGCATCCTTCACTGAAATTTGGTAGGCCCATAAGGCAAAGAAAAAAATCAAGTGCTAGTTGGACTTGTGCATGCTGATGGTGCGTTGAAGCATCATAACTAGAACTTTGTCGACGGCTTCTACTTGGCCATTAGCCTGAAGATAGCATGGTGTCGAGCTATCGTGCCGCAAGCCCAACTGGGTTGTTAACTCAATCATCATATGATTACGGAAATGTTTGTCGTGATCAGTGATGATAGCCTAAGGGACTCCGAATCATGAGATAACATGATTAAATAAAAATTACGTCGTTGTGTGACCGTCCTCGGATAGTGTAGGCATCGCCTCGGCCCATTTTGTGAAATAATCAATGGCAACGATGATATACCCATGCCCCCCGGCCGAGCGAGGGTTACAGGTCATATAATCAATGCCCCATTTGGAAAAAGGGTCGACGATAACGACAGGGTGCAATGGAGCAGGAGGCGCACGCATCTTCCGTTGGTAGATTTGGCACTCATGACAAGAACGAATGGTAAGAATGTAATCCTTGAAGATGGAGGGCCAAAAATAAATCCTTGAATATGGAGGGCAAAAAATAACCAGCACGGAGGATCTTCTAAGCAGTAGCATACCCGGACACGTGACTGCCACAGGCATGAGAATGGCAGTCATTTAGAACTCGTTCGGCTTCCTTGAATGTCAAGCATCGGCAGAGAATAGAGTCGGCATCGAGACGGTATAGGGTGTCCCCAATAATGCGATAAGGTTGAGAATGATGGTGAATCCGTCGCCGAGCATCCTTGGACAAATCGGGATGAAAAGAGGACGTCTGAAGATAGACAATAATATCCCCATACCAAGGATCGAGGGTACTAATCAAGAACATAGTTTCATCCGGAATATGGTCCTCTAACCAAGAGGGCGCGGTAACATATGGTAGAGAGCAAAGCAACTCAGCAAAGACAAGGGACTTCTTAGACTTGGCAGTGGTGAACTCCAAGTCGAACTCTTGGAGGATGACAATCCACTTTGAGTATTTGCCCCCCAGTAACTGACGTGACAAGATGTACATCATTGGGTTGCAATCAGAAACCACCGTCGTGGTGCGCAATAATATATAATGGCGGAAACGTTGGACGGCACAAACGGCAGCCAATGCCAACTTCTCGACATAAGCATATCGAGTTTTCGTATCTAGTAAATTGCGGCTGAGATAGTAAACGACATGCTCAGTACCATCATCATCATCTTGAACTAGAACCATGCCAATAGTGGTATCGGCAGCGGCTAAATACAGAGTGTAGTCACAATGATAGTCAGGGTGATGCAACAATGGAGCAGAAACAAGGAGGGCCTTGAGGCGCTCAAATGACTCTTGTGCAACGGCATCCCAAAGAAAAGGGTATCCTTCTTTAATAACCTTGTATAGCCTTTGGCCACTTCGACATAATTCGAAATAAATCGTCATAAAAAATTTGCTTTACCCTTCAAACTCTGCAATTGCTGCAAAGAAGCAGGGGGAGGAAGATTCAGGATGGCTTCGACTTTAAGTGGATCTAGACAGATACCCTCTCAGGAGACGATGAACCCAAGAAGTCTACTTGACCCAACATAGAAGACACAATTATGCGGATTTAGCCAGATATGATAGTGTCGACAGCGGAGAAAAATTTCACGAAGGTGGGTTGGATGGTCCTGGCACTTTGCTGAATGAGCCAGAAGATCATCCGGGTAGGGCTGCACAATGTGTCGAATATCACGAAATGTATAAGACATTGCACGTTGGAAGATGGCACTGGCATTTTTTAAGTTGAAGGGGAGCTTTTTATAAGCGAAAGTGTCCCATGGACAGATAAAGGCAGTCTTGTGTTGACCCGTAGGTGAAATATTAGTTTGGTTATAACCAGAAAATACGTCCATAAATGAATATATCTCACTCCTGGCACATTCATCAATGAGTTGGTTAATGAAGGGTGTAGGGAAGTTATCTTTGGGACAGGTGCGATTAATATCACGATAATCAACACATACCATGATAGTGCCCTGCTTTTTAGTCACAGGAACAATACTAGAAACCCAATCTATGAGTGGGATGGGGTAAATAAAACCAACTTTAAGAAGCTTTTCAACTTCCGCTTTAATAGCTGCAGCCTTTTGGGGGTGCACGAGGCGTAGATGCTACCGAACAGGTTTAGCACTCGGATAGGTAGGTATCTCATGCACCACGATGCTAGGATCGATGTCGAGCATCTCTTCAGAAGACCAAGCAAACACATCACAAAATTCATGAAAAATATCAATATAAAGCTGAATCTCCTCCGGAGTACAGGTTACTCCAACATGGATGTGCTCGACAATCCCTGGTTTAACAGAGATGTCGATTGGTTGAGTTTGCATAATGTTTCCCATATTCCCTTCAGAAGACACTTGATGAACTTGGATGGGTGTCTGAAGGGGTTGAGATGGGAGACAAGGAGCAAACCGCTCGAGACAAGTAAGCATTTCCCGATGGGCAGGGAGAAACGAGGAACGATGGTGATGATCAGACCAAGGGGGTTCCTCGAAAGACATGGTCTCAATAATCACTTCATCAGAAGGAAAAATTTCCTTTAAAGGGTCTGAAGAAGTGCCATCTCCAAGCCAAGGGGATTGAACGTACAAATTGAGAGCTCTACTCGAAGGAGCAGATTCAGAGGAGGGAGCTGATGCAGAAACAATTTCGACGTAGTTGAGCTCGGCAAGACTCAACGGCATCTCATCGCCCCAGGATTCTATCTGATCAGTGGGGGGAAGAACCCAAGGATCAAAGCGAACAAAAATCATATTAATGGGAGTGATGTTGGGAGGTGGGAGCGAAAAAACACCCATAAGGGCAGGATCTTTAAAGAGCCCAGCACCCACACTCTCACACGGAATGAAGGTATGCTCCAAAAAAGGCACGTTGCCATCAAAGGAGGAGGAGGCGAAGAAGGACAGCTGGTCTACTGTGACGATCTTCCCCTGATGAGGAAAACGAATGACATGAAATAGAGATGAAGCCATGGCTTGCATGGCATATGTCCAGCTTTGTCCTAAAAGGAGGTTGTAAGTTAAATTGGCATCAACAACTTCAACCTCCACTTCGACCGTCTTCCCTTCCAAAGTAATAGGCAAGCGTTGGAGTATGTTAGCCTCCTATACCAATAGGTTCTCATCTCTCATGATTGACAGTGGAAGTGCCAAAAATATTCACCTTCCATGCTGCTAAGGTTCCATTTTTGTGAAAGAAGCAGACAATTTAAAAAATGTAAAGAGGGTATGCCTTAAAAGAAAAATCAAAGGGCAAGAAAATGAATTGGTCAAAGAAAAATAAAAGAAATGAACCCCAAACAAAGACCAGGAAAGTGGCTAGTCCAAATTGCCACTACTTTTTGATGGGTGGTCCAACAGCTCAAGCTGGACTTCACCATGTTTTAAATTTCATGTTGTAGACTAGAGAGGAAGTACCTGTTCAAACAGTTCAAGCTTGACAGATGACTAGGTGGATAGAGAAAGAAAGGAGCCCAACTGCTTAATCTGGGCCCTTGGAAGTCATAAGGGTAGAATTAGATAGGAGGGCAGCAAAAAGAAAAGAGAATTATCAGGGTTTGCAAGGCTAAGTGCACCCATACAAAGTGAAGAAAAAATGTTAGGCATAATAGGCAGGGTAGGCAGTTGAAGGTTGCAGAAAGCAAGATCCAAGCATATCACTTGGAATAAATCACAAGATGTCACCAGCAGGAGAAAGGCAAGAGCAATGGCCTATTTGGCATACTACTAAACCATCACTAACTTCCCTCATCCCCTTCAAAAGTTTCCTACTAACCCCCCCTTGAGCACTGCAGGATCTGCCTGATCAGTCCTCCTTACACTCTTCATTTGTGAAAATGTCATGTCATAAATGACTTCTGTCTTTGATAAGAAGCCACATTTCTTGTGTAAAAATTCTTTTCATTTTGATCTACTTCCTAACTAAGTTTGATTCCTGAAAAGCTTAGTAACTACCACTTCCCATTCTCATTCCCCTCCCAGTACTAATTACTAACTGTATCTACATTAAATCCCCTATGTTCCCCTTTCCCTATTATTATAACACCATGGTGTATAAAACCCCAAGCAATGTATAAATATCCCCCCCTTTTTAGCAATATAGCTAAATAATACTCCTAAGGGAGACATTAGTCCACCAGGGACTATGGTCAACCCTGCTTTGGGAATTACTCTAACCCCTGGTTAGACTAATAGCCCACCCTAAACCTTCATTTCCCCTCTTTTCCAAAAAATTCATGAAAAACCCATTTCCCTCTGCTCAAACCTAAGTCTAACCCTTTGTTCAAACCCCGACAGATTAACCCATACCCCGAAAAACCCACAGAAACCCCCTTAACCAAAGTCTGATACCCAAATATTAAAATGAATATTTAAATCCGCCGGCGGGTCCCCCCCAAACGTGCACGATGGGTCGGGGCGCCCGCCAGCCGTCCATCATCCGCCGCCCCCGATCCAACGATGGGCGGGCATTTTCAAATCTCAACCCGTCTCCCTTTAACGTCCGGGGAGATGGCGGTATTGGTGGCCGTATACAGGACGCGTGGCAATCGGCGGGGTTGTTCGGAGCCCCCCTCCCCGATACCGCCTTCGCCCAAAGGTGGTGCAGGGAGACCGCTTACCACCTTCCCGATACCACCTCCCTCATCGCATCACCTCCACGTCATCATGACGTCACCTCCCCGATACCGCCCCCGCGCCTCGTAGCCTCCACGTAACCTTGCCACCCACACCGCCCGCCACCATGGCCCGCCACACTGGCCTCCAGCTCAGTGCCCACGTCACCCTCCGTACCCCGGGCCCGCCATGATGTCATGCTGACGTCATCGACGGAAAAGCGCCAATGACCCTTTTTGTCCAAATTTGTCGTTAAAAGCGCCAAAACTAGTCGTTTTATGTCATTTTCACGCGAAAAGGACACAGCCGTTGTTAGCCTGTTCACCGCGAAATTGCCTCCGACCGCCAAATTCAAAGTTGCAGCCGCCACAACTTATCAATTCAGCTACATTGTGCACCCATTGTTCGACCCGAAGGTTTTCCGCACTGTTCATCCAGGTATTCACCACAATTCTCTTGTTTTGCCCCTATGCATGCCATTTCTCTGCAAATTCTCCATTAAGCACCTGTCAAATCCCAAATTGAACACTGTCTACTACTTAAATTTGAACTAAAGCAACCTGCATTGCCCCAGCTCCATAATTTGATATTTAAGCGACAAACTCACGGTCTAAATTTACAAATTTATCCTCGAGCTGCCCGGCATTGTTCCCTTTTGCCGAGTGCATGCCCAAAGCTACATTTCACCAATTTGAATCCTACACACCCTCTGCAATTCATCCTCATCAATTCACAATCCCTGTGAATTTACCCAAGCAAAGCAGAGGCAGTCCTGCATAGCCTGCCTATTCCATTTGAAGAAAATTTCTAGCATTATCTACATTGACTCTGTCATTTGAGCTTTGAGGAACCTTGCAAGCTATTACACTTACCTTGTTTAAATCAGAAACTACATAATGGCTGCTCTTGCACCCACAGCTTTCAGTGTTACCCCCATAAATCCACCAAATAAAGACCTGGAGTCCTTGCCTCTTGCTGACAGGGACTACCTCATCCAAGATTTTGTAGGTGATAGAGACCATTTGCAGACCTTCAGGGAATTGAGAGATGATTATTTAAATGGTAAGGATACATATGGGATATGGGAGTCAAATCTGCCATACTACTTTCTCCCATATGTTAACATTTTTCCAGAGATTATCCGCCTATGTGCTGAGAATTATGATGCAAACCACAGAGCTGTCAAGTCTCCATCTGGGAGCATCCTCTTTCACATTAATGCTGAGTCCATCAACCAGATGCTCAACTTCAAGCAAACTCAGCTGTTGTTCCCTTTCTCCATGAACTATCTGTTGGATACAGGTGCCAAGATGACCACTGAGGACAGGCAAAAGATCACCCAGACATTTATGAGGCCTGACCGCCAGCCCACAGGGCCACCTCCCTACTTATATGTCCACTTCACTGATATAGGCAAACTTCTGCTGGACATGATTTCATATGTGCTGGGCTATAAGACCAGTGAATTTGTTGATGAGACAGTGCTGGTATTACTATCTGCTTATAGCCCAGGCCAACCTCCTGCCTACAAATATAATTTTGCCAAGTTCATAGCCAACAAGATACATGAGCAGCTTTTCAAAGTAGACAGGGAGGGCATCTTCAAGTATTCATCTTATATCTACCACCTGTTCATGTATTACCAGTCCGAGGCTTTTCCATGCCACATTAAAAAGCTGGATTCTAAAGGAGAAAGAAGATCTGTTATCTTTTGGACATCTGTCTTCCACCAAGTCCAAAATTCACCATACTCATATTGTGAATTCATTGATCAGTTTGTATACCCAGTCTCTTGTTTGTTGATGAGGTCCCCTCCTCCCAGAATGTCATTTGAAATACAGAAAGTCCTGCAGCTCTCCAAGAATTATAAAATAGGTGATTGGTACCTATACCAGGATCATACAGTCATCAGAATCTATGGCTGTGAGCTCTGTCCATACAGGCTCCCAAAATATGTGCCCATGAGACTGTTTGCCTTGGAGTATTATAGGCAGCTCATTCACTCTGATCTCACTCATTTTCACAGCTCCAAGAAGAAATCCCATCTCAAATTCAAGCACCACCTAGGCCCCTTCATTATGAATAAGAAAGAAGGATGGCAAGATGCTGAGCTAATCCTTAAAGATAAGTACATGCTCTCAAAAAGCTTCCGGTGGGTCCCCTATGACCCTGAAGGCTTCATCACTGCTAGAAGAGTAAAGTACAGGCTGCTAGGCTATGAGCATTGCAAATATCCACACATTGAACAGTATGCTAATCAACAAGAATGGCTGAAAGATACTTTAATTGAAAAATTGACTGAGGAAGAGTTAATGCAAAATAATGTCAAGGATTTGGAAAAAACTCTTGACCTAGATTCTGTGCAGCAGGTACCCTTCAAACGACCGCACCCAGTAGGAGAAGGGACCTCGGCCTCAACAACTGCACCAACCAAACAGGCACCTTCTACAGCAGCACCAGATACAGATAAAGGTAAAGGAATAATGGGTGCTGAAGAGGAAGCACTAAAAGAACAGCCTGCCCCCTCAAGTGGGCAGCAACAAGAGCAGACCCCCCCTCCACAAACTGAGCCACCAGTAGCTCCAATATTGCAAACTCCAGCACATGAGGAGAGGGGTAAGAAGAGAGAAAGAGAAGAGTCCACTCCTGCAAGTGGATCCTCCCAGCAACCGGAGACCAAAAGGCAAAGGGTTGACTCCCTAGAGGTAGAAGAAATCAGTGAAGAGGTCCTTGAAAGCCCAAGGAAAGATGGGGAAGGCAGCCAGCAAACAGGTACAAGCTCCTTTCGGCAGGAGTAGGGAGTCCAGCTTGGCTTGGAGGTATCCTCCTCCTCTCAGCAGAGCAAGAAGCCTAAAAGCACTAAGGCTTCTTTCAAGCAAATAAAGGCACAAAATGACTTGCTGAGAGTAGAAGTGTATAAACAGTTTCTAAATGCAACACCAGCCCAGAAAGAAAGGCTAATGTCTGTATATGACATTCAAGAGGAGAAAATGATCCTCAGTCATTTTAAGCCTAAAGTGCCGCAGCCTAAATCAGCTGCAGATTTTGTAAGGACAAGGGTGGAGGTCATGGCAAAGGACATTCACCCCATGGACCAAATAGAACTCCACAAGCAAACTGGAGAAATGGTCTATGCCACCTTGGTGGACAGGGCAACCATGGCCCATGAATTAAAAGAATCACTGAAAAATACCAACATTCAGTTGGATTTTGAGAGAATGTCCTCCATGGCCAAGGACAACAGAATAAAATCTCTGGAGGATATCATCATCGACCTAGGACATGATCCTAAGGATCCAAAAGGCGTAAGGGCCCTCCTGAAGAAAAAAGAAGATGACCTCAATGCACTGAAGAAAAGGTTGAAGCTGCTACCCACAGAGCACCCTCAGACAGCAGAATTACAGAAGGAAAAGCAGGCCGATGAGCAACTGGACCTTATAATGCAGCTCAACCAAAAGGTCCTTGATTTGGAGAAGGAACTTGAAGGAGCATTACAAGATAAGCAGGGAGAATCCACATCCCAAGCTCCTCCAACTACTTCAACCACTGCAACAACAATAGAGGCAGCAGTAGCCCCTGTGACAACCACAGCCACAACAGAAGCAGCAACAACAACAGCTCCAGACTCCAGTACAAGCATGGAAGAATTGACTAAGGCTATTAAAGAAATGGAGCTCCAGGCCACTGAGATAAAGCAAGCCAAGGAAAAGTTGGCAGAGATAGAGACCAAGTATGATAAATCAAAGATGACTGTGGCAGAGCAAGGAAGAGAAATAAAGGCCCTCAAAGAAAAGATAAAGGCCTTGGAGAAAGAGCTTAATTTAGAAAGCACTATGGCTGAAATAAAAAGAATTCTGTGGGCCAGAATTGACCAATCCATCACTAAACAATGGAAGTCAATTAAAACTATGCATGAACAAATGGATTTAATTGGCCAAGCACAGATAGAAATTCAGAAGGCCAAAACAATTCTGGGAAACAGGCCTGAGCAAGCCAATAGAATGATTGATTTTCTGAACAACCAAACTAAGGAAAAACTGGCAGCCTTCGGCATTGTCAACAGAACAGAGGCTATCCTTACAGCTAAAAAGGTGCTAACTCTCAGAAATTTTGTACAAACCGTGGAGAGGAAATGCTATGAGATACAGGCTGAGGTGGATGAGTATAAACTCAAAATGGGAGCACTGCAGCAAAAGGGACTGCCCAGCCTACTAAACGGTGCAGGAAGACTGATCCCCCGAGAGCAATATGCCACCAGAATGTCGAATTATATTGAAAATCAAATCACTGCATCTGGCAGTACTTCTGAGGAAACAGGGCCTCCAACAGGGCAAAGCCTATACAATAAACTTGAAGGTCTGTTTTTTATTGAAAATGAAGTAAATCACCTTTTTGAAATTCCTCCAAACTTTTACAGATATACAGAGGCAGATGAAACTTTAGTGAAGATTCGAAGACATCAAATGCCTAAGGAGGATTGGTGGCAGGAAATGCTTCAAATTTTGCCACAATAGCCTCAGTTGCTCAGTCATTGCCAGCTCCAACTCAGCAAAAGTCAAGCAGCAGAATAAAGTCAGCATTTAAGGCAGCCGAAAGGTGACTCAGCATATGGACAACGACAACAAGCCCAAGAGATAAGAAATACGCAATTTTTTGGACAGCGTATCCTCAGCCGACTCCAACAGCCACAAAGTCAATAGATTCTGACCATTTTGGACAGCTAAGGCATTGAAGAGTTATTACAGCATTTACTTTCTCAGCTACCATGCTCCAGGAGTTGGCACGACATTAATGAAACATTTACTTATCAGCTAGATATTTTCTTATGTAAATTATGTATATATACCTCCCCTGGCAACGTATAAGGGGTTGGTGATTTTCATTCTGAGGCAAATGTATTGTATACTTTCAGATTATCTAATGAAAAAGGCTGGAAAAGCTCAGTGATTTCCTAAATGTTTGATGTCTTTGTGATGCTGTGCGTGCTGTTGCAGAACTCCTGTGCTATCTGATGGAACAATAAGTTTTCTCAATCTATGTTTTGTCTTCTTATGTTTATTTAAATCATATACATGTTTCACTTATCTAGCAATAGAGAAAAGGAATAGCACAAGAATTGTTTGGTTACACCTTGTGCTCAACCTCTATTGCTGTAAATGTTTTCTTCAGAATTGACCATGAACATGAATTCTTAACTGCTCATGTTTTCATTAATTCTATAAATATGAATGTTATGTAGAAATTCTTCACTGCTTCTAAATAATATTCTCACTTTCTCTCCATACCAGTTTGCTGAAAGATCCTTTATTGCCTTTCATACACTGGTTACATCACATTTAAATCACAGATTCAAAGAATTGTTTCTCAGACACTTATCTGGCTCTGCAAGATCACTATGGTAACAACACAGACATATCAAACAAATCAAGCACCACTGACTCCATGCCCAATGGCCTAGAACACCCTGGTAAACACATATATATCTTGACTGAAGTCACCATCCAGCAAATTCCTAAACAAAACCTTGAGCAACATAACTAGCCTAAGAACTTATACAACAAAGTTAAATCATAAAGAGAGAGCCCTCTCTAGTCACAAGTAGGCTAGAACTTGTGACCAAAAGATTGGTTAGTGGTTACCTCAGCCGTATTCCCTTGGGAGTCAAAGGGAACAACCTGAGTCATAACAGAGTATACCATAAGGACGAAACTCTCTCCCATCAAAGGCTTCCAAGGTCATAGGAGACTGGCTCAAAGTCGGAGAACCAATAGCCTTCCAACAAGCAACAGACATTATGCAAGTAGAAGTGCCTTCATCAATGACGGTACGATGAATCATTTTAGAAATGATGATGACTTGGATAAGGAAGGAAATTTGGTGAGGCAATCTCGGTATATGACTATCTAGGTCAAAAGTGATCAAATCCGAATCGGCCAGGTTAATGCCACCAATGGATGATAACAAGGACTTCCTCTAAGAGGGGCAACTCTGGAGAAATTCCAATGCGGACATAGCTGATGGAGCCTGGGCTAAGTCCTCAACGATGCTATAGTGCTGAGCAGCACGAGCATTAGGGTTGTATGAAGATTTCCGGAGCACGCCTTTAAGAGGAAGTCAGATGACTACTTCAGTGCTAGGTCGCTCAATATGGAGGGGACCATAACTGGATGGAGGAGCACTAGAGGGGACCTAATGCTCCTTCCTGGTAGGTGACGGATACTCTTTTTCCTGAGTACTAATGTGGATGGGAATATTCCCAACCATAAATACCTGAGAACCAAAGGGAGAAGAGGATTGAGATGGATCAGCCACCATTTGAGTTTGTTGTGAGGGAAAAGGCTCTTTAAGTATGGCAGGAGTCCTGGAGGCACCTTTCAACAAACGACTAACTTCAAACCGCCTAGGGCAGTCTTTGGTATAGTGATCCTTGTCAGAGATAAGGCAAGGATACTTAGGCTTGCGTTTGGCACCTTCCTCAGGTGGAGGTTTAGGGGAATCCTGCTTCGGTTGATCAACCTTATTCTTTCCTTTTCCCTTCTTTTTCCCTTTCGAGGCTTTATCTGTCGTGGTGGACTGGATGGAATTAACCTCAGAAGTGTTATTAGAATTGGATACAGCCTAAGAAATGTTTTCATTCAAAGCATTCGACTTTTGCTTCCCAGGGTTCGCGGAAGATTTCTTAGAGGACGTATTAACAAAACCAATGATGTGGTCAACAGATGGTGTTGGTGAGGCTTTGGAAGTTCCGGGCCTTGGAGCATCAAGCAAATAATCATATAGTGTACCGGACTAGGAGTAAGACAAGTCAAGGTACTGAGCACGCGCAATAGCCTGCTCTTCAGTTACACATGCCCCCATAGTAATGTCCCAGGCTATCGGACCGACAAATGAGGTGGTGAACCAGTCGGTCAGGAGTTGATCGAGAATCCAAAACTTAATCAAACAGCGACGCCGTCTCCATCCATGGATATGATCAAAGATATGTGTGGTTGTTGTTTGTTTTAAGGATGTCAGGAGATGTGTGCCCGTCTCATATCGAATCGGCAACTGAAAATGAGTTAAAAATGCCATAGCCAACGAGTTAAAGTCCTGAAAAGATCCGCAAGCTAACTCAATATACCATTTAGTAGTAGAGCCAGTGAGGGTCCATTGAAAAAGGCGGAGCCAGATTGAATCGTCAAGCCACAAGTTTGACAAGCACCATAGATGATAAGTCATGACGTGGGCTTGGGGATCTTCTCCAGCTTTACTGTCAAACTTGGGACAATCACCGGGAATTTTAGTTGGAACCGGTGGCCAATATGAATTATGAAGAATAGGATCATTTGTCAGTTTGGACACATCCGGTAACTCCAACATTGCTAAAAAGGGTAATTGAGGGTTAAAGGACATCTGAGGCCGCGGGTAGGAGGTAGTACCAGAGTTCCACCCAGCTGCTTGTTGCCCCCACTGATTTTGTCCGGACGGATTTGGCCCAGAAGGGTTTTGTCTGTAGGGATTTTTTCCATAGGGGTTATAGCTATAACTGGACGGTTGACCCTGGATCTGCCCCCCAGCATTCCACTAATTACCAACTTGGCCTGCAGGAGCAACATATGGTTGCTGGAAATTCTGGTAAGGATTCACCTGCAGTTGTTGATAATTTTGGTACAGGGAAAATTGGGTTTGCCCTTGGGATTGCTGAAAACCATAAGGCAGCTGGGCTCCAAACTGAGCCTGGGAGCCAGGCTGCATTTGATAAGCAAGTTGAGATTGGGATCCAACCTGAATTTGAGGACCGGATTGGGTCTGGAGCGAAGACTGGGCTGAAAACCGGGTGGAGCTTGAGAAGCAACAATCATTTGAGTGCCCGGTTGAGTAGGCCTAGACGGATGTCCTTGAGAGAACTGAGGCTGAGCCATCTGGCTAGAAGGTTGACCTAGTTGAGATTGAGGCTAACCCATTTGCCCAAAAGGTTGAGTTTGTTGGGTACTGGGTTGTCCTTGCACAACTAAGGGTTGTCCTGATTGGCCGAATGGCTAAGCAGACTAGACAGCTGGTTGGCCCGGTTGTTTTGAGGCTGACCAATTTGTCCAGATGGTTGACTAAGTTGGACAGTGGGTTGGCCTTGCTGAACGTAAGGCTGACCGACTTGCCCAGAAGGGTAGCCTTGCTAGACACCAGATTGGCCTTTTTGTATGTAAGGTTGTCTCGGATTACCATAGGTTTGCCCAAAATAGGTAAAGGAGGAACCAACAAAGGCCGAAGGTTGTCCCTGGAAGGGTTGTCCTTGTGGGCCTCCAGGTTGCGCTGGATAAGGTTGTTCGTAAGACGGCTGACCTTGATAGGGTGGTCCTTGAAAATTTACAAACGGTGCTTCGCCACCATTATAAGTGGTGATACCCCAAGCAACGGACAATGGAACCGAAACCTCAACCACAGGTTGAGATGGCATAGGTCCAGGGTAATAAATATGAGCTCCCTAAGAATCATAATAATGAAACAAATTTTGGGAATCCGGATTCTGAAGAGCTTGTAAATACTGATCATATGCCCCCTTGCTGGAATGGAACTAGAAGAAGGTGGGGTACTTAGTGTAGGATCAACAACTCCAGATGTAGATGTCGATGGGCCACTATTTGCAGGTCCAGATGAAGGTCTAGCAATAGTGGTCACAACTGAAGATGCAGTGACGGCACTAACAATAGGGGTTGAAGAAGCCACACAAACAGATGGAATAATCGGGACTGAGGTGACAGACACATTGTGAATGTGAGGGGTAAAAGGCCCCGAAGTCGGAGTGACGGTACGAGACCACATGGAACTCATAAGGGGAGTTCTAGAACCCATAATATCCGCCAAAGCCTTATAGCGTAAAGGCAACGTGACACCGAGAGGGGTGACACGGAAGGGCGAAGTTTCTAGTGACACAGGGATTTCACCACTAGCCATGAGGGTTTCTTCGCCCGGGATGGGGTTCGTCTCATCCATGTCGGAAGAAGACATTGGGATTGAGACACTAGGAGGAGTAACAGGAATATCTTCTTCGGAAGGCTCCCAAACGGGTTCCAACGAATATCGTAAGACTCGTCCTCTGGAGCGTGAGAGTTAAGTGATTGGATACTCGAGATGACAGGAAGAGTATCACTAACAGCCGATACTTCGGAAGATACAGAGGATGGAGACCCTTGGTCACTTGGAACAGGAGACAGGATTGGTGATTCCGCCAGGATGATTTAATTCAAAATCCTAGGAAAACTAACGAGAAAGAACCCTACACAAGCTAAAACGCAAACAAGATCTAGCAGGATAAATGTGAACATGGCCAAATAAATTTTAAGACATAGGAACAGAACTTGACCTTTTCATCTTTAAAGAGTCGCGAAAAGGGCAAAAAGATGACTCTAGTCACCTTTGAATATTTAATGAGCCTGAAGTGACAAGTGTTCAAATGGACCTTTTCTTTTAGGGAGTCCGAAAAGGAACGAAAGTGACTACTCTGGAGAACTAGGCAAAAGGTTTACCAAACAACCTGTAAAACTACATATACACCTTGGCAGTCATATGAAAATCAAGGACTTTCCGTATGGCAGTTAATCTTCCTGAATGATGTGTTCGATGCATTACGGTTTGCAAGACGGCAGACACAGCTTCCTAAGGATATATGACGATAACCTAGTGGGGTCTCCCAACATATACTCGATGGTACATGGGAGCACAATTCCGTACTAGACCGCTATTGAGTCACAGAAGGAGGAATCACACAACCTTGAGTGAAAACAATAGTGACTAGGTTTAACAACGCCGGAGCACATCTCTAGCCTAGACCTCTAAATAGTGTGCGTTATGTTCCAATGCGTTGTTAAGTTTATTCAGTTCATTTTAGAGTTGATCTTGAATTATGTTCCAGTTTTCAGGCCTTATCGTATGTATACAGCAAATCCTAGGATGCAGCTAGAATGATAAAAATATCCTTTTACTTCAATGAACACCTACCTACAGGAGGGTAGAAAGATCATTCCCAAACCAAGAAAACCAAGATAAACAAATGCAGTCACTCAATGCATACAGACATCAATTCCTACAATGCACGGGTACTACTAATGATAGATTTAATCATTCGCTTTCCAATATGCTAACTTGAAATGCAAATTCACTTTCACTTTTGTATGCTAAATGAATGCAGTCTTTTGATTTTGATCACTTTAAGTTTAAAAGAAACAAACAAGCAAACAAGCAAGTGTGGAAAAAAAACCGGTTGATCCAAATGATCGTAATCTATGTTCGGTAGTGAAAAGAAATCGAATCAATACCAAAGATTGGTCCAATAATCATCACTAAAAATCAACCAGAAGCAAGCAATGGGGAAGGCTCAATCAAACCAACAAGAAAATTGCAAACGAACCTTGGGCGAACCAGCAACCAAGCCAATTGATTCAAGAACTTGAAAGAATGAACTAGGTCACACGGGCAAAAATGCAAGATTCATTCAATAAAGCCAAAGAAAGAGTGCCTTAACTATAAACAGTGAAAAAACAAGCTACTGAGCAAGAGGAAAAAAAAGTAAAGGATCAACAGGACTGGTGAAAGGAGGCAGAATTGAAAAAATCAATTCTACAGGAATCGTCGCGAGTACAACACAAGCAACTAGCGCTGATCAGCAACTAGTTGTAGCAACAGAGCGACGTCGTCACGGAAGTACACGTCTTTCCTGCAACATATCGATTTCAGGAGTCGTCGTGACTGTGTGACGGTATTCAGCGATGCACAGTACTTTACAAAAGAGTGAGCGTGATGTCAACGATACTATTAAACTATTTTCTGTGATGATGTTAAAAACAATGACAAACGAACAAAAGACTCCCAAACAAAAACCAGTCAATCCAACAAACAATAGATGGATTTCCCATGTCGATCTAGGTGACCCAAAAGACTGATAGTTAATCCCTGAAATTCAAGAGAGACCAAATCAAAATCAAAACAAGAGAAAACAAGACAAGAACATAGGACAGACTCCCCAGCGGAGTCGCCAACTTGTGATGCAGGAAAGTGTTCCCTCTGCAGACAGAGGCAACCCCTCTAGCCCTAGAGTGGGTCTAATCACAGCAAGGATAGATCAACAATAGATTTCCTTAAACAGTGATAGTTGGAGGCCTACCTCAACCACTGGTCGATGGAGTTCCATTGCGCTACTCCAGCTTTCGCTTCCTTCTCCTCAATGAGTGATCAAACTAAAACAATGCAAAGGAAATACAACAAAGCACATAACCGGAAAACAACAACGATCTATTTACTCACAAAGTCAAGAAGTCATGAGCTATCAAGTAAATTACATACAAGACATAGGAAAACATCATTGATTGTATTAATAATGAAATAAGAGCAAGCTTACAACCAAATTCTTGACGTCGCAAGCCTTCTCAAAGGGTCCAACCAGTGTATTTCTCAAGCATTCACTCTTTGAAGATGGATCTCCCAACATACAAAGTTTCTCTCTCACTCATAAGTTTTAGCACAAAGTTAAGGGAAATTCACAACCTTCCACAAGCTATCAACAATCCCACACTTGTCACACCCACACCAGCTATCTACCAAACTCAAAAGCACTAACAACACTGCTCAATCCAAGAATTTACCAACTAGCTGATCATACCAATGGTGAGCATTTAAATAGGAGAAGGAGTCTCCATGAAAGGTGGAAGAGAGAGCTTATCCCTAAGGAAGGTAGCACAAATGACGAAACTTCCATACCAGAGGAGGAAGGGCGACACAAACTATGCCAACAACCAGGTCTGGAGACATCCAGAAGGCCAACTGTTGGAACGAATTCGCCCAATTTGGATCATCGCGAGTTTATAACTAAGCTTTAGCGCTGACATCGCTAGTAGGCAATGTAGCCAGTCAAACCGTCGCTAAAGATAGCAAGTAGCCTCACGTCGGAGCATGAAATCGGACCGTCGCAGGAAACAGATGTACTTCTATGCTAGAAGCGTGGCTGGACTATTTACAACCGTTGTTCATCGCGTATATTAAGTCCATTATCGCGATGAGGCAGAAAACTTAGGAAAAGTGGGTCACTTGGCAACATAAGAGAGCATTTGTTCAGTATGAGCATGTTTCACTTGGACACATGACACAGTAGAAGGACTGGGGTGAAGGCAGTGACAAATTGCTGTGTAACAAATAGTACTGGTGGCATAGGAGTTGCCTGAAGATAGTCAGTTCCCGTCAATCGCATAGGACCTTCTAGAGGCAGTGAAGTATGCTTCGCTGTGGGCAACCAGGGACGCAAAGAGGATAAGGGAGAGCAAGATCTTTTGGGTGCTCATGGATATGAACATCATAATGGGGATTAATTGCAAGCCACAGTTATCACCCACGATCTACAATAGTCTGCAGAGCTTCGCGGAGTTCAAAGTAGACTTCCACCATGTCTTCATCAGGAAGCGGAAGGACCCTACGAAGATGTGGCATGAGCTACCTTACTTAGCGACCAACGATGTAATCTTCACAGTCATTGAGTCTTGGCCACTAGAGTGGCGCGCTCCATCTGGCTCTGTGGTGGAAGCAGAGAAGTCAGTCGTGCAGCGGAAGAAGGAAGAAACGAAACTGCAGATGGCGCAGCTGGCAGAAAAATGCAGGAAGGAAGAAGCAGCAGCTAAGGCCAGGGCGGCACGCAACGCTGCAAAGTTGGCTAAGGAACAGCATAAGACAATAGAAGAAGAGCGCGAAGGACAGAAGTCACCTTCACCCAAACCAGAAACAGACATAGAACAAGGTGGCGCGGACCTGCAAACAACGTCCACCCAACTAAAATGTCTGCGCCCAAGAGAGCAGGTAGGGCCGCAAAAGAAGACAAAGGCCTCAAAAACTTCATTCGACCCAATCACCCTCACTGAGGGGGGTCTACATGATATCGGTGAAACGGTGGGGATGTCACCGCGGAGGCCCTCTAGTAGTTTGAGGAGCAACACTAGATGGTATTGGGGGATGTCCAGACACAGATACACGAGTTGCAGGTGCGCACTCCGCAGGCTGGCACAGTGTCAACCAGCGTCGTAATCGACACATCCGCAGCCGAGGAAATGTTGTGCGCCAGGGTGACCAACACAATAGTGCTACTAGATGGAGCTCTCGTTATAGAAAATGAAGCCAACAGGCCTATGATCAGAAGCTTGAAAGGAATCGGGTTAAACATCATTGTGCTCCCTCGTGAGACGCTCTATATTTTGCTGGATGGAGTCACTATAGAACTACGCGCCAGGGAGAGTCATGCGCTACAAGTAATGAGCGAGCAACGCATCAAAATTGAGCAGTTGAGCCTACAGCACAATGAGGCAGAGGCGTAGAACAGACAGATAGTGCAGGTGGTGGAGGAAGGTTGCCAGATGGTCCCGGAGTTGGCCATCCAAGCAGAGGAATCGGTGGAGGCACGCGTCCAAAAGTTAGTAGCAGGGGTACTCAACGCCAGAGCAAAAATGGCCAGGGTTTAGCTGGAGTTGAACCTTCAGATAGAAAAACTGCAGTTGACGGCACAGCCTTCAACTCGATTGGAGGTTAAGGAACTTTGCACCACCGCGATCACAACAGCAATGGTTACAGTTAACAGTGCAGTGATAGACTGCATGAAGCTATTCGAGCAGTGGTTCGAGGTCCTCACCACCTGTTGAGGGCCCTAAAATCGGGTCAACATCAAGGGGGATACCCACCCGGTCCGGAACTTGGTTGGCGGCTCCTTGCCCGTTTGGTGTAGCGGGTCCGACTGGGGATAATGGGACCAGCTTCCCAATCTAAAGGATGTGTGTGTGTGTGTAGATTTTGATGATGCTAATCTAGAGGTAATTTTAAGCTAATTTAATTCTAAACTCTAAATTGACCTATGCTACTGTAATCTAACAAAAAAACAACACATCTAATCTACACTAACCCGGGTAGAATTCTTTCATCATGCGACCTAAAAAGATTTCATACAATAACTGGTAATAAAGATCATTCAGCTATCATAAGAATATAAATCAATTAAGATAAACCATTCTGCATAAGAAGTTAGGCAAAACAGTTATGAACAACATATCGCATAATAATTTATTCATATGTCAAGCACAAATAAATGACTCCACCGTACAAAAGTGCCAAATGGTAACCCACACATTCATACATTAACATATCAACAACTCAGCTGTATATCACTCTAAGAATATAAGCAGAAATTAATCAAGAGATAAAAGTACCATTTATGATTGATTTTCACTCGCAGACTTCAAGCAATAACGATTTATCTCTACTTGTTCTAATATCTACTAAGAGTACAGAAGTGCAACATTAGTAGCAGACATTAAAATGCAAACATAAATAAATCTCGATCCATCCATTCATCAAAAACCCCCTCCGAGGGTGCAAAAGTGCATGTTCTGAGGACAAGTTTTTTGACAAATTTCTGGACCCTTCTCCAAATGCCATGAGAAGGGTTAAATACTAATAACTAACTAATCTTAATTACACAAATTTAGGAAACGGCTTCAAATGACCGCCCTTTTACTAAAACAAATTTATTTCTAAAAATTTAATCTAATTTCTAACCGTTTCTGTATCTACTCCTTAGTGTTGTAAGCAATGCAAGGTTCGCCTGGAAAGAGTCGGCTGGTTGTCTTTTCCTTTTGTTCGAGCGATAAAAGTAGAAATAACAAAAGATGGCACCTCTTTCTGACAAACTAGAAGATATTTTCGAAAATCTTCCTCTGGCTGGGTGTATTTGTTGTGTGTATACTTAATATAACCCAGATTTCTTTCAAACTGATTGTGCTGTTGCTATTTCGGTTTCCGGCCGTGCGAATGACTCAATGAGTTAGGGATTTTTTTGCCTGAACAATCTTCCGTATTGAAAATTGCTTCTGTTCTTTGTTCCAGGCTTTTCTGGAGCGTCCCCCCTCTTTAGCGTTTTTCTTTTTGCTTTACCCAGTCTGAGCTTCAGGATCTTTTGCAAACATGCTGCTTTTGTGCGCCTTTGACTCTGAGTCTTGGATAGTCTATTTTCATAAGTGTCGGTTGAGTGATACTCTGGAATCCACGGTCCTGCTGCATGCGGCATCCATTTGTGAAGGCATCTCCTCTCTGTTCTCCTAGTATTGGCGCTTTCCCCTTTTCCTTAGATGTTTCCTGCATATAGATTTATATTAGTTGCTGCCTTACAGTTTACGCAAAAGAAAAGAGAAATGACAAAAAGATTGACATGAAAGCTTTAAGTTCTAATGAATGCATAATCATGACACTCATAATGACTTGACTCTTCGAAAAACGCAGCACGATCATCCTTGGATACTCAGGCGTACAATCATTAATTTCCCTCAAGGTGCGCGCTCAATTTTGGGTTTACAGATCATGTCGAGGAAACTTTGCGATGAGTGGTTTCTGCGATTCGCATCGCAGCATCGAGGATTGCGATGTCGAGAGGTGTCATCGCAGCAATTGATAGTCTCATTCATCGCAGATCGCAAATCGCAAGATCGCAGTTTGTAAGATCGCAAATCGCAAGATCGCATTTTTCAATTGATCAATGTGCGCTGCTTATGCGACGTTGCGATATGCAACGTCGCATATCGGCCGTCGGCGATTCCTTAGGTTTTTCTTTTAAGAGCGCTTTCAAAATATGCGATGCGATGAATTTCGCATCGCTTCTTTGCAGCTTATTTATGCGCATAGGAAAACGCTTCACTCTCTCTTTGCGATGCGATATAGCTTTTAGGGAGTTAAATACAAAAATTTTGATAAAAATATTTTTGGGATTTTTTGTTAAGGGTCCCCCTTTGCTTGATGTTATTGCTAATACCAAACAAAGAGGGGGGTTGTTGGTGACCACAACAATGGCGATTCACTGTGAAGAACCAGTTATCTCTGCTTTTCTATTGACATTTCCACTTCCGAAACAGAAAAATTTTCATATGTCTAAATTTTGTTATGGACAGATAGAGTAGATTACCCCTTATCCTGTCAATGATACTTTGTCTCAACCTTTTTTTATTTCAATTGTCTGCTTCCTTAGGCTTAGTTCTTGCATTCACACCAGACATTACTCGGTCTTTTTAAAGATAAAATAAGGTCTTCTCTGCGTACTGGCTTTAAAATATGCTCATTTGTCGTAGGTAGAGCCTCTGCTGCCCGCAAGCGTCCATAGCCTTGACAGGGTTACCATGTTATCCAGCAATGATCCTTTTTCTTGCTTGAGGTTATTTACAACATTTCAGAGAAAAATCCTTTTTGACACTTTTTCCTTTTTTATTCTCTAAAGAAAAATGTCTTGGTTTGGTGGCCAAATTATGACACAGTCATTCGCTTGATTTACACTTTTGCTGAACAAGCTGGCTCGTGATGAGACCCCTTGTCTTTTGATTGCAACAATCTTGAGTCATTACCCTGTTTTGATAGACAGTATTGGCAAAGTCAGCAAGTTATAATATCTGTGATCATGATAAGCCGGCTCGTGATGAGACCTCTTATTCTTTGAGATATAGTGTTTTCTCAGATTGTTTCTTTGAATGCTGCGGTTTCCTTTAGCAGGGAGGAAGTCATTGTTTTTCCTTAAGAAAGCTCTGGACGACAATAATAGAGTTTGAAAACAACAGCTTTACAGAGAATATTTATTCTATTATTGATGATACCTTTCATTGTGCTGACATAAAACAATTTTTTTCCAAAGGTTGCTTTCATTAAAGTTTTTTTTTTTTTTTTTGAGAGGTTGAAACTAATATCATATTCAGGCTAAAGTTAACTATATTTGTCAATAATAAAAATCAGATTTTTCAAAAAGTTTTGCTATTTGTACAAGTGAAATCAAAATCTGATAGAGAATTGGTGTGCTCTTTCATGAATCCTTTTTTATGATCATTTACAACCGGTTTTATTTATAAGAAAGAGAAAAACAAATAAATAAAAAATAAAAATATAACTATCCTACAAAAATAGAAGAATGATCTTCTATGGAAAATACTTTTTAAGAATCTTTCCATTCACAGGCAAAGAATCTCTTCTACCTGCCAAATCCTGCAACAAAAACGTCGATGGGCCTATGACTTCTACAATCTGAAAAGGACCAAGCCACAACTTCTAAAATTTCGTATGTTTTCCCTTTTCTTCATGAGCCTTATCCCATTTTAAAACTAAATATCCCATCTGAAAGCTTTTTCTGGTCATTATGCTTGAGTCGAAAGAGGATTTTATTAGCGCTTGGTGGTGAGCATGGGTTTTCTTAGCTTGTTCTCGTCGTTCTTCTAGTTTGATTATTTCCATTTGTCTCAATTGTAAGGAGGAAGTAGATACTTCATCGATGTGTTGTACTAAAGACAAAGAGGGAATGACTAAGTGAGTTGGAAGAACCACTTCTTTCCCATAAACTAAATTAAAGGGAGAAGTGCCGATTGAAGCTTTCTTCGTAATTCTATCTGCCCATAAAGCATTTACCAGCGCTTTGTGCCAATTCTTTTGGTTTTGGTCGACTGTTCTTTTAATAATCCTGATTAGGTTTTTTTTTGTTGATTCAGCCAACCCATTACCTTGCGGATAGTATTTGGCAGAATACTTCAGTTTGAACTCTCTTTTAAGTGCAAACTCAGTCATTGTATTTCCAGAAAAGTATGATGCATTATCAAACATTAAGGCCGTTGGCAATCCAAACCTAGTGATGATAAATTGATCTATGAATTCAATAATGTTTTCAGAATTAGCTGTCTTGAGAGGAACTGCTTCTACCCATTTAGTAAAATAATCTGTTGCCGTGAGGATATACCTATGCTGCTTAGAAGAGTGAGGAACGATCTCACCTATTATGTCCAAGCCCCATTGGCTGAATGGTTGCTCGATGTTAACCGGCTGTAGTGGCATGGACGATTTCTTTTGTTTCCCTACAGCAGTCTGGTAGATTTGGCATTTCCTTACGTAATTGTATGAGTCTTTGAACAGCGTGGGCCAATAATATCCTGTACGTAAGATCTTATGTGTAGTAGCTTCTCTAGCATAGTGTCCACCTGCTGGTCCATCGTGGAGTTCCTGCAAAACCTTTTCGGCTTTAGTTTTCTCAAGACACCTAAGAAGTACAGAATCGTAATTCCTTTTAAACAGAACATCATTTATGAGCTGGTATTGTTTAGCTTTCAATCTCAGAGCTCTTTTCTTGGTGTGGTCCAGGTGTGATGGAGCATACCCGTTCTTAAGATAATAAATGTTGTCCGCATATAATGATTCTGCGTCGTTTAGGCTTACCTCATATGTATGTACCTCTTCAGATGAGTTCTCAGGAATTTGTGATGCTCCAGCTAACATCTTGCAGAAGCCTTGACCTCTTACGATGTTTGCTGGCTTGATCTCAAGATCGTATTCTTGTAAGGCGGTGATCCAATTTGCTCTCTTTTCGCCCACATCCTTCTGTATCAGAAGGTTTCTTACCGCTGGAAACGGTACTACGACTTTGGTATGGGCTTTAAGTAAGAAAGGTCTGAAATATTTAATTGCTTTGAAAATGGCATATGCCTGTTTCTCCACATCTGAATAATTGAGTTCAGCACCTTGTAAGTTTGAGCTAAAAAATGCGATTGGAGCTTCCGCCTTCTCTTGATTTGCTTGAGTTAAAATCGCGGCATAAGATTTCTCTGAGGCAAATGTGTATAAGATAAAAGATTCTGAAAAATTTGGGGTTGCTAAAGATGGAGCGTTGATGATAGCTTGCTTGATTAAGTTGAATGCTTCATGTTCATCTTGACCCCATTTAAAATTTGAATTCTTTTTTATCATATTTTGTAGAGGAGAAATAATACGTGAAAAATCCGGGACAAACCTCTTTACAAAATTGATTTGACCAAGGAAAGATTGAATGGCCTTTTTGTTATGGGGTGCGGATATTTCGGAAATTTCTTTGATTCTGTCAATGTGAATACCAGACTTTGACACTATGAATCCTAGCAATTTCCCTTCACTTAATGCGAAAAAATATTTCTTTGGGTTAAGTGAAATCCCGTACCTTAAACATCTTTGAAAGATTTGTTTCAAGTCTTTGAGATGGTCGCTTTGTTTCTTGGAGTACATTGTTATATCATCCAGGTAAATGACTACCGATTTATTGACTAAACCTTTAAACGCGATGTCCATGGCTCTCTGAAAGGTAGCGCCGGCATTTATCAGACCAAATGGCATCTTCCGATATGTGTATGTGCCCCATTTAGTTCGGAATGTGGTTTTTAACTGATCATCGGGATGTACCAGCACTTGATTGTATCATGAAAATCCATCCAGAAAAGACATTAACTCTAAGCCTGCTACTACCTGTAATATTTGCTCCATAGGTGGGAGGGGAAAATTGTCTTTTGACAGGCTTTGTTGAGATTCCGGAAGTCGATACAGATCCTGATATCTCCGTTTTTCTTTATAACGGGCACCATATTGGATACCCATTTGGAATGTCTGACGGGGAAAATTATTCTGGCTCTCAACAACTTATTTAGCTCAGTCTTTATCTGATTTTCTAAGTTATGGTGAATTTTTCTGAGCTTCTGCTGGACAGGTTTTTCATTGTCAATCATAGGGATAGTGTGTTGAATGATAGAAGTGTTGTATGTCTTCAGCTCATCGTAATTCCATGCAAAAACGTTTTTGTATTGTCTCAGAAGACGGATATATGCTGATTTTTCTTCAGGGGCTAGGCCGTGGCCTAGATTAACGTTTTGTGGCTTCTAATTGGTCCCTAGGTTCACTAATTCATAGTTAAGAGTAGAACTGTAGAGTTTAGAATTGGCGGACCTTTTAAACCGACTTTTCAAATCATATAAGTCTTCTAACTTAACCACAGATTTAGGTATAGCATTATCAGTGCTATTTTGCTGTATTTGGTGATCATGATGGTCTTCGTCAATTATTTGATTTGAGTAGGATCCTTCAGAAGTGAGGAAATTTACAATGTCAGGATCATCGTTGAATACTCTCCAGTTGGTGATGTTGTCAGGGATGGATGGTCTAAAGATTAATTCTATTGAGAACCTAACTGGACTAAAATCTTCGGAGGGAATAAGTCTAGAAGCTACGTTAGCTAACAGGTCTGCGCTCGCATTTTGGAGTCTTGGGATTGACGAAATATTGAATGCTATGAAATGTGAAGTCAGATCTTGTACTAAAGATTGATAGTGCTTTAAATGACTTGACAGGAAATGTATGGTGTTACGTACCTGTTTGACGACAATCTCAGAATCTCCAAAGACTTGAAGATACTTAACATTCAACCCGATTGCTTTTGTATAGGCCTTGCACCAAGGCTTCGTACTCCATTGTATTGTTTGTGCAATCGAACTCAAGTCTGCATGTAAGCATGATATTGTTTCCGTCTGGGCTAATCAGAACGCATCCTGCTCCTGCTCCCTCGTTAGATTTAGAGCCATCAAAATATAATTTCCAAAACAAAGATGTATTTACAGAGTTATCTAAAAAATTAAAACACTTTGAATCATCAGTTTGGGAAAAATTTTCAACTTGGGACAAAACTGAATTTTCTAAGTAAGGTGAAATATGAGCATTGAAATTGCCGAGGAAAGAATCTACCGAGTAATTGCCTATGATGTTGCTATTGTATGTTATTGCTTCATTTTCTCCTTCCAATTCTGTCACTATGTACTTTTGGTGCAACTCTCGTTCAACCTTTATTTGATTCGATTTACCGTTGTAGGGTAACCACATGTGCGACCAGTCGGTTGAGAAATATCCGTGGAGTTTTTTGGACCAATCCCTGCTAAGAATTAAACCATAGAATTCAGGGATATCAGCTACTAGAATGTCGATAACCTGGCATACTTTCGGGTTAGACGACAATCTTATGGTCACCTGGTTAAGTTCACCAATCACTTCGACTTGAGATCGATCAAGTTGAACTATGCGCACTGCGGATTTTTGTGGTTGAACATTCAATTTGGCACATATTGATCTAGGTAAAATATTCGTTGAAGCACCAGAATCAACCAAGCAATTGTGCACGTTTTTATTGAAAATTTCATAAGTGAGAAGAAAATGAGGAGTATGGGATCTTGATCTTCCTCCAATCAAGGCAATGTCATTTGGATCAATCTTATTGATCATGTTGGTTGGAGGTTTTCCCATGTTGTGGGAAGCTACAGCTGTAGGTAAAGATGTAGTAGGCACGGCATGTAATTCTTTCATCATTATTTTCTGTTGATGTTTCAATTTGCTCAATTCGTAAAGAGTGATATTAGCCCTAGTCTTTTTCATGTCATCGATAATGTTATACTCCATTTCATCCGACACTATCAGTTTTCTTGATGGAGGTGCTTGATCTGATTGGACTGGGCTAAATTGGGTCGCTCTAGCGGTTGTTTTCTTTGTTGCGACCTTATCTTTTGTTGCAGGGCTTGCGCCCTTCTGTTTAGGGGTAGTTTGGGGAGGATCAAGTTGATTTTTGCTTCTTGTGCTAACCGGAAATGCTTCTTGATATTCTTCTTGTGGGAGGATGAAATCCCACATTCCTTATAGTTCCACAACTTCTTCATCATCGGTCTGCCCTTCAGTGGTATTCTCTTCTTCTTCTTCTTCTTCAGATTCGACGTTTGAGACAACATTGGGTGGTTTCACCTCCATGGGAGGATTTCTTTTAAAAGCTCTGTAGGGCTTTTTCGAAGAAGTCTCTGCTACTTGTTTTCTTATGTCAATCATCTCATTGGACATGGCCTTTAACACTTTTTGTAGTCCTTCCATATCGAAAGCATCTTTCGTTTGTTTCTTCTTGGTGTCTTCTTTGAAAGAGATTTTCTTAGATTTGTGTTCCTCTATTGCAGATCTCTTTTCTAGGGCTACTACGCGCTTTTCTACTGCTAACGCCTCTGTCAAGTTTTCAACTAAGGTCGTCTTGTTTGCCCTATCTACGAAGATAGCCAAGTTTGATGGTAAGGCCGTGATATACCATTCACATCTTACTTCCTCGCTGGGTTGAGAAGCAGCGGGAATTTTGTTGAGGATCTTATTGAACCGTAAATTGAAATCTTTAATGGGTTCTCTAGCCTCAGCTTTAAGATTAGATAGGTCATTGATCAATGTCGCTGTTGATCTGTCATCACCGAACTTGGCGAGGAATTGACTTTGAAAAATGTCCCAACTTGTGATACACCCGGAAGGTAACGAAAAGTACCATGACCCGGCTGTTCCTTTCATTGTATAGGGAAAAAGCCGGACAACAGCATCCTCGTTGGTAACTCCATTGAGATTAACAGAAAGCATGAAATTATTGATATGCTCTTCAGATAGCATGCCTATTTCTGGATTGAATTTAGGTAGCCATTTCTCAGGATGGGCCGGTATTGGGCTCAGGGGTGGAGGCATTAAAACCGCCCCAGGATTGTTCCATGGAGACTGGGCCATCGTTGAGCTGCTAGTTAATGAAAGTGCAGAGGATGGTCCCTGATGCTGAGACGATGAAGATATTATGATCTTTGATGATTGAAGAGGAAGGGTTATGGAAGATGGATGAGTGATTTGGGATGAGGATGTGGGTGGTTGACTTCGCGGTGAGGGGGTTGAAATGGACGAAGTAGATGAAAGAGTCTCACTGTCAGACTCTGGTGGTGTTTTCCTTGCTCTTTTCCTATTAGGGAGAGGGAGTTCACTTGGTTGAATGCCAAATTTTTCACTCTTCAATCTGGTCAGGGGATGAGCAGGATTGTACTGCGAAGTCACGCTGCTGTGAGATTTATCAGACCTCTGAGAAAAAATAGAGAATCCCTGGAGTTTACGAATCAAAGTTTGAATTTCAGGGGGTTCAATGATAAGCTGGTCTGATATATTAGGGTAGGTAGCAGCGGTGGATACTCGAGCGACTTCTGACTCTGGGTTTAACTGTACTGGAGAAGTCGGGGGAGTTGATGAGGGTGATTTACTCTCAGAATGGTATTTAGATTTTGACTTAGTTGCCATTCATAGTTCTGGCCCTCCTTCTAGCGCCAAATATGTTGAGGGCCCTAAAATCGGGTCAACAACAAGGGGGATACCCACCTGGTCCGGAACCTGGTTGGCGGCTCCTTGCCCGTTTGGTGTAGCGGGTCCGACTGGGGATAATGGGACCAGCTTCCCAATCTAAAGGATGTGTGTGTGTGTGTAGATTTTGATGATGCTAATCTAGAGGTAATTTTAAGCTAATTTAATTCTAAACTCTAAACTGACTCTATGCTACTGTAATCTAACAAAAAAACAACACATCTAATCTACACTAACCCAGGGTAGAATTCTTTCATCATGCGATCTAAAAAGATTTCATACAATAACTGGTAATAAAGATCATTCAGCTATCATAAGAATATAAATCAATTAAGATAAACCATTATGCATAAGAAGTTAGGCAAAACAGTTGTGAACAGCATATCGCATAATAAGTTATTCATATGTCAAGCACAAATAAATGACTCCACTGTACAAAAGTGCCAAATGGTAACCCACACATTCATACATTAACATATCAACAACTCAGCTGTATATCACTCTAAGAATATAAGCAGAAATTAATCAAGAGATAAAAGTACCATTTATGACTGATTTTCACTCACAGACTTCAAGCAATAACGATTTATCTCTACTTGTTCTAATATCTACTAAGAGTACAGAAGTGCAACATCAGTAGCAGACATTAAAATGCAAACATAAATAAATCTCGATCCATCCATTCATCAAAAACCTCCTCCGAGGGTGCAAAAGTGCATGTTCTGAGGACAAGTTTTTTGACAAATTTCCGGACCCTTCTCCAAATGCCATGAGAAGGGTTAAATACTACTAACTAACTAATCTTAATTACACAAATTTAGGAAACAGCTTCAAATGACCGCCCTTTTACTAAAACAAATTTATTTCTAAAAATTGAATCTAATTTCTAACCGTTTCTGTATCTGCTCCTTAGTGCTGTAAGCAATGCAAGGTTCGCCTGGAAAGAGTCGGCTAGTTGTCTTTTCCTTTTGTTCGAGCGATAAAAGTAGAAATAACAAAAGTTGGCACCTCTTTCTGACAAACTAGAAGATATTTTCGAAAATCTTCCTCTGGCTGGGTGTATTTGCTGTGTGTATACTTAGTATAACCCAGATTTCTTTCAAACTGATTGTGTTGTTGCTATTTCGGTTTCCGGCCGTGCGAATGACTCAATGATTTAGGGATTTTGTTGCCTGAACAATCTTCCGTATTGAAAATTGCTTCCGTTCTATGTTCCAGGCTTTTCTAGAGCATCCTCCCTCTTTAGCGTTTTTCTTTTTGCTTTACCCAGTCTGAGCTTCAGGATCTTTTGCAAACATGCTGCTTTTGTGTGTTAGGATATTTCGACACATAGGATATAGTTAAGTTCAACTTTGTCTAGTGTAGAGTTAGGTATAGAGTTAGGTAAAGTGTGTTTCTTTACCGTTGTACATTTTGTAACTTACAATCCGACGGTCACGATATGAACTGATCCGATCGTTCACTCTCTCCTCGGTATTACTGACACTTGATCCGTGGCTTGACACCCGATTGGTCCATGAGTTCTATTTAAAGCACATGGAGGGTCATTGTTCGGGTAATCCGTGCATGAGAGAAGCTTATGTAAATTTTCATTCTTTGATTAATAAATTGCCTGTAGTAGCCACGTTGGCGCAGGCCGTGGACTGTTTCCCTCTTTGAGGGTTTTAACCACGTCAAAAATACTGGTGTATTGATCTGTGATCTGGTTGTGAGCGGTGTCCTTTTGGTGTTCTTTCTGAGGAACTTACCCTGTAAATTCCTACATGGTATCAGAGCTATTTGAGGGCCGCGTCCGTTGGTGATCCAAATCTAAAGCCGGTAGAACTGCATCCGACTGTCGTTTCCTAGATCTGTTGTTTATGACTGCTTTCGGGCCGAGAGGACTACTCTGTTGCATTTGGAGCATCTGTTCCAGTGAGGAACCCCTTTCGTTTCACGCGAAAAGGTTTCCGGTAGCCCTAGCTACGTCATTTTTCAGATCGGGAGGTATACAGTGTTTATTTGCAGTTTACTGTTATTTTCTCTCTGCTTATTTCGGTTTCGGTTTATTTAGCTTTTTTTTAACCGGATCTATACCTTTCATTTCTGCGTATGCTCTTTGCCCTGCGACTCTGTGCGATCTGGGCAAATCAGAAACAGAAAGGAAGGATTTTTCTCATGCGTATGCTCTTTTCCCTGCACCTTAGTGTGATCTCGGAAAATCAGAAACATTGAGAAAAATATTTAGTTTTTCGGCTAAAGCTAACTTTGAGCTGCAAGGTTCATTTTTTTAATATATCTAGTTTTTTGGCTAAAGCTAACTTCGAGCTGTAAGGTTCGTTTTTCTTTGCATATTCGTGTTGGGTTTTGTGTTTTGTGTTTTGTAGGGAAAAAGAGCTTTCTCAAGGCAAGCACGCAAACCAAGGCCCCCCCTCTCTCTCTCTCTCTCTCTCTAAAATTTTTTGTATAGATCAATTGGTTCAAAGCTATTTTAAGAGAGTAGAGGTCTTGGGTTCAAGTCTCCATTTTGTGGGGGCGGATTTTTTCATTCCCGCACATTCGCGCACTTTGCCGGCATCTTCAACAAATTTTTTTTAAAAAGCCATAACTTCTTCATCCGGAAGCCTTTTTCAGAGCCGTTTTTTTTAAAACAGCCTAATTTTTCGAGATCTATCCATTGGAACACTTACTTTCAGCATCTTCAGCTTCAGTTTTTTTTTTAAATGGAAAGTCCATGCCAAGTCATTCTTGACAGCACTAACTACTTCCAATGGATAGCCTACATGGAAGATTTACTTAGAAGTAAAGGTCTCTACAGAATAGCCACAGACCAAGAGAAGAAACCAAAAGATGAAGACAAGGCTGCAAAATGGGAAAATAGACAAGATCAAGCACGTGGTTTGATAGGGATGTCTATTTCTCCTGATCTTAGATTCCATATTGCAGAACTTGAGACTCCTCATGAAGCATTGGAAAAACTCACTAAAGTTTTTGGGATTAAAAATGAAATTAGAGCCCATCAACTTGAAAATGAGTTGCTTACATTGGATCCTAATAATTTTTCTTGCATTTAAGATTTCTTGTCCAAATTCAAGACCCTTAGATATCTTTTGGAAGGTGTTAAGGTTAAGAAAGAAGATAGTAACCTTATTTATTCCATCCTTACTAAGTTGGGACCAACCTACTCTGTATTTGTTTCCACCTTCCATTCTACAAGGGAAGCTTTCATTTGTCAAGGAAAAGACTACAAGGCCCCTTCCTTTGACTCTTTTTGTGATTCTTTAATAAGAGAACAAGAAAAACTCTTACACCTTGGTCTTCTTAATCTTGGAAACTCTTCCACGAAAGCGTTAGCCGCCCAGCAGCAACCAAATTCAAATAATCCTAAGAAGTCCTATCCTAAAAAGAATGGTCCTAAACCAAACAAGGGTCCTAAGCAAACTCAGCCTCAAAATGAAAGATCATTTCAGCAAAATGATAAGACCAATAAAAACAAATGGAAGAGATCTAAGAGATCCTAAACAGATTCTAGCTACTGGTATTGCTGATGATTCCACAAGGTTGTATAAGTTTCACAACTTTGGGTCATCAAATCTTCCCTCAGTATTTGTTGCTCATAATGATGAAGTGAGCAAACTTTGGCATGAGCGATTTGGTCACCTAAACTATCGCTCCCTTCAGCATCTATGTAAAGAAAATATGGTGACAGGTCTTCCTATGGTATCTTGCAGAGATGGTGTTTGTTTCGGATGTGTACTCGGAAAACATCATCGGGACAGTTTTGAAAAACGTGCTTCTTGGCACGCCTCAGCCCCTTTACAGCTTGTGCACAGTGATTTATGTGGTCCACTTCCTGTTGCTTCATTCTCTGGCTGCAAGTATTTCTTAACTTTCATTGATGATTTCTCCAGACGCACTTGGGTATACTTCTTAAAACTCAAGAGCGAAGTATTTAACACTTTTTTGGCCTTCAAAGCCTTTGTTGAAAAACAATCTGGACATCAAATTCTTAAGCTAAGAACTGATAATGGTGGAGAATATGTTAAAAACACATTCATCAACTTTTGCACCGAAAATGGAATTCAAATGCAACATACTGTTCCATACACTCCACAACAAAATGGTGTAGCTGAAAGGAAAAATCGCACCTTAAAGGAAATGGCTAATTGTATGCTGCAATCTAAAGGACTCAGTCTTAGTTTTTGGGCCGAAGCAATTAATTGTGCAAATTATATAATCAATCGCACTCCTACTAAGGTTCTAGAGAATATCACTCCAGAAGAAGCTTGGAGTTCCATTAAACCAGATGTAAGTCACTTTCGTGTTTTTGGAAGTGAAGCATGGGCCCATATTCCAGATGAAAAGCATAAAGCTTTAGAACCTAAGAGTGAGAAATGTACTTTTGTTGGATATTCTGAAGATGTAAAAGGTTATAGACTTATTCCATTTAAGTCCAAAAATGTTATCATTAGAAGAGATGTAAAATTTGATGAAAATAAATCGACCTGCGAGCCTAGTCCGGCGGATGTGCCACCTCTTCCTATCTCTTCTACTTTTGAATACATTTCTTCTTCAGATGATGAAAGTGAGGATGATAATCCTCCCCCACCTTCTCAGGATCCTCAACTTCCAAGATGGGTCCGTGCTACTCGGGATGCAGCAGGTGATCTTGTCGGTGATCCTACAGATCAGCGACGTACACGTTCTCAGTTTGAAAGAGCCTCTTCTTTACTGGCTCAAGCTCCAGTAAATCATGATCCTGACACTTTTACAGAAGCTTCAGGCCATCCACATTGGGAAGCAGCTATGAATGAAGAATATCATTCATTGTTGGCAAATGATACATGGGATCTTGTTCCTCTACCAAAGGGACGCAAACTTGTTAGATGTAAATGGGTTTACAGAACCAAGTATGGACCAGATGGGAAAGTTGATAAACATAAAGCTCGTCTTGTTGCTAAGGGCTTTTCACAGGTTGAAGGCATTGACTACACTGAAACCTTCTCCCCTGTTGCCAAAATGAACTCTATTCGCCTTGTTCTTTCCCTTGTTGCCCCTTTAAAATGGGAAGTCCATCAGATGGATGTTAAATCTGCCTTCTTGCATGGGGACTTGCAGGAAGAAATCTATATGGAACAACCCATTGGCTTCATACAAACAGACTCCAGCCTTGTTTTTCGACTTAAGAAATCCCTTTATGGTCTCAAGCAAGCTCCTCGGGCTTGGTATGCCAAAATGGATAGCTTTCTTTTAGAATATGGCTTTTCTAGGTGTTATTCTGACAATACTGTCTACACCAAGAAAGTGGGCAACTCTCTTATCATCCTTGTTCTTTATGTTGATGATCTTATTCTTACTGGTAGTGATCCCAACCTTATAAACCATGTGAAGTCCAGCCTTAAAAAGAAATTTGAAATGACAGACTTAGGACACTTACACTATTTTCTCGGTCTTCAAGTCTTGCAATCCAAGGAGGGTATTTTCCTTTCCCAGTCCAAGTATGCTTGTGATATTCTTCGTCATTTTCACATGGAAGACTGTAAGCCAGCCCCTTCTCCCTTTCAGTCTGGAGTCAAACTTTCAGTCTCTTGTACTTCTCCTGAAGTTGATGCTACCTTATACCGTCAACTTGTAGGAAAACTCTTGTATTTAACCCATACTCGTCCTGACCTTTCCTTTGTTGTTGGCCTTGTTGCTCGTTTTATGCAAAACCCCCGTGAAAGTCATTGGAAAGCAGCCAAAAGAATACTTTGTTATGTTCGAGGTACAATACAGTTTGGGATTCATTACAGTGCCAAAGTAGCTCCTCTATTAGTTGGTTTCACTGATTCTGATTGGGCTGGTGACCCTGATGATCGGAAGTCTACTGCCGGTTATGTCTTCACTCTTGGTTCAGGACCTATTACATGGGCTTGTAAGAAACAGGCTGCCATTTCTCTTTCGTCAGCAGAAGCAGAGTATCGTGGTGTTGTGGAAGCTAGTAAGGAAGCCTTGTGGCTTCGTCAGATCCTATCAGAGTTTGGCTTTGAGCAGCAGCATCCAACCACACTTTGGTGTGATAATCAAAGTGCCATTCAGCTATGCAAAGATCCAGTCCAGCATCAGCGCAGCAAACACATTGAACTACACATGCACTTCATCAGAAAGCTCATTCATGACCATGTTCTTGAAGTGCAATATTGTCCAACAGATGATCAGGTTGCATACATCTTCACAAAGGCTCTCACAGAGGCGAAGTTCACTAAACTTTGATATATGCTTGGAGTTCAGGAAGTTGTCACTAAGGGGGGATAGGCTCTAGTGCCTCCTTCCTTCTTCTATTGTGTCATATTTGTAAATCCTTCAATCCTATCCCAAGTTGTTCTTAAGGGGGGATGTTAGGATATTTCGACACATAGGATATAGTTAAGTTCAACTTGGTCTAGTGTAGAGTTAGGTATAGAGTTAGGTAAAGTGTGTTTCTTTACCGTTGTACATTTTGTAACTTACAATCCGACGGTCACAATATGTAGTGATCCGACGGTTCACTCTCTCCTCGGTATTACCGACACTTGATCCGTGGCTTGACACCCGATTGGTCCATGAGATCTATTTAAAGCGCATAGAGGGTCATTGTTCGGGTAATCCGTGCATGAGAGAAGCTTATGTAAATTTTCATTCTTTGATTAATAAATTGCCTGTAGTAGCCACGTTGGCGCAGGCCGTGGACTGTTTCCCTCTTTGAGGGTTTTAACCACGTCAAAAATACTGGTGTATTGATCTGTGATCTGGTTGTGAGCGGTGTCCTTTTGGTGTTCTTTCTGAAGAACTTACCCTGTAAATTCCTACATTGTGCGCCTTTGACTCTGAGTCTTGGATAGTCTATTTTCATCAGTGTCTGTTGAGTGATACTCTGGAATCCGTGGTCCTGCTGCATGCGGCATCCATTTGCGAAGGCATCTCCTCTCCGTTCTCCTAGTATTGGCACTTTCCCCTTTTCCTTAGATGTTTCCTGCATATAGATTTATATTAGTTGTTGCCTTACAGTTTACGCAAAGGAAAAGAGAAATGACGAAAAGATTGACATGAAAGCTTTAAGTTCTAATGAATGCATAATCATGACACTCATAATGACTTGACTCTTCGAAAAATGCAACACGATCATCCTTGGATACTCAGGTGTACAATCATTAATTTCCCTCAAGGTGCGCACTCAATTTTGGGTTTATAGATCATGCCGAGGAAACTTTGCGATGAGTGGTTTCTGCGATTCGCATCGCAGCATCGAGGATTGCGATGTCGAGAGGTGTCATCGCAGCAATTGATAGTCTCATTCATCGCAGATCGCAAATCGCAAGATCGCAGTTTGTAAGATCGCAGATCGCAAATCGCAAGATCGCATTTTTCATTTGATCACTGTGCGCTGCTTATGCGACGTTGCGATATGCGACGTCGCATATCGGCCGTCGGCGATTCCTTAGGTTTTTCTTTTAAGAGCGCTTTCAAAATATGCGATGCGATGAATTTCGCGTCGCTTCTTTGCAGCTTATTTATGCGCATAGGAAAACGCTTCACTCTCTCTTTGCGATGCGATATAGCTTTTAGGGAGTTAAATACAAAAATTTTGATAAAAATATTTTTGGGATTTTTTGTTAAGGGTCCCCCTTTGCTTGATGTTATTGCTAATACCAAACAAAGAGGGGGGTTGTTGGTGACCACAACACCACCCTATAGGAGGACCCAAACATAGAGTTCCTAGAGACAGAGGCGTGTGAGCTGCAGCAGAGATACGACGAGGTAAAAGGGACCGCACAGACGGTTTCCCTTACATAGAGGCTTGCAAGGATGCAATAGGCAAAGGCGCTCAAGGAGCAGGTGGATGTTGCTCAGCATAAAGAGGCAGTTTTGAAAGCATGCCTACAGTCATGTATTGATGAGGCGTATACCATTACAGCCTCCATTAAAGAAAAGCTCGCACAGCTGCAAGCAACTCAGGGAAAGGATTCCAGGCAATAGTTCAACGACAACAGTCACCAAACAACACGTAGAGGAAGTTCAGCAGGCAGCCGCTTAGTGCACTGCCAAACTTACAGCGATCCAGTCAGAGTTGGGAGGTCTTTGTGCAAAGATCTCCGCACTGACAGAGTGACTCGAGGGTGAGTCACGATGTTTGTGTTGGGGGCTTGTTGGGCGCGGGATCCCCCAAGGGAACTTTTGCGGCTTAGAGCCCAGATTTTGGTCAATTTTGTAATTCCAATGTAAAGGCTCCGCATTTTGTGGGAGTGGAGCGCGTAGTTGTAAAAGAGTCATAGGGTTGTCCACCCTTAATTTTTATAATGTAATGTCGGTTGTAGAAGATCTACCCATGGTCCACGTACCATGGGATTGTATAAATAGAGAAAAGCTCTAAGTAGTTAAAGCAGCTAATCACAGAATGTCTAAGGAAGAATGATGTGTGCAAGATAGTTCTGAAGTGTAAATTCTAGTTTTGGGTAGTAGCATAGGAAGACGCTCTACAGCTGAGTGCGCAGAGGCCTAGTAGTCTACAGCTGAGTGCGGAGACCCCTGCAGCTGAGTGTGCAAGGCGAGTCGAGTCTGTGAATAGTGGAAGTATTAATAAAGAGAAGTTTCTATCAATTCTGCATCTTTATTTCCTGTTCTATGCATTTGTTATATTGGGTATGAATTTCACTTCTATTGCTTATATGATGCACGAATATGTATAATTGTATTTGTTAAGTGAATGCAAGATAGAATATTTGTTTACGCGAAGATAATCAAGACCTGTTAATAAGATAAGTAAGATACTTGGCGTAGTTTAGGAGATATCACAATTCGCTGCCTTAGTAGCACGAAAGGACTTCAGCCCTTGGTTAGGGCTGCGCGAAAGTCGATTATAACAAATCGCAAAGGTACTGAAGGGTAGAACAGTGTGCTACGTGACCTGCACAAAAGTAGGTTTAGTTCGATTAAATCGACATCACATCCATCTTAAGGGTGCAAAAACTTGGTTCCAACATCCACCCATACTGCTTCGGGTGAGACTTCAGTCCGCGCTCCGCGGGCTGATGCCAAAAGGGCCAGTAATGTAGAGATTTGCTTGGCTAAATAACTTTAAACCTAGGTCAGGCCCCCATAAAACAACACCCATCCTTTCCCACGTCTGTTTTGGTAGAACATTCGCATCAGACCCCAAATCCAAAATGACCTGGTCCATTTCATAATCACTTATTTGCGCTGTTAACCACATCTCTTGTCTTGTTCGTGCCTTATGCTTACTGATTTTTCTAACCATTGGCTGCTCTGAAGAAGTTTTATCCTTATTGGTGCACTTATGTATTAGGTCCTGCAATCCTTCCACAGCCTTCCTGTCGCGTAGTAACTTTATGCAGGTCTCCAAAAAGGTAGTGAGTATAGAAGGATTAACCTCTGGTGATGCACTGGTTTCTTGCATCTTGTCCTGGCTTCCTAAGGTGGAAGCCTCAATAAAGGTCTTCTTGGGTTCCATGAATGTTTCCTTAGCATGATTAAGGTAAAAGTCGGGTTCCTTTTCTGGAGCTTTGCGAATCCATCCATCGTCTTCAAGCTACTTACCCTTATCTGCACCAGTCATCATACAACTTCTTAGTACAATATTAATGCTCTAATCCTCCTCACAGGGTTCAGCCCTCATCATTTGTAAATTTTGCGTAGGTTGAGGCTACGATTTCTTCTCTTGCATCTTAGCTATTAATACCGACATTTGTCTATGGCATGGTCGAATTGTCTGCAGTATTGACACGAAGGGTGTGTAGAATTAGGGCAATCTCGCATGAAGTGCCCTGGCTATCCGCAGTTGTAGCAAATAATTTGACCGTGATGTCTACCAGGTCCTCCTCCTTGCCCTCATCCTCGGCCCTGAAAACACCCGTGCGCTCCTCCAGCGCCTTGTTCTAGAGGCCAAGCTTCTACTTGCATACGGTAAGTAGGGGTTCTTTCCATCATTAGCTCATAGCTTTGACAGTGGCACTCATCGTGGCCCACAGATTTATAGAAATTACAGAACAAGTGCTGAGATGTCTAAAAGAACTTCTGAAGCAAGTGGCAGTTATCCATCGCATCTTGCCCAGTGACTTGACAAATGGCACACCATAGTGCAACTCCCATGCTTGGCCCGACTAGGGCTTCTAGCTTCACAGGGGATGGCCCTCCCCCTATAAGACAGTTCACGTATACTAGAAAATGATCCTTATCATGCCCATGGCACTTGCACTTCAAGCACCAAACCTTTGTGCGTGCTTCTAGCTTAGTCTCCTTTTCTTTCTTCAAACTCTATAATTCTAGATGTAGGCTTGCTAACTGTGAGTGGATTTGTTGTACTCCTAGATTCGTATCATGAATAGGTGATGTGTGCAGCCTCATCGCGATCTCCAAGGCTTCATCCTGTGTTTCTATCTTCTTCTATGAGAGAGCAATTCTTAAATGGGGCAAAAGCGACACGATAAACCAGTCGTGATGCTGCCTATCTGATATTTGCATGTTAACCTATTTGATCTAGCACTTCAACCTATGATCAAAGTCCCAAGGTGTCTCCTCAACCTTCATCATGATCTCCTTAAATTCAATTACCAACTCCGCCTCATATTTAGGCTTACTAAACTATTTGTTCAAAGATGTATGAGTTTCTGCTAACGATGCATGAGGATTGTCAGCACAATACTTAATGTACCAGGTTAGTGCGCGATCCTGCAAGGCAGTAACCAACTGCGCCTTCTTTATATTATCATCGGTAATTTGTTGCACTGTCCATACAACATTCGCAACAAACCAGAACTGCTCTATATCTTCACTTCCTATGCCCTTGAAGATCAACATCTTCATTATGTTCACCATGTTGAATGGTGAAGGTGTAGGTGGAGGTGTTGGTGAAGGTGTATGTGGTGGAGGTTGTTATAGACATTTTTGTGCCTTACAGCATTGAGCATGAAATGTCCATAATCTAAGGGATCCAAAGTCCCTAAACATGTTGTTCCTACCCCTAGAGGAACAAGGCTAACAAACCACAACAATTCACAAAAGTTCTCCACCTGAAACTGCTCAAAAACAAGTCAATTCAGGATCATGTCAATTGCTCCATTGACCATCTGCGCTGAATGTCAGTGGCTCCACTGTCTACCTGCATTGAATGTCAACTCCAACACTAGCTACCTGCGCTGAGCGAGTTTGGACAAGTGGCAGACTCATTCCTCAAAGTGTCAATGCTCAGGAAGCTTCCAAAATGACACTTGCCTCAGGGAATTCGACTGGTGATGAGTAAGAGGTTCCAAATCTCCAAGTGGAAGCAAGAACCTCCAAGTGGACTCAAGAACTGAGAGAGGGAGAGGACACTAGTCAGATCTCAAGCTGACTCATCCTCTCTCCAAAATAACTATATATAGATCTCTCCTCCATGAGATCTAGAGGCTGGAATTTTGTTATTGTAAAGAATTGTTGTTGGTTTGAGACTGGAATCATTGGGCGCTTAATGCTTTGAAGGGGCTGAAGATAGGAATTCCATTTGCTGGGAAGTAGATGCTGGATTGGAGCCCTCTGGGTTGTATCTTTTCCTGAACCTTGTTATTCATCAATAAAGCTATCTTGGTTTCTCCTATATGCTGATGTATTTTGATGTGTAAATGTATTAGTGTATTTGGTTTATTTATAATCCTAAACTAGTTATGAATGTGAACATCTGCCTTTGTGTAGTGTTCTTCTCTTGTCTCAAGTAGTTGTTCTCTTGTCGCAAGTAGTTGTTCTCTTGTGATCTTGCAGGAAGTTGTAGCTGGATAAGCAAGAAGGCAAGTAGCTGTGAACACCCAAAGAAAAGGGAGATTGGATCGAGGGACAAACGGAAGACACCGGTAAGTCTATTGATCTCTCTTCTTTCACATTTCATAAAGGAAGAAACCAGTGAAGCTGTATTCGTTTGTTGCTAAGGCACTGTCACACCTTAGGTGGATAGGATCGTCCTGCATAGGCATTTTTCCCCACAACAAATTGGCGACTCCACTGGGGACGATTTTTTTATTCATTTCATTTATGTTTCTATCATTTGTTTGCATCATAGACTTGACAGCAACAATCGAACTGCATCTCTCCCGGATGCAAAGTAGAAAGTTGTTGCTTTGATCTAGTTGCTCGACTTGTCTATGATCTGAACAATGGATTCACAAATGATTTGATGATCCTTGTGATAGATCTTAGTAGCTTTCAAAGCATCCCTTTGATTATACCTTGCTTGTGTTTCTGATTTGGCCTGAAACTGTTGATTTTTGAGCAATTTGTGACCCAGAACCCAGGAGAAACGAGAGTTTCTCCTTCAGCGCAACTGCTGTGAAGGCAGTCTGCATTTCAACGCAGGTCCCGTGAAGGCTACCTGCGCTGAATGTCAAGTCCTCAGTGTTGAGGTTGCGCTGAACCAGTTTGGCCTTGTGCAGCTGGGGTTCTCTGCTCTCTGTTGCCCTGTTTTGATCTCTGTTTTTTGCAGCCTTTAACCAGCATAGGTACCAGTCAGATAACTCCTTTTCTTTGCTTAGATTCCGCCTCCTTTTGTACAAAAAGACTGTGAGTGTTTTTATGTGTTTGTGGTGTCATTTACAGTTTTCCTTTGCATGAGTAAAATAGGCATCCTGTAGCCTTTGATTCAGATCTGATTGATTGTGATCTTAGAAGAGAGTTCATTGGTTGTTTGCAGATTGATTATAGATTTACTTTTGCTTATTGGTTTGAATTTGTCTCTTTTAAGTGTCAAAACAAGTCTTTATTTCGAAAATCGTTAAGTAGTGTAATCTCTTCTACCCTCTCTGATTTCGAAAAAGTGAACTTGTTTGTATTGATCATTTAAAAGCAAATTCAAAGTTGTACAAAAAGCTTTCTTTGTAGGCATCAATACTAAGAAAGTGGAAAACAAACACCTGCATTGTGCATTTTGCATTTGATAGTTTGCATGTTGGATTTAGGAAAAGTGCATTAGAGTGTGCTGATTGCTCTTTGAGAAAAGATGGTGTCTTTCTTTTCCCTTAGTAGCTAGGATTTTCAAAGTTGAAAAGATAATAAAGCTTGCTTATCATCTTTAGACTGCATTTAGGAATTTGTATCATACATCTCGTGGTGAACCTTGAAAGGCAAACTTTAAAAAGATCAACCTAAAATAAACTGAATGAACCTAACAACGCTTTGCAACATAACGCACAACATAGAGGTCTAGGCTAGAGACGTGTTCTGGCGTCGTTAAGCCTAGTGACTGTCGATCTCGTGGAAGGTGGGTGATTCCTCCTGAGGGACGATAGCGCTAGTACGGATTGTGCTCCCACGTACCGTCGCGTATATATTGGGAGACCCCTATAGGCATATATCCTTTATCCTTAGGAAGCCGTGTCGGTCGCCCTACTGATCGCAATGCAGTGAACACAGCATTCACGAAGATCGACCGCCCGTACCTTAAAACATATTCTGCGGTTTTGCGAAAATTTTGGCACACCCTCTGCCTAGAACTCCAGAGCAGTTTCTTTTGGCCTTTTTTAGACTCTATAAAAGAAAAAGTCCATCCGAGCATTTGTCACTTCGGGCTCGTTAAAACATCGAAGGAGACTAGAGTCATCTTTAGCTTTTTCTCGACTCTTTAAAACTGAAACAGCAAGTTGTGTCTAAAGCGTCGTTAAAATTTATTTTAAACGGAACAATCACCCTTTAATTCCTGCGTTGATCTTTAGGTTGAAAAATGGAGCACACCAACCAAGGAATTCCCCTTGGTGGAAATCCTAGTCCCTTCTCCTCTTGGGGAGATGTTGGTGCGCCCCACATGGCCACATTGTCGATTCCAGGACTGACAATTGGCCTGCCAGTTTGGCTCTTTTCAACCAATGTCGTTCAGAACACCACCATTCCTGAACAGTCGAGTCAACAATTAGACCAGACTAGAGTTGCCAACCAGCCTTCTACTTCATCTTCCTATCCTCCTTCCTCTTCGCTTGACGGAACTGGGAAAACCAAAAACCAGGTTCCTAAGGAGAAGAAGGAAAAGAAGAAGAAAGAGAAGAAGAAGAAGGAGCCAAAGGCGACTGGGGGCAAACGAGAGTCATCTGACAAAAATCCACACACAGCACTGACCAGGCCTAAATCGCCATGCATCATATGCAAGGGAGACCACTTCCATAGAGATTGTCCATGTATCCCTCGAATACTAAGGGACTGGTCTCCCCGTTTGCACAATTCAGTAGCATCAACCTCTAATAGCCATGTTGATTGCTCACCGTCAACTAGTGGGAGTGAAGCCCCAGGACAGAGAGGGAAAGCTAAATTTCCCTGCAGACTGTGTGAAGGCGATCATGCCATCCACCGTTGTCCCTTCTTAGACGAGGCAAAAAGAGTTCTGGAAGATCGTCCGATTTTACGAGCGCAACTTCCTCCTGGATATCAAAGACACCTGCCAAGTCCTTCGCTAGTTGAGAACCCGGCTGACCCGCCCAGGTGGTCAGCCGAAGCACCTATCATTGAAGATAAACCGTCTGGATCCATGCCTGACGAAAGTCAAAAGGTTGATACGGCAGTTGACCTGGTTTTGCCTTCAGAGGCTCTATCTTCGAATGATACCATCACAGAGGAGACTAAAGACGACACCGTCCAAATTCTCTTCATCAGCACTGACTCTGATGAACAAGGAGGCAATGCCACCATTCCTTTATCGCAGGAAGGAATTTCATCAGAGCGATATCCGGCCGTCTACTCGGTCCCACCACCAAGCAACCTGGTTGTGTCCTTTGACTGGAACCAACTAGGCAGACCCCGATTGCCAGCAAGCATACCATTCAGAATTATCGTTCAAATATACAGAATGGTAATGGCTGGCACTATCATTGATGAGGGGGCATCTGTGAGTATCCTTTCCTCTATTGCTTGGAAAGCGCTTGGTTCGCCTGCGCTTTTGCCTGAAATGAGAAATCTATCAGGCTTTGATAAAGGAACCAGTCGACCTTTAGGGATCCTCCCCAATGTGCCCATAATATTGAAAGGGAAGACCGTTCAAATGAACGTGATGGTCGTTCAAGGACCTTTGGATTATAACCTACTCCTTGGACGAGACTATATATATTGCATAGGAGCCATCGTCTCCTCACTCTTTAGAGTAATGTGTTTTCCGCACGAAGGAAGAGTGGTCAAGCTCGTGGACCAACTTTCATTTCCCAGATCACACATCGCAAATAGTCATGTACCATCCCTAAATGGTCTATTCACGCAAGAAGTGTCTCAACCCACGGTCCGTCCTCCTGATGAGCGCGAGTAATCCGGGAAGATATGACTGGAACCCAGGGGGCATGCGTCCTGGTCTACTTCGGCAAGAGAACTTTGGGTATAGGGTAGGTTTCCGCGGGAGAATATGACTAGTCCGTACCCCGTCCGTCTAGGAAGAGGGTTGTTCTAGAATAAGATTCTTTTGTCAAAGTTATGTGAGTGAAATAAACTATTTTTCACCCACCTTTGTCTATTTCGGTAGACATTTCCGGGGAAGTGTTTTGTTTAAACTACTAACAAGACAATCTTGGGGTAACCTGAAAGAGGTAAGCCTCTCTCGTTAAAACAAATGTTTTGGTGGAAGTGAAGTAGAGGTAACCTTGAAACTCTACTTTATGCCTGGGGGCATGCAAACCTTTTGGAGTGCAAGCAAGGGGCGACTATTTATTTTTTAAATTTTTAGGACCTCTAACCCTTTAAACTCATAGGATTAGTCGTTTCCAAACTTGCATAAAGAAAGGATCCGGAGCAAAGCTTAGTAAGATGAAGCTCCATAAAAAATAGAATCTTGATGAGACACTCTTATCATATGACTGGGTAATCGAGCAGTTTTAGCATAAAGTTCATGCTCGTTAAAAAATAAACGCAAGATCCGAGCAGTTTTAACGCGGACTTCATGCTCGTTAAAAAATAAACATAAGCAATGAGCAAGAGTTTCCTCCAGTGTTTAAGCTCATTTTAAAATAAAAAATGAACCTACCCGGTAAATAACCACCATGAATGTAATATCATCAGCCATTAAAGCCTTGGTCGTGTTTGCACCTGTCACCTCCACTTTTCATTTGGCCGATCGTTCACCTCCATATGATTGTTTACCCATTTTGAGGAACAGCTGCGAAGAGTGATTTCACCTAGCCATCCTTGTGACACAACCGTGATTGGAAAATTCCAACCTGTACCTGGAATCAGCTGCTATCCCTGTTTATCACTCGTTCCTCAAAAGACGAGTCTTCTTTAAGCTCTTTTCAACTGACTCGTAAAATATGAAAAGATTGCCAAGTTTTGGCCTTCCAGCTCGTTAAAGCGACCGGAAGAGCTATCCCTCCTCTAGATTTTAATCTTTTTGGACCTGAGGGATTATTGCACAAAAAGATCGAGCGCTTGTTTTGTTCGGCTCGTTAAAACTATCGAAAACTCATCCCTTCTGTATTGTTTTATACTTTTTCGGACTTAAGGGATTAGATGACGAAAAAGGAATTTTGGAGTTAACTTTATGTACCTTTTCAGACTCTCTAAAAATGAAAAGGACCGAGTTATCCTTGTCGTTAGACTCGTTAAAATCATTAAATAGCGACAAACTTGTCTTTAGACGAGAACGAGTTTCACTATCGCTAGGCTCGTTAAAACATAGCGATAGGCTTGCCCGAAGGGCAGGTTATAGAACAAGCATATGTTATCCTCCTCAAGCTTGACAAAAATAAAGAGGTACTGGTCAGCAATGGCTGGGGAAAAATTGGGAGAAACTAAAGAAAACTTTGATGGTAGCAAGTCGCTCTTGAACATGACACTTTTCCTCCGTACCACAATCGGGTTGGGTTGTTTCATTCACCGGTCACATCACCATGGTCTCGCCATACCATCCATATTTGGGGTAATTCTACCGATCCATCGCATCAGTGTCGCCATATGTTCAACAGAAGTCGTTCAGAAAGAGTCAACCGTGTCCCATCCACTGCCATACATTATCCTTCATCCATTCATGACCGCCACCCTGAATTATATGTCACAGATCGTTTTCACCTCCATTAAAATCATTAGCTCTGTTCCGTGTCACTGATGTGGGATTCATTAAGGCCCTCCTGTGACGGATCACTTCTTGTCGACGTCAGCTCATTATCCAAGAAGTTGATCTAGGAACAACCCCTTCAGTACTTTGAAGCTTGCATGCCACAATGGCAAGTTTCTCACTTCCGGCGACAGGTATACATCAATGACCTTCGACCAGAAGATTTTGCGTGGTGTTCGACGCCAAGTCCTTTATTCACACCACGTAAATTGTACTGCAGTACCTTGAGGGTCATTATCATTATCGGTGATTCCTCTCGCGCTTGTTAACGGTTTACATCATTGACCGGTAATCAAGCGATGTCTTTCCATGTTCGACTTCGGAACATTTCTCACATGGATCGACTTGTACTTAGAGTGAAGATCGAACGAGTTTGAAGACCCCGGATCTAGTTTCATCCATCCGGGTTGCGATATATATTCAGGAAAGATAAAGACATTGACATGTACATCATTGCAGCAGATAATCATCCTACTCAAAGGATGATAATTTCATCAAAATTATCAGTCTATCATCAGACGATTGTCTGTTCTATGTACAGAAAAATGTATTTATAAAGTTGAGCATGGGAATGCCCACCTCAGCTAGATCATGAAAGCAGTATGAAAAATAATGTATTGTATTGTATTGTATTACAGGTCTCCTCCCAGCATTGGATGAACTTTGGATTCCCCTGATAAAGCATTTCGCCCGATAAACAGCCTCATACTTTAGGGGGCAACTGTTATAGACATTTTTGTGCCTTACAGCATTGAGCATGAAATGTCCATAATCTAAGGGATCCAAAGTCCCTAAACATGTTGTTCCTACCCCTAGAGGAACAAGGCTAACAAACCACAGCAATTCACAAAAGTTCTCCACCTGAAACTGCTCAAAAACAAGTCAATTCAGGATCATGTCAACTGCTCCATTGACCATCTGCGCTGAATGTCAGTGGCTCCACTGTCTACCTGCGTTGAATGTCAACTCCAACAATAGCTACCTGCGCTGAGCGAGTTTGGACAAGTGGCAGACTCATTCCTCAAAGTGTCAATGCTCAGGAAGCTTCCAAAATGACACTTGCCTCAGGGAATTCGACTGGTGATGAGTAAGAGGTTCCAAATCTCCAAGTGGAAGCAAGAACCTCCAAGTGGACTCAAGAACTGAGAGAGGGAGAGGACACTAGTCAGATCTCAAGCTGACTCATCCTCTCTCCAAAATAACTATATATAGATCTCTCCTCCATGAGATCTAGAGGCTGGAATTTTGTTATTGTAAAGAATTGTTGTTGGTTTGAGACTGGAACCATTGGGTGCTTAATGCTTTGAAGGGGCTGAAGATAGGAATTCCATTTTCTGGGAAGGAGATGCTGGATTGGAGCCCTCTGGGTTGTATCTTTTCCTGAACCTTGTTATTCATCAATAAAGCTATCTTGGTTTCTCCAATATGCTGATGTATTTTGATGTGTAAATGTATTAGTGTATTTGGTTTATTTCTAATCCTAAACTAGTTATGAATGTGAACATCTGTCTTTGTGTAGTGTTCTTCTCTTGTCTCAAGTAGTTGTTCTCTTGTCGCAAGTAGTTGTTCTCTTGTGATCTTGCAGGAAGTTGTAGCTGGATAAGCAAGAAGGCAAGTAGCTATGAACACCCAAAGAGAAGGGAGATTGGATCGAGGGACAAACGGAAGACATCGGTAAGTCTATTGATCTCTCTTCTTTCACATTTCATAAAGGAAGAAACCAATGTAGCTGTATTCGTTTGTTGCTAAGGCACTGTCACACCTTAGGTGGATAGGATCGTCCTGCATAGGCATTTTTCCCCACAACAGAGGTGAGGGTGGAGGTGGAGTGGATGGATGATGTGTTCTAGGAATACCCTGGGTTATTAGTTGAACAACGCTTTGCGGTGTAGTCTGCATGCCCCTTCGTCGTCACTTGAAGGAGGTCCAATCAATGGGCTATACTCTAGTCAATTCTTCATGATTTCTAAAGAATCTTCCACTTCACGTAGCTCTAATTAACATCAAGGTAATGGAATTACCCGCTTTTCACATAATAGAATTTTAATCCAAGTATTCAATGACCTTAAATACTTACATCACGGTCCTTTGAAGAATCTACGTTCTGCTTCATTATCGTTGGCTGAGGTGTCAACTGCAAATTCTGTAACAAATCCTCCCAGAACTCGATCAAGCCAATGATCGTCAGCCCGTGCGATATTGTTTTCAGAGGCTTATAGCGTTACACCAATTCTAGAGTCCACACTGTAGGACTTGTTAGCACTCCAGGAAACTCTCCTAGGTTGTAAATTGGAGATGCCTGGTAACATGTAATCTTCAATATTGTTCTCTGAACTATTGGAATAAATGATGGTTTGGATCAAGTTAGATAACCATTTCAGCTCTATTCACACTTAAGACATGCATGAACACCCCCAATAACACAAGGCTTTAGACCACAAATACTCAATAGTTTGTAGATTTAATGGATAGATGGAGAATACTGACAATACCAGTAGACTGCATACATGAACATATATGAATGGCTAGCTACATGCAGCAAATGAACTTACTGACTATACCGGAATATTCATATATAATAACATATATAAATGGTTAGCTACAGGCAACAAAGAAGCTTGCAAATCTAATATATCAAAGCAGAGATAAGATGACAGTTATCTGGCCTTAAACACAAAGAAAACTTGAACAAATTGTTCAAGTGCAAGCATAGAACAGAAGAGAAATGGACATTGAACATATAACAACAAAAGAAGCTTGTATTACTAAAGAATGCAGATGAGAATCTTGAAGGAACAGAGGAGAAATAATCTCCAAAAGTTGAACCCTTATTTCATCTTGTTTTTAGCTATTTATAGCTTGTTTACAATGGTCCTAAGCCTTTTGAGGCTTCAGGTGTCTTAGTATATCCCTCTGTCTTGTTTAACCGTTTGATTCCCTCAATAGGCAGTCTGATTCATAGGTTTCATCTTCTGACAGAAGACTAACCATATTCAGATATTTTTGGCAGCTTGCTGTGATGCCTGGGAGATCTCTCATGCTAGAGATGCCCCATAATGTTTGTTAAGATGGCTGTTGCATTGGCCGGACCGTTGATGTTCCATGATCTCATTTGATTCTGGTTGCAGCGTGTTGTGGCCCTTCTCTTTCCCTTTTCGGGATCTGTCCATCAGCTATTGTATCCCGGCCGAATCCCTCTTCTAGCATGTAAACATTTCTGCACAACACTTCTAAGGATGGTTAGCCACCTGATCTTGTGAATGGAGTGGATATGGGGCCTATGAAATCCCTACAACAGTCCCTTTCAAATGATAACCATAAAGGTTTTCTATTTTATACCTAAAATGCTGCAACTATGTAAATCCTGCCCTTCTCTGTTCTTTTCGGACCTAAAAATTCCTTAAACATGGCCTATTCTCCCATTGGTTCCACCCCCTGGGTCACTGTCGTCTATAGCAGCTGGCCTGGTCCCTTTCTTCCCCTTGTCTTTTGAAATACTTGAAAACACGAGAAATACATGAAAATTGGCCTCCCTCCAGACTTCAAATCTTATGGATTTCATTACCAAACCCTTTCGGGTCTGGGACTCATCGCAATCGGCGTTACCACCTGTATAGAGGCCTTGCTCCTTTGCAATATTCCGATGCGATCTTGTGATGCGATCTGATCACAATTGCATATCGCTCCAGCCAACGGTCTTCATATAACACGGTGTATGTTCCTTCCGATTGTGAACATGCAATGCGATGTGGGCCCCCTGACCCTTGGTAATGTTCCGCTATGATGTAGCGATGCGATCCGATCACAATCGCTGATTGCTCAACGTCGGGGCTTTATAGATTATGCTCTCCACCGCCGTGACTACCGATGTGACTCGCCGATTAACTGTCCCTTCAGCTTGGCCAATCGAAATTTAGCTAATTGGATCTAGGTTGTTTATCAGCCAGATCTAACAGCAGTTGTGCGTTGCTCTGTTCGTGCCTGCAATACTTTATTTTTTCACTATTTTGGAGTATTTTAGCCTCCCGATAGCGTATTTCCGCCCTTCTAAGGGCTTTTGGTATATGATTGTTTTGATCTTGGGAGGATCTTAATCAACTCTTGAAAACTTCAGGAGTGCTTTGGATCCATTTTTTGGGCCAATTGTCGACAAGGCTAACAGGACTATCGAGCTTCTACCTTCCTTGTTTATCTATCAATTTAGCTAACCACTCGTATAGTTCAATTGGGAAAGTGCAGAAGAAGATTTCACGCACATCTGTATACATGTATCTATTCAACCAATCCTCCTTCGGCAGGCACGAATTCCTATTTTCTTGGGCCGCAAACTCATGAATCTTCCAATCTAACCACTTTTCAATCTCTTTCTTAGTTGGATTCCAATGATGCGACATCACATATCTCGGTCCCAGCAATGGAACCATTTGTTGGCTTAGGGGGTCCTGACCTAGGTTCAAAGTTAGTTGTGCCAACCAACAAAACCCTACACTCTTGGCCCTTGCGGTAACAACCCAAGTAATGCAGACTGCAGTCTTACCCGAAGCAATATTGGGGGATGCAAGAACTAAGCTTATGCATCCAAAAACTAGTGTGATGTCTTCCAACGCCTTGGATCTGCCTCAGTGTAGATCAATAGACTTCTAGGGATTGTTACTGTAACTAAGTTAAAGCAGCCTTCAGACACTCATGAAGGTCCACGACCAATCCTTGTTGACCATAAATAGTTGATTTATCTACTTTCGCACATCAACGAGTAGCCCTAGATCAGAGTTCACGTAGATCTACTTAATTCATTGGAAAACATAAGGGAAATGTCTTGAGACTTTGTAGAAGTGGCTAAGCATTCATTTCATACATTATTAAGAAAGATTCAAGACATTCAGGTAACATTCAATCATTATTTCATAAAACATGTCATTCATCGGCGACATATAACATAAACATATACAAACGGAAATACTCAGTAATTCTTCGAAAGACTGTCTTTATTGATCTTCAATTCACTGATTACAGACTCTTCTTACCTTGCGCACACAGCTGCAGGGGTCCGTGCACTCAGCTACGGACTCTACCCAGGCCTCCTGTGCACTCAACTGCAGGAGCCTTCCCTTCTCTACCTAAGTGCAGGAAGTAGAGCCTTCCTGCCTTAGCTCTTGCCCAAGACAACAAAATCTCTTCAACGTACCCAATTTTCTATCTAAACTTACCTCTAAGACTCACTAAGACTCAATAATTTATAGCTTTCCTAATACAATACCATGGCCCTCGGCTCATGGGTGAGTCTTCAAAACCGACCAAAAACAAGGGGCTAAGGCCACTTTGATTCTATTTATCGGCACACTCCACATCCACATTTTGCGGAGACTTTACATCTTTTACACAATTCTTTAAAAAAATGCCTAAGTTTAATTCAATTCTACCCCTAGGGACCCCATCCCAACAAATATCAACCTCATCAATATTAATTTTTTGAGAATTTGAAATGAATTAAAAAAGGTGATTGAAGGCAAAATACTTACCATTGAACTTTACCTTTGACAATGTTTTAAATCCCTTGATTGGAGTAGTGTTTGATTGTGATACACTAAAGCATCTCCAAGGAGGTTTTTTGGAGGAACCCATAATTCAAAGTTCAAAATTCTGCAATAAAAACTTTAACAAACAATTTAAAACATGCCCCCCTTCTAGCGCCAAAAATGTTGATTGGGAAAAATGACCCTTCAACATTCTAAGGGAGACCACCCAGTCGGAAACTTAAAGCAGCTCCTTCTCCGTTGAAGTAGTGCTTCCAACTGGTTAGATTAGGTCAAGTTACCTTCTCGCTATCTCTAATGGCTTAAAGTATGACCTTCATCTACTAATAGAGAAGAGACATCATATCAATTCTCCTTGCTGATCATGTAAGAGAATGGTCCTTAAATTGATTTTGTGGCTCAACCAAACCACTCTAAAGAATGCCTCTTTGAGGAGAGGACTTCTAAGATGCAGAAAGTAGAATTAAATGCAAAGTATAATCTAAGATGCATCTAATCCTAGAACTATCTCGATTGAAGGAAGGATTAGTCCTTCTTTCAATTAAGAGCAAGATAAAAGGACAATAAAAGAAACAGAAGTACGTTGAAATTGGAATGAGAAAAAGGAAATAGATCAGGGAAATAGTTCCAAAACTAACCCTTGATTAAGAAAATGTATACAATTAAATTCCTATTAAATAGTTAACAGATATCCAACTACAAACATATCCAATTCCTAATAAAACATATCGTAAGAACAAAAAGATTCATGTCACAATGTTTTAAATCCCTTGATCAGGGATTGTGTTACACAAAAATATCATCACCATGACTATTTGCAGTCAATATGGGTCTATCATCACTTATACTGTCCTCCTGAGCAAGTCTCAGACCTCAGCTCTTCATCTCAAGCTTTGAAAATGAGAGAAAGACATTAAAAAAATCAACAAAGCTCTGGTTCCGCACTTTCTCTCACTGTTGCATGCAGTCCCGCACCCCCTGTTCACATTACCTGCGGACCTACCCGCTCTGTCTCTAAAGGAGTGGGTGCAGACCCCTGTGAAAGTCAAAAAGGCGCAAGTTTATTCTTAAAAAATCACTTTGCGTTAATTCTAGATGATTCTAGAAGGAATTTTGACGTGGATGGTTCGCTCTTAGGTGGTTCATGCATCCCAAAAGAGAAGGAGCTAATCCCTTGATGAGAGGAGCTATCCCTTTGAAGGAGGGCTTTATCCCTTTGAAAGAGGACCTAGTAACTTCCCTCCATTGCACTATAGATTTAGGCATTGGGCTGGTTGCTAGGGAGGTTAGAAGCTGAGCATTTTTGAGGGTAAATGCTGGTGGAATTGAGACTTCCTAGTTAAGCTTGAGAGGAGAGATCACATACCTTTTGGCTTCATTGGGAAGAGAGTGAAACTTGTCAAAGTAGAGGAGACTTCTTGTTGGACCCTGGGAGGAGCTTGTACAACATCAAGGCACAGGTTATAAAGTTCTTCTTTGATTTGAATTAATACAATCAGATTCATTTTTCTCAACAAATTGTCTTATGTCATTTGTTTCATGAATTCCTTGATCATCATGATAAGTATGCTTTATGATATTGGCTTTTCAGGTGCTATTTAATTTGTTTGCTTGTTTGTGTTTTCATATTTGCTACAAGGGAGCTCATTTGGATCAAAGGAGCGAGGCTTCCACAAACTTGCATTGGACCCAAGGTAGGCCTAAAACACTTGTTTGCCTTTGTTTATAAATTGCATATTTAGAGAAAGATAGTTTTTTATTGGCTTGCTTGTCACTAGATATCATTAGATACTAGGGAGGTCAATCTTGTCTGCAAGATCGACTCATTCCATGTGACAAAATGGCGACTCCACTGGGGACTTGATTTCTTTATTTGCTTTACTTTGACTTGAGAAACTGTGTTTTTGTTTCTGTTTTTGGCTTGTTGTGTGTGGAATTGGGTAGATTTAGTAGATCTTGGATTATTTTTTGTTTTTCATAACTTTGGGAGAGGACCGCACCCTCGGCTTGCAACACAGTGCGGACCTATCCGCACTTTTGCTTTTCACACAGAGCGGTACCGCACCTGTGTGAACTGCGGGCCTGCGGACCCTGTCAAAATTTTGGAAAACTTGAGATTTTCTCTTTTAGTCAGCTTAGTTTTTGTTTAGATGTTATTATCCCCTACCCAGACCTGCATGTGACTTGTCAAGAACTTTTCTTAGGTTAATTCCATTGGTGTTAGGGTTTTAGGTGAAATTCCTAGAAGTTTTGGTTACCGGGCTTGATTTTCATTTTGGTCTTGTAGTAGCTCAGAGCTTAGAAGTTGTAGAAGCCTTAGATCACTTTGGTTTTTACTGGCCTTCTTATGAGTCTGACCATTTTAAAAATCTACCTTTGTTGAGGAATCCACCTTGTGTTTTCTCTTTGCGAAACTTCGAAAAGACTTGTGTTAAAAGTTTGGATTTCATTTTTAGAAAAGAAAACAAAAATTGATTGTTTTTTCACTGATTTGTGATTTTGGACAAATTAGTCCTTAGTTTGCTTATAGCTAAGTAAAACATCCTTGAAAAAGACATCTTGTAAGATTTTACTTCAAATAGTTTTTTATAGTTTATAGATCTCAAGAATAGAATTTTCCATAGTTTTGAGTGTTTTATAAAAATAAAAATAAAAATTCTCTTTTGGAAAAAGTTTGTTTTTGTACTATTTGAGTATTTGAAAGAAAAGGGAAATTTTTGTGAAAATAACTAGTTGTCTCGTTTTGAGTGCATTGGGAAAGACAAAAATCTCTTCTTTTGATTTGTTTGTTAAGGAAAAGATTTGTGTTTACAAGCATTTGCATTCTCGAACTCTTTCCTAGCTAGAAATTCATTGAAGGGAAAAGATTGCTTATCATCTTAAGTGCATTTTTTTAGAGATTTCAAGTCGAGTCTTCACACCACAAGTTTCATCTCTGCACCACTTGACTTAAAGAAAAACCAATAAAATTAACGCTTAAAGTAAAATCTATCTAGTAATATTTTTATTTCTAGGGCTCTATTACACCAACATAGCTTAGGCTAGTGTCTTGGAGTAGGGAGTAATTAACTCTGCAAGACAGTAAAACAAACAAGTAGTTGTATCTTGCGGTAGGAGAAAAACCCAATTGTTGCATCTATGCTCTAGGAAAGCTCCTCTTAAAGGAGAAGCACGAGATCGTGTTCGAACCAGTGTGGGAATCAATCCTTCCTCATTGGGAACGACGCCAGATATTCACGTAGTAAAAACGGTAAACCTCGGATTAACCATTGCCGAGGAGCCTGGGGTCACTTGTTGGTAAACCTTGGATTATGTCAAGGAGCCTTCAAGGGGATTGAGCTTGTTACTTTGCCCTTGCGTGTGTATCGGATCGTAGACTGTTCCCCCAGGTATATTTGTTTCCGTTGGTAACCATAGTTACCATATTCTATAGGATTCTTCCTAAGGTGATGGTGGAGGGAAGATCCCACTGTACCTGGAGTAGACGTCGGCTAGACTCACTTGGATTTTCTGGGGGGTTCTCTTCACTCGAGATGGTTTAGTGGAGGAACTTTTTCCAGTCTATTCATTAATCAGGTTGTCCGGGTAACTGTTCCAACTGCCATTTCTATATTGAACTCTGCGACGTTGGATTTCATCACCAACTAGTGTTTTCAGTACGGAAAGTTACTGTTTGTGTGTGATTTGATCTCCTAGATTCTTTAGGCGTGTGTTTCAAATTTGTTTGGTTATTTAGAGGCTTTAGGTGGTTTTCATTGAGATTTTACTTTGTTTTCGTGTGAAGTAGTTAAAATATTTAATCGTGGCTGAATTACCGAGGAAGTCCCGTAGACTTCGGGGCCAACCTCCTGAGTTTTTCCTGAGCCAACCTGAAGGGTTAAGAGCCCTCGTAACTCCTAGAGACAGTAGAGTTGGGTCACCTGAAGAAGGAGAGTCTTCTTTGGTGGTACATCCTGATTTTCAAGCTCTAGTAGCAGATTATAATCCATAGTCTGTGTCTGTTTCCGTAATTACTGGTAGATTTTCATATACTAGTGATTTAGGTGAGGAACCTGAAATATCCAAACCTGAAACTGAATTTGCTGTTACTCCAACATCGGGATTTACCTCTCCAACTTCTAGTGGTCCTAGTTCACCCAGGGCAGAAAGAATAATTACCCAAAATCTTCCTTCTGGACTTATAGCTATTGAAGAACTTGCTACTCCGGAAGAAGAAGGTATCCCTATCCCTGAAAATCAACCTGTTAAAGAACTTAGGGAGCGTGAATCAATCTTTTACAGTCCACCTAGGAGCAGTGCTTGGTATCTTTCATTGACCAATTTTTTGGAAAACCCGAGACTAAGTTTTTCACCACCTCATATTCCTTATCACCCAACACCTAGGGGTTACTATCCTCTGTTAAATATGTCAAGACAGTCGTCCATGTTTTCTCAATCTCCAGAATCCTTTTTGTACGGCAGTCCTTCTATTCCCTCTGGGTATCAGTCACTTACTGGTACTTTTTCGGGCGCATATCCTCAACCCATTGGACAAGGTTTATTGACTGGAAATAATGGAACTAAGCCGTTGAGTGTAGAAGATATTCTCATGATGTTAGGTACTATTCCTAATCCTCAACCTCAAGGTGGCCAGTTACCACCTGGGGGGCAGCCTCAAAGTCCTCAATTATCACCTGGGGGGCAACCTCAAGGTACCCAATTTGCGCCTGGGGGGCAACCTCAAGGACAGTACATACCTACGGGACAGTACGTTCCTCAAGGTCAACCCCAGACTCAATATGTACCTCAAGGTCAACCCCAGTATCAATATGTACCTCAAGGTCAACCCCAGTATCAGTACGTGCCTCAAGGTTATCAACCTCAAGGTCAGTACCCAACCCAAGGTTACCAACCACCTTCCGGTCAATCATATGTTCAAGGAACTGGAAATGTACCTTTGAATTATCAACCCTACCCTCAACCCGGTTATGGTCCTCAATATTCTCAACCTGTTATGGGTCCGTACCCCGGAATGAACTTAGTGTGGGATCCATCTCAAACTCAACAGGTCTTGCAACCGAATGTACAGTTGTCATCTCAAACTGGACAACCCTTAGTTTCTGGTTCACCCCAGCAACCTATCCAGTCTACTATTCAAACTTCTATACCTTATGTAGTTTCTCAGCCTGGGCCTAGTACGCCTCGTACTCCACCTCAAACGGCTGCTGCAACATCTGTTCAATCTACCCCACCTACTTCTGGAGTATCGACAGCTCCAGTTTCTACTGTTCCTGTATCAACTCCTCAGACATCTTTACCTCAGTCTGGATCCACAATTCAAACTTTGGTTCAAATGCCTGTAGGACAACCTGGTTCAAGTATGGTTGTCACAAGTCAACCTCAATTTACTTATCAACCGTACCAGGGACAGTACCAATTCGGTCCTGCTGTGCAGCAGCCAGTCTATCAGTATCAACCGTACCCTGGGTATACATATCAACAACCTCAACAACCCCAGTACGGTCCGGTTAATCCTAGTTTTCCGGGAGGATATAATATCCCAAATGCAATTCCAATTCCTAGTTATCCTGGATATCCTCCTCCTGGGGCTGGTCTCATGACCCAGAGTTTTAGGGACCCTAATCGTTAGTTACCGTTTATCGCAACTTTGGACTTGCCTGACTTGTCGTGCCTTACAAACAATCCCATTAACTATCTTCCGTTTTGGCCGCCAATGCCGAATAAATTGCCTAGTGATATTCCTAAGTTTGAAGGCAAATCAGGAGTGGACCCATCGAACCATGTGATGAATTATCACCTTTGGTGTGCGTCTAATTCCATTTCAGATGATTCAATCCGTTTAAGGCTTTTCCAGTGCACTCTAATTGGTCTTGCGGCCAAGTGGTACATTGAGTTACCACGAGCCACTTTTTATAATTTTAGTCAGCTAGTTACTTCGTTTTTAACTCATTTTCAGTTGCCTGTCAGATATGAAAATGGCACGGAATTACTAACTTCATTAAAGTAGTCAACATCCACTTACATTTCAGATCACATTCATGAATGGAGACGTCGACGGCGTTTAGTGAAAGTTTTTATTCCGGATCAGATCTTAGCCGAATGGTTTGTAAAATCTTTATTGCCAAAGATCACTGAGGATGTAGCTAAGGCCAGAGTCGTTACTGAGGAGCAAGTAATTGCTCAAGCACAGTACCTTGACTTAGTTTATACGCAGTCAGGTACGTTACACGAGAAAATCCCTGATCTTCCTAAGCAAAATCAAATCGTTGCAGCTCCTTCAGAGTCTCATGCCGCTGATGGTATGATTGGTACGGTTAATACCAAAAGTAAGAAGAAGTCTTTCAAGAATTCTTCTCCTATCATAACTTTGCCAGATTCCCCAACAGGAGATTCTTCCGCGGAAATTTCCACCGATATTCATGTTGTAGAGTCATCTACAGCTAAATCAAAATCCGATGGTAAGAAGAAAGGGAAGAAGAAAAATAAAACAGATAAAAATTCGAAAGAGAAACCAGAAAAAGCGGAATCAAATGATGAGAAATGCAAACCTCATTATCCTTGTCTCATTTGTGACGAAGAGCATTTTACAAGAGACTGCCCTCATCGTGCAGAGGTTGCGAAAATTGTCAAAGGTTCCCAAACGCCTGCTGTTTTGAAGGATCCTTTTCCAAGTCAAGACAGTAAGATGATAGGTTCTTCCTCAAATGCCAACGAAGAACCCATACTGATGATGTCCCATGTTAGGATTGTGACTCGATCGCATGATTATGGAAGTAAAAGTCCTGTTGATGGTAAAGAAGCAGAATCTTCTCATTCTAACCCATCAACCTCAGCTCCCGGTTCCGATCCGCTACAGATCGAGAAACCTAATCCAGACTTAGTAATCAAACCACCCGCCAAGGGTATACTTCGAAAGTCAGCTTTCAATCCACATGCGAGAGCGGCTCAGAACTATAACATTGTTGAAGATTTAGCTATTTCACCTTCAGCAATGTCGGCTTTGAAAGTGCTGCAATCATGTCCAGCACAGCGTAAATTACTACTGTCGGCTATAGGAGCTGTTGACATTCAGGACTCGAACCTTATAATTTTCGATCTAGAAAATAGTACACGGTGCGTACCTCATCAAATGGCTTTCTAGATCCTAGTGTTAGTCAAAAACAGACCTATTTATAGGACTGTGATTGATGAGGGAGCCTCAACGTGTATTATGTTGATACAGTGTTGGAGATCGCTTGGTTCTCCTTCACTAAATCAATCCTCGATGATTCTAAAGGCCTTTGATGGCTGTGGGTTTCATTCGTTTGGCATTCTACAGGATTTACCTATAGGGGTTGAAGGCAAAATTGTTAATCTAGATGTGGAGGTGGTTGATGCCCCTCTAGATTACAACCTTCTCTTGGGTCGTAGTTGGTCTTACGCTATGATAGCTGTCGTTTCATCGGTCTTTCGGCTTATAAAGTTCCCTCTTAATGGAAAGATTGTAACTATAGACCAGCTGACTTACTTTTCATCTGACCCAGCCTCTTCTGAAAGTATTCAACATGTCGGCAAAACAACTATCCCATATAAGGATGTTGGAGTAGGACTAGTTAAAGATGTTGGTTTACTGGGAACTTTTCATTTTCCTCCTATCAACGCATCATCTTCTACTGCAACCATTCATATGATTTCGTCAGACACCATTGTTTATGATGATCCTTAGATCGTACCTTCCGAATCTGAGAAAGACTCATTTGGTGATGTTATGCCTTTGAGTCCATATGAAATTGTGTATCAGGCCGTGCAGTCATTTTCCGACCCATCTTCAACCAAAATTGACTTAATGAATGTGGTCCATGAGGAATCACTTTCAACATCAAACTCAGATTCAACAACGTTTTCTGAACTTGTTCACACTGATGAGCAAATTCGTGAAATCCTATGTGTCGATGATTTACCATGGGAAGATATTCATCATAGATCTTCGTTTTTACCCTAGAGTGACCATTTTGAAAATGATTTTTCATCTATTTTTACGACTGAATATGTCAAGGAACCTCAGAATCCAATGAACAATCCTGATTCAGAGTTAAATTTGGGAAACATTTCTCGAACTATTCCTATTGATATTTCAGTTAAGTATGGAATTGTTGAAAACATTCATATAGGTGCCTCGTGTATGAAAGATGAAATTCAAATATATAAGGCCCTATTTCAAGAATTATGTGACGTGTTTGCCTGGTCATATGAGGAAATTCCAGGAATTGACCCCACAATTGTTGTTCATGAAATCAAAACTTACCCGGACGCTAAACCCATCCGGAAACGTTTGCGTCAGATCCACCCAAGAAAAGCTACTGCTATTAAAGCAAAAGTTGAAAAATTACTCAAAGCAGGTTTCATTTATCCGATTCTGTTAACGGATTGGGTATCGAATATTGTTCCTGTTAACAAAAAGCAAGGGAAAATAAGAATATGTATCGATTATAGGGATATTAATCGAGCTTGTCCAAAAGACAATTACCCAACTCCCTATATCGATCAAATCATTGATGATTGTGTCGGCAGCAAAATATTCTCCTTCATGGATGGTTTTTCCGGATACAATCAAATCAATATTCTACCTACTGATCAACCAAAAACGGCTTTCATTTGTCCATGGGGGACATTTGCTTATTGAAAATTACCTTGTGGGCTCAAGAATGCTGGGGAAACTTTTCAAAAGGGCCATGTCTTACGCGTTTCATGATATCAAGCACATTGTGGAACCCTATCTCGATGATTTTCCTACTCATTCATTACATCGAGCTGATCATCTCATCCATTTACGAGCAATCTTTATGAGGTGTAGGCATTATCGGATTAGGTTGAATCCACACAAGTGTGTTTTCTATATAGAAACGGGTCGGTTACTGGGGTTTGTTGTTTCGAAAGCCGGCATTCGCGTCGATCCCTCGAAGGTTGAAGCTATTGTCAAATTGCCTCCTCCTTCGAGTCTTCACCAACTCCAAAGTTTGCAAGGGAAAGAAAACTTTTTACGTCGATTCATTCCTAACTACATCAAGATTACAAAGGGTTTTACCCGGTTGTTGAAACAGAATACTCCATTCTTTTGGGATGAGATAGCTGAGAAATATTTTGATGCACTAAAACACGCGTTAACCCATGCACCGTTATTGCATCCGCCCAACTACAACCAGGACTATTTATTGTATCTCGCCGCCTCCCATTCCACCATTGGAATGGTGTTAGTTCAGGAAGATGAATTCGGTACTGAACATGTGATATATTACCTTAGTCGAACTTTAAATCCAACTGAGCTAAAATACTCACATGTGGAGAAATTGGCATTGGCAGCTGTTCAAGTTGTCCAACATTTCGTCATTACATTTTACTACGTAAAACTACGGTAATTTCTTATTGCAACCCTATGATCTATATTTTGACCAAGCAATTGCTAGGGGGCAAGTACTCCAAATGGATTGTGATCCTGCAGGAGTTCGACTTGGAATTTGAAAAGTCTAAGTCGAAGAAATATTTAGCTTTTGCAGAGTTAATGTGTGACTTCCCGCATGCTGACACGGAAACTGTGGTGGAGGATCCCATTGAGGACAAATCCTTGTTTCTAATCAGCACTTTAGATCCATGGTATGGGGATATCATCGTTTATCTCCAGACCCAATCCTTTCGGCCAGAAATTTCAAGGTCAGAACGTCGAAAAATATGATTCCAGTCCCAACAATTCAAAATTATTGGAGATACTCTTTATCGTCGAGGGGCGGACTCTGTTTTTCAACGTTGTTTAACTCATGAGGAGGCCGAAAGGGTTCTAAATGACTGTCACTCTGGAGCGTGTGGCGGTCATATGTCTGGGTATGCTACAGCCCAAAAGATATTGCGCGTTGGCTACTTCTGGCCGTCTTTGTTTAAAGATTGTATTAACGTGGTCTAAAAATGCCACAACTGCCAAATTTTTTATCGAAAGATGCGTGCTCCACCTGCTCCTCTCCACCCTATAATTGTCGTCGGTTCGTTTGCAAAATGGGGTATCGATTTTATTACATGTAACCCTCACTCGACTGGGGGGCATGCGTATATCATCCTTGCGGTAGATTATTTTACAAAGTGGGTCGAGGCGATGCCTACATTTGAGGCAGACGATAAAACAGCTGCGATTTTCGTGTTCAATCATATAATTCCTATGTTTGGTGTTCCACAAGCGATTATCACTGATCATGGGCATCATTTTCGAAACGTTATGATGACTGAACTTACAGGCCAGCTTGGCTTGCGTCATGATAGTTCAACTCCATATTATCCACAAGCTAATGGTCTGGTTGAAGCCATCAACAAGGTTCTAGTCATCATGATCCGACGAATCATTGGGATTCACAGGTCGAATTGGCATAACATGCTATTTTTAGCGCTTTGGGCATATCGAACCTCAGTAAAAACGTCAATAGGGTTCACTCCTTTCCAACTAGTTTATGGTCTGGAAGCTGTGTTACCCATTGAATGCGAAATCCCGTCATTGCAAATGGCCATCGAGTTACTTCCAGCCACTTCCGAAGAGGAAAAAAGTTTGTTATACTTGGCTCAGCTAGATGAGAATCGACGTGATGCTGCATTGGTGATCGAAACTCATGCAAACGTATTAAAGCTCAGTATGATCGAAATGTGACCCCTCGAAATTTTTCGAAAGGAGACCTAGTCTTATTTACGATCAAGCAAATGATAAATTAGGTGCTGGAAAATTCATACCTATGTGGCATGGTCCCTATGTTGTGAAGTGGAAGCTAGCAAAAGGGGCCTATGAATTGGTAGACTTTGACGGGGTCTCTTTAGGTAAAACCAGAAATGGCCTTTACCTGAAGAGGTATTATGCTTAAAAATGGGTGTGGAGATTTTTAGTTAGGATAGTTTTCTTTCTAGCTGGTGTGTTTTAGTTTTAAAAGTGTGCTTAGCTTAGAGAGTGTTTTTCGTCATTATTCCTGCTTATCTTGGTTTTACTCTTGATATTGTAGATGTCAACGCCTCTCTAAACATACATTGGTTTTGCTGATGGTGCTTGTCGTAATACACGGAACATTTCTTTCGCAGATTGGGTTATCTATTCGCCCTCTGACGAGTTGGTATCTATGCATGGGGTAAGCCTCGGTCAAACAACGAACAACATTGCCGAGTATAGTGCAGTGATTGAGTTATTATCTGAATCTATTTCATTTGGGATTCAGAGTTTGATAGTGAGGTTAGATTCTGAACTCGTTGTATTACAGCTTAATAGAGTATATGCCATTAGAAATCCAGTGTTATTGAGATTATTTTTTAGAGTGCGTCTCTTGGAACGTGAATTTGATTATATTGAATATCAGCATATTCCAAGATCTTTAAATACATTAGCAGATGCAATTGCTTCTCGAATGTTAAGTAGACATTTGCAATAATCATACAAATAAATTTAAAAGCATTCCATAACATGTTTTACAAGATAAGTCGGTAATAGTGATATAGTATAATATAGGAGTGTGTCAAAATATACATCGTCCTCGATCATAGGTTGAAAAACACCTTATGATCGGCAAAAATGATAGTACAAAAAGCAAAAATTTCATATGTGTCTACAATATGCGATCATCCTATCACTGGTGATGATCTCGATAAGAAACCACTACACGGGCCACCTTACAAAGGAACCTCCTGAAAGGTCCTAGGACCCCAATCACATAGCGCTGTAGTCGAAGAGGAATGTCATCTATGCCGGTCTCTGGAATGTCTCCTGTCAAATGCTCTAGATGGCTCTCCAATTCGGCCAAGGTCTCTGTTGATTCGTCCTGTGGGGTCCTGTGGGGCTGGTGCCACTGTCGCTGGTTGTTTCCTCTCGTAAGGCCGGAGAGCGGCTGGTCCTTGTGGACCCACATCTGCATTTAAAAATTTTACTATCAATTTTGGGACGAGATAAAAACAAAAAAAATTAAATTAGGAAAATGTTGAAAATGATTTTACCTGAGTCATCCCATTGCTCTCCTGGTGGAAGAGCCATGTCTGGGTCACCGCGAAAATCTACCCCAGTGTAAGGAAAGTCCTGAATAGAAAAACTTGGTTTTCCAACCAATGGAAATACTCATGTTTGAATCGAATGACCTCTCTCCCCTCATCAGGATGACGGGCCATAACTGCAACCTATCGTATCAATTTGGGCTCTCGAGGAAGTCCAGCTCCAACAGTGAGATGCTGTGGGACCAACATTGGGACCCTCTCCAGACCAAAGCTCACGACTAAAGCACCATATCCAAAGGTCTTTAGTTTTCCGTTCTTGGCTCTAGTCAGTTGGCCTTTTACATTAGCCAACACAGCATCGCACCAGTTGAAGATGGTGCCACGAAAGTAGTCAACTGCCATCCGCATTTGGGATCCAGTGGCTATATGTAGTGTTGCACTCCCGCAAAGCCTGGTAACAGTAAACGTGATTACCATGAGTTCAGTAAGGGATATGGTTTTTATGTCTATCCCTTTGTCTCTAGTCTGGTTGTTACAAAACTCTAGCCGGAGGCTATCGACTGACTTGCCACCTGGCCTAGTCCCGAATAGAGTCAAGTGTTCACCTCTCTTAGGCAAACCAGTCAAAAAGTATATGTCTTCTAGCTCCATTTCGAGCTGGTGACCACCAATGAAGAATCACTGGTCCTGTATGCTCCACCTGTCTACCAGCCACTGCAAGAAGTCCACCTGGGCCCTCATGCCAGGTATGGCCCAGAATTTGTACAAGCCGCATGCCTTCAATGCATCGATCGAAGGTTGATGATTTATCGCGGCAAGATCTACGTCCTCATGCTCCCGTTCTCGCCAATCAAGCATGATGTATACTCTACATCCAACAAAAAGGCGAATTAGAATATAAAAAATGGAAATTTTTGGGTGAATTTTGAGAAATTTAGGGTTAAAAACCCTTGCTGCGGGGACCGCACCCTCTCTGTTAGAGACAGTGCGTGGGTCTGCACCTTGCCTTCACGGTAGGTGTGGACCCCTGACTTTTTCCCCATTGCGAAAAAGTCGGGGTCCGCAGGCTACCTGTGTTGTGCCTGCGGGCCCCCGCGCGCGGGTTTCTAGCCTAAAAATCCTCTAAAAAATGAAATTAAAACCTAAAAACAAATTTGAAATGGATGAAATTGAAGAGTAGGATGATGTGGATTACCTAGAGGAGACGGCGCTCGATTCCGACGAACGGATTTTCTGCAATCTTCACGGGAAGTTTCTGACCAAAAGCTCTATTTTCTCACCCAAAACTCAAACGGTAAAAATGAATTGACGAAAGCCCTTTTTATAAGTTTTTTGAATAAATGAGTTGTTAATTTGTTTATGTTTCACTTTAGAAAGGTAACTTTTGCAGCATTTTTATCCATTTTAAACAGGTATGAGTAATGTTTGAGTTTTTGTTCAGGATAACAGATTTTTCAGGTGAAATCGGTCATTTTCGACGAAAAAACATTAGAGTCACCTTTAAGCTCTTTTCTGACTCCTAAAACATGAAAAGATCGTCGAGTTTTTCTTTTTAAACTCGTTAAAACAGAATTAAAAAGACGGTCCACTTATAGCTCTTTTTCTGACCGTAAAAACATGAAAAGATTACCGGATTTTTGTCGTTTCAAATTCGATATTGGTTATAAAACGATGTGTCGTTGATTGCTTTTTTACTTTTTCGTATCAGAGGCACTAATTATGAAAAGTACTCCTTGGTCGTAATGATAAAGCGATTCTCTCAAGTATTATTTTATACTTTTTCGGGCTTGGGAGACACAAATTTACGAAAAAGGTCAACCATGGAGTCTTCTTAAGTTTTTCAGACTCTCTAAAATTGAAAAACGCCGAATTTCTCCTATACTGGACTCGTTAAAATTTAACAATAAAGGGCCTGTTCAATTACAAACAGGAACGGACCACTCCTTCTTAGGGTTTGAATTTAAACTAAGTTGGACTCATCCGAAGGATGAGCTTATAATCAAGCAAATGTTATCCTCCTCAAGCTTGTCAAAAATAAAGAGGTACTTGCCAGCAATGGTGGGGGAAAAGAGAGAAAGATGAGCCTGTTTGTCATACTTTGTAACCACTCTTGAACACGACACTTTTATTCACCTGGGTTGGGAAATCCTTTGCCTAATAGTTGATCAAACCACATTGAAAGTCTTCAGCCGGTTTCTGGGTATTAACTTTGGGTCAATTGTCACCAAACCATCTGTCGTGTCGTTATGTGTTCAAGAGGTCAGTGCAAATAAGCCATTCATTTGCAAAATATCTGTCATCCATCTTGACCATCCCTGAGTCAGTCCTTGCAACTAAATTTCTTCAAACTTGATCTATGATTTCGTGTTGTGGGCTTGCCTACGACGGATCGCTTTCTATCGACTTCAGCTCATTATCTAGAAAGATGATCTAGAAATCGTCAGTACCTTGGCATCTGCATGCCTCAATGGCAATTTTCTCGCCTTCGATGATAGGTTGCATCATTGACCTTCGATCAAAGGATTCCGTGACATGTTCGACATCAACACATCTATTCACATCTCATGGATTGTACTGAGTACTTTGAGAGCCATTGACATTACTAGTAGTTTCTCTCACACTTATTAACAGTTTACATCATTGACTGGTAATCAAGTGGTTTCTACCATGTTTGACTTCAACACATTCATTCGCATGGATAGAATCGTACTGTTTCGGGAAGTAGAAATGAAGACCCTGGATCTAGTTTCCGCCATCCAGGCTGCGAGGGATTTTGTATTCATTATACTGTGGACTATTCATAAACAGATGGTTGCGCCCATACTGTGTCTACATGTGTCTATACTTGTGATGTATTACAAGATCATTCCTATATCAGAGCAGTAGTTAGTTTTCTAGTCAGTTTTGATCTAAGTATGGGAATGCCTACCTTAGCGATGATATGATCTCATATATATATTTTACATTGAATGTTTTTACAGGTTCCAACCAGGCTCTCCACAAGATAATCCTCGAAATTATAAAGTACTTCACTCTTCCTAGATGATAAATGAAATCCTCATCTATTCGCACTTTAGGGGGCAATCTGTTACACAAAAATATCGTCACCATGACTATTTGCAGTCAGTATGGGTCTATCATCACTTATATTGTTCTCCTGAGCAAGTCTCAGACCTCAGCTCTTCATGTTAAGCTTTGAAAATGAGAGAAAGACATTAAAAATCAACAAAGCTTTGGTTCCGCACTTTCTCTCACTGTTGCCTGCGGTCCCGCACCCCCTGTTCACATTACCTGCGGACCTGCCCACTCTGTCTCTAAAGGAGTGGGTGCGGACCCCTGTGAAAGTAAAAAAGGCACAAGTTTATTCTAAAAAACTCACTTTGGGTTAATTCTAGATGATTCTAGAAGGAATTTTGACGTGGATGGTTCGCTCTTAGGTGGTTCATGCATCCCAAAAGAGAAGGAGCTAATCGCTTGATGAGAGGAGCTATCCCTTTGAAGGAGGGCTTTATCCCTTCAAAGGAGGACCTAGTAACTTCCCTCCATTGCACTATAAATTAAGGCATTGGGCTGGTTGTTAGGGAGGTTAGAAGCTGAACATTTTTTAGGGTAAATGCTGGTGGAATTGAGACTTCCTAGTTAAGCTTGAGAGGAGAGATCACATACCTTTTGGCTTCATTGGAAAGAGAGTGAAACTTGTCAAAGCAGAGGAGACTTCTTGTTGGACCCTGGGAGGAGCTTGTACAGCATCAAGGCACAGGTTGTAAATTTCTTCTTTGATTTGAATTAATACAATCAAATTCATTTTTCTCAACAAATTGTCTTATGTCATTTGTTTCATGAATTCCTTGATCATCATGATAAGTATGCTTTATGATATTGGCTTTTCAGGTGCTATTTAATTTGTTTGCTTGTTTGTGTTTGCAGATTTGCTACAAGGGAGCTCATTTGGATCAAAGGAGCGAGGCTTCCACAAACTTTCATTGGACCCAAGGTAGGCCTAAAACACTTGTTTGCCTTTGTTTATAAATTGCATATTTAGAGAAAGATAGTTTTTGATTGGCTTGCTTGTCACTAGATATCGTTAGATACTAGGGAGGTCAATCTTGTCCGCAAGATCGACTCATTCTGTGTGACACTTACCATTGAACTTTACCTTTGATAATGTTTTAAATCCCTTGATTGGAGTAGTGTTTGATTGTGATACACTAAAGCATCTCCAAAGAGGTTTTTTGGAGGAACCCATAATTCAAAGTTCAAAATTGTGCAATAAAAACTTTAACAAACAATTTAAAACATGCCCCCCTTCTAGCACCAAAAAAGTTGATCGGGAAAAATGACCCTTCAACATTCTAAGGGAGACCACCCAGTCGGAAACTTAAAGCAGCTCCTTCTCTGTTGAAGTAGTGCTTCCAACTGGTTAGATTAGGTCAAGTTACCTTCTCGCTATCTCTAATGGCTTAAAGTATGGCCTTCATCTACTAATAGAGGAGAGACATCATATCAATTCTCCTTGTTGATCATGTAAGAGAATGGTCCTTAAATTGATTTTGTGGCTCAACCAAACCACTCTAAAGAATGCCTCTTTGAGGAGAGGACTTCTAAGATGCAGAAAGTAGAACTAAATAAAAAGTATAATCTAAGATGCATCTAATCCTAGACCTATCTCGATTGAAGGAAGGATTATTCCTTCTTTCAATTAAGAGCAAGCTAAAAGGACAATAAAAGAAACAGAAGTACGTTGAAATTGGAATGAGAAAAAGGAAATAGATCAGGTAAATAGTTCCAAAACTAACCCTTGATTAAGAAAATGTATACAATTAAATTCCTATTAAATAGTTAACAGATATCCAACTACAAACATATCCAATTCCTATTAAAACATATCGTAAGAACAAAAAGGTTCATGTCACAATACTGAAATAGTTCAAATACATGACATGTGGAAAGCATGGCATCTATAAGGTTAAACTATTAGATAGCTAGCAAATCAAGGAGATCAAGGTATGTCCTTATGCAGGTTTTAGTTTCGAAACTCAAGTTCCAGTTTTGAAACTCATTTCTTATTAACCCTGCAAGATAACTTGACTAGATTCTAAATGAGCATTTCAGTAAATAGTCAACAATAGTGTTGAAAAGCCACATACATACTCATACTCCATAAATGAATTTGAAATCTGAAGAATTTATTTACAATAATAGAGCAAGCAATAGTGTTGTACATCTGATTACAGAAATAAATCTTATTATAAAAATGAATCAATTACATAAAATATCAGTGCATTGCAATAGTGCAAGTCCTCTGTTATCTCTAAATCGATTCCCTGACTGCACAAATGGATTTGATCTCACTACAATAGTGCAAATGAGTCTTAACTCCTTCTATACAAACAGGTTGTAAGCCTTAGTATTACTCTACCTCTTTTCTCTCGGATTTGAATCCCTTTCTCACAATCAGAGATGGCTATTTATACATAGTGGAAATATTAACAGTCCCCTTCTATTTCTCAACCACTGAGTTAATTAAAACAAAATGAAACAAAATGATTCCTTCGGTTGGGGTTCTGGCCAAATCTAAATGGGCACAGTTGAGGAAAATGCACAGTTTAGTTTGTTCTCTAATAAGTTTGTCCAACTTGTTTCAAACTGATAGGTGGAATTCAACTGCTTCAGCAGCTTTTGTTTATTAAAAAAAAAAATGTTGCCACCTAGAGGGGTTTCTTTGGAAATCTTGACTGGATCTATGCACCATCGTCAGCCATGGAAGCTTCTCTGTCAAAAGAAAATAGAATATATATGTGTGTAGAATTTCCCACTGTAGATCACCTGATAATGCAATATACTAAAGCAAAATACTTGATCTACTTCTACAAACAAACTTGTGGAAGCTTAATCAATTTTGAGCAAGATCAAATAGAACACATATAATAGAGAATGAGAAATCAATCACACATGAACACAAAAGAATACTATGGGGAAAGCCTCAGCTAAAAACCCTGCTATCTGTACTATCATAAAAAGTGGAAATATCTCGGGATTACACAAAGCTTTAGCTCACAAGCTATCCAGCTCTCAGTACAATCCCTCACTGTTGCTTATAGATAGAATAGACACAACATATGCCTTCTCTCAGTCCTCCAAGCCTCCTATTTTCTTGCGCAGTTTCCCCTGGGTCCTTTGGCTGCCACCTGTGTGAATTCACCTCTCGCACAACTCACCAAACTCAGAAATAACTGTGCAATCCTGAAGGAGATAATTCCTTCTACATGGATGAGTTTCTTTTATAGGAAAATTCCTCCAAATGATAGTACAATGTTCTTCTCTTTAATCTCAATTGTGTCTTTCTCTGAACTGACATGCATGAGTTATTTATGAAAGAATATTCAGTTATCTAGAGGACATTAGTTGCATGCATGCATGCATTAACTGACTGAACTAACAATTAGTTCCACAAATTGTTTGGAACTAATTTAACTGGACTTAACTCAGTTAATTGAGCTAACTAATTACAACGCATCCTTATCTCCTTAATTAAGGGATAACTTCCTCAATCAAAGGAATAACTGTTGCATGTCTTCACATAGACTTCACGTTTGATTTTCTCCAACTAATTAACTCAAGATGAATTAATTAATTATTTTTCAAACAGCTAGTGAGACTAAATTTTAATTTTAATTCTCAGTTTTAATTCAAGGACAAATTAAAATTGGAATATATCCCACAATGCTATTTTTAGCATTTCTATTTTTTGCTATTTTCAACAGAGTTGGAGTATATCCTGAAATGTTATTTATAGCAATGTTATTTTTAGCATTTCTATTTTTAACATTTCTTGTTGCTATTTTCAACACTCCCTCTCAACAAGAAAGGCATTCAACTCGAACCCAATCCTGAACCTTTGGAATGTTCTGCATGCAACACTTCTCTCAAGTGTTGTTGCTCCAGCAACTCCAGAAACAAAAAATATCCAACCTGAATCAGAATGATGCCTCTGTCATCAAATTCTCTAACTGTTATTGCCTCTGTCGACTAAAAACTCTACACCTCTGTGCTCTTCAGTATCTGACTCATCTAGCCTTTGTCACTTTGATCTCTGATTGCATCAATCACACTGATTCCTCTTGCTGCATCCGTGTTGTTGCTGGTCCTATCTCCCAGCACTGCATCCACACTGCACCTCCTCTCATCATGTTGCATCGTGTTGCCCACTGCTGCACTGCAACTCAGTTACTGAGAAGTAAGTAACTGATCTCCCAACTGACCTCCCTATTGGGCTAGAAACACCCTCTGATGCTGAAGCTCCCTCTGCCGCTCCATCCACATCTGTTTCTACCCACTCAGCCAGTGTTGCTACTCCTCGTCGGGGCTCCCATAGCAAGGTCTAATCAAAGAGGTTGGGTACCTCAAAGATCCTACCCCTATTTTAGCCTTCTTGGGACAATCACTTCACATCGCCCCACCTCACTCCTGGAGGTATGGATGCATGTGATTCCTCTGCCCACTTGGCTCGAAATTCCCCCTACTGGAGGTCTCTGCATGAGTGGATGCCTCCACTCGGTCTCCTCTCAGCTTCTCCAGTTGTGGCTACTCCACAACCTCCTGAAGTTGTTTCACCAATTGTGGCTCCTCCACAATTGTCTGAGACTTCTTATGGCGCTGCATGTTGAGAGGTAATGTACTCTCCCTCTCAACCACCAAGTCTCCAACAGTTGCCTTTCTCCTCAAAGCTTTGCATGCATCTTGAACCTCAAGAGCATACAGGTTTTGTACCTGTGAACTGATCTATTTCACCTGACCCGTGGTGATGTGTTTAAGGAAAACCTTTCCCTTACTGAAGACTACATCATAGCCTTTTTCCTCCAACATCGTGATTAATACCAAGTTCTTCTTCAGTCTTGGAACATACTTCACATCTGTCAAGGTGATGCGAGCTCCATGCTCCCTCTGAAAAGCAACCGTACCTTCACCTGAAACATGGTACCTTTCATCGTCACCCATCTCTATGAGTATTTGGACGTCCTTCTCCTCCAAGGTACTGAACAAACTTTTATCGCCAGTCATGTGGAACGAGGCTCCATTATCAAAAAACCAACCACAACCCATCATCAATGAAACCATGCATGTGATGAGGATAAAATCCAATTCAAACTGAGAGGCCAATACCTCACCTTAAGATACCTTCTTGGATTTCTTCAATGGACAATTATTTGCATAATGGCCCACCTCATGACAATTAAAGCATCTCACTTTAGATTTGTCAATCTTCTTCCCACCATGAGAAGAACTCAATTTGGGATGGGAAGCCTTCCCTTTCCCTTTCCTCGCCTTACTCGCTAAGGCTAGATTTTCTTCATCATCATTCTTTGATGAAGAACCATCTCCGGTGCTTCTCCTGATCTCCTCCTACATCAGATCCGACCACAATCATTCCCAATCTGGTAGTTTCTCTCTTCCATTTACTGAGTCTTTGTAGCTATGCCAACTTTTAGGAAGATCGGGGAGAGCAAGACTCACCATGTCATCATCCGTCGTGATTCCTACACTTCCAAGGTCATCCCTGCAGGTGGTGAGCTTGTTCAGATATGTAGATATCGTGTCGCCCTTTTCACACTTGATTTTCCGAAGCTTGTCTTTTAGCACCAGCTTCCTCTGATCGTTGTTGTTTTGATATAGATCCTTCAATGTCTTCCACATTGAAAATGGTTTCTCCTTCCCATGGAGACTCGAGACAATATGGTCTCGAACTCCCTCCAGAAGGATCCTTCTTGCTCTAGCCACACATTTCTTCCATTCCGCCAATTCTTGGGCAATAGCTGCTGCTGGCTTGGGGACTTCTTGATAAATGAAGTCCTTCAAACTGTTGTCCTCTAATAACACTTCCATGCAATCCTTCCAGGCTATATAATTCGAGCTGCCATCCAAGGCATACTCGGGTCTCAAACCATTGAATGCCATTGGTGAACTTTGAGATGTGATAAGAATTTGATTTCTATAATCAAGAACTTCAAACTTCGAACTTCTCCCTTCTTTGTATATTGTTCTTTGCTTCAATCACCTTTGCTCCGATACCATGTACAAATTCTCACTGTAGATCACCTGATAATGCAATATACTAAAGCAAAATACTTGATCTACTTCTACAAACAAACTTGCAGAAGCTTAAGCGACTTTGAGGAAGATCAAATAGAGCATATATAACAGAGAAAGAGAAATCAATCGCACATGAACACAGAAGAATACTCTGGGGAAAGTCTCAACTAAAAACCCCACTATCTGTATTATCATACAAGTGGAAATATCTCCAGATTACATAAAGCTTTAGCTCACAAACTATACAACTCTCAATACAATCCCTCACTACTTCTCATAGGCAGAATAGACACAACATATGCCTTCCCTCAATCCTCCAAGCCTCCTATTTCCTTCCGTAGTTTCTCCTGGGTCCTCTGGCTGCCACCTGTGTGAATTCACCTCTCACACAACTCACCAAACTCAGAAATAACTACGCAATCCTGAAGGAGATAATTCCTTCTGCATGGATGAGTTTCCTTTATAGGAAGATTCCTCCAACTGATAGTACAATGTCCATGTCTTTAATCTCAACCGGATCTTTCTCTAAACTGACATGCATGAGTTATTTATGAGAGAATATTCAGTTATCTAGAGAATACTAGTTGCATGCATGCATTAACTGACTGAATTCACAATTAGTTCCACAAACTGTTTGGAACTAATTTAACTGGACTTAACTCAGTTAACTGAGCTAACTAATTACAACTCATCCTTATCTCCTTAATTAAGGGATAACTTCCTTAATCAAAGGAATAACTATTGCATGTCTTCACATAGACTTCACGTTTGATTTTCTCCAACTAATTAACTCGAGATGAATTAATTAATTATTTTTCAAAAAGCTAGTAGACTAAATTCAAATTTTAATTCTCAATTTTAATTCATGGACAAATTAAAATTGGAATATATCCTGAAATGCTATTTATAGCAATGTTATTTTTAGCATTTCTATTTTTTGCTATTTTCAATAGAGTTGGAGTATATCCTGAAATGCTATTTATAGCCATGCTATTTTTAGCATTTCTTGTTGCTATTTTCAACAACATATATCTATATATATATATATATATATATATATATATATATATATATATGTCAAAAAACAAACCTAAACCACAAAAAGTGAAGAACTATATTTATGCCCCAAAACCATATAAATCACAACTTTTTAAATTTATACAACAATGACCCATAGGAGGTGACAATTGGCAGATGTTAATAGGTATCGAACAAATGAATATCAGAACTTTTAACAATGGAAATAATATAAAACTTGTGATGTAAATAAGTCTCAATGAGGAGCGGGTGTGATATCAACAATAAACCATTGTTTATATGCTCATCGGATCTGGAGCAATATCGGAAATCGAAGGTTTAAGATATCAGGGTTTTACAATTATTACCATTTAAAATTTCTGATACATAGGCGGATGTGATATTCCAATTAGACCATCGTTAATACACATATTGGAGCCTGGCAGATATCGGAAGTCGAAGAGGCAAAGGTGTATCAACATATCGTCGGATTGGCAAATCGGAATATTGGTGGATTGGAATATCACTATCGGAGATCTAAGAGAGTGTTGTATCGAATTTTTTTAAATGTGTCTCAAACAGAAATCTTCGATATGCATCACCTCCGATATGTGGGAGCGGAAACAATGACGTGGCATGTGGGTCCTCTAACAACCGCTTTATGGATTGGACTTTGAATATCGGGGATTTCAAAGAATTCCTCCGGTATCAAAGCTCTGATATAATAATATTTGCACCACTTGTTTTTTAAATTAAGGCTTAAAGCATATGAATGTTCTTGGTCTCGGGGGCTATGTATAAATAAAAATAAAATATTTGTAGAAAATCTTGTAAATTCACAAGCTCATGCAATGCACTAAAGCACAAGACAAGAATCTACTTCTACTTTCATCCAACGAAATCCAATAGATCGATGAAAACAATAAGAACAAGAAGTAGATAAATCAATGGCACATAACACAAGATGTATTTGGGGAAAGCCACTGCTCAAAACCCTGCTATCTGTATTGCATATATCAGAAATATGAGTGAAGATGCAAAGCTTGTTCTCACTAGAACAATTCCACACAAGTATGCTCAACTCTCTTAGCTCACAAACAAGCTCTTGGCCAACACAGCCAATTCTACAGCTCTCCAAGCCCCTAATCTCTTTCGTAATTCCTAGGATGAATAGCCCGTATTTAAAGGGAATTCATGCTTCCAAAACTGAGCAATCCAAACATAGGTTATTCTTTGATTGCATGCATGATATTTACAACTCATTACATCACACAAGTGATAGTACATTGTCACTACACTCTAGTTTCAATTGGGTCTTTCTCAGAATTGACATGCATGAGTTTGTGATGAGGGAATCTTCAATTAACTAGAGTAATGCTTGTGGATGCACTAGTGCACCAACTGATTGTTAACTCTCTATTAGTTCCTCAAACAATTTGGAACTAATTTAATAGAACATAACTCAGTAAACTGAGTTAACTAATTTAACAGAACATAACTCAGTAAACTGAGTTATCTAATTTACAACTCAATTTAAACTCATACTGGACCCCTTAAACTTAGGGAGAACATACACATGACTTCAGAAAGACTTCCAACTCGAAATTCCTACGCTAATTAAATTAATTAAACTTAATTAACTATTTACAAGTTTCTATGAGAATAGAATTTGATTTTAATTCTTAGTTTAATTCAAGGACAAATTAAACTAGAATTTATTATTACCATTTCTCAACACTCCCTCTCAGCATGAAAGGGATTATCAACTACCCTGATCTTGTCTTTGTGAAACTCGAATTTACATCTTGACAATGGCTTTGTCAAAATGTCAGCATCTTGCTCCTTCGTGGGAATGTACTCTACCAACATAATATGTCTCAATACACAATCTCTGAGATGATGATATTGGATATCAATATGCTTGGACCGATCATGAAAAACTGGATTTTCAGAGAGTTTGATACAACTCTGATTATCGTAGTAAATCACAGTTGGATCCATCTACTGACCAAACAAACCAACTAGGATCTTCCTCATCCAGATGGCCTCACATGCTGCCTGACTCGCAACCATGTACTCTACCTCTGCCGAACTGAGTGCAACCAAGCTTTGTTTCCTACTATACCAAGAAATTGTCGTTGACCCAATACTAAAGATCCCTCCTGATGTTCTCTTCTGGTCGAATGGAATCCTGGCCCAATCTACATCAGTGAAGCCTTGGAGCTTCACTCCCTCTGTCTGTCTGTACCATAATCCATACTAAGAATTGCCCTTGAGGTATCTCAACACATGCTTTGTTGCCTTCTAATACAGCTTGGTAGGCCTAACCATCACTTGACTAAGTTGGTTAACTTCATAACACATATCTGGTCATGTGTTCACCAAGTACATGAGTGAACCCACAAGCTGCCTGCAAACAATAGCTTCCACTACTTCCCCTGAAGTAGCATCCTCCTTCCTCCAGTTACCTATTAGAGGAGTCTCCATGGGTTTTTTGCTCTCCATGCGGAATCTCCTGAGTATCTCGTTGGCATACTTGCCCTAAGACACAAACAACTCCCCATCTCCCTACCATACCTCCATGCCAAGAAAGTAATGCATGAGCCCATGTCCTTCATCTCAAACTCTGTTGCAAGGTCTTCCTTGCAAGACTTGATCAACTGATCATCACCTGTCAGTACGAGACCATCAACATAAAGTATAATGATCAACAATTTACCTTCCACCACTATGTGGTACAGGTTCACATCTGCTTCACTCTTCGTGAAGCCCAACCTGGTGAAATAGCTATCTATTCTAGTGTACTAAGCACGGTGTACTTGCTTCAGCCGATACAACACTCTCTTGAGCTAGCACACATGTGACTAATGGTCAAAGGTCTCAAAACCTTCAAGTTGTTCTATGTACACTTCTTCCTCAATCATGCCATTTAGGAAGGTTGTCTTTAAATCCATTTGATGTATCTTCCAACCCATCTGTGATGATAGTGCCAATATAGATATGATCGACAAGTACCTTGCAACAAGAGCAAAGGTCTCATCATAGTCAATCCCCTTCCACGAGCCACAAATCTAGCATTATGCTTCTCCACACTACCATATGCAGCTTGCTTTACCTTGTAAAGACAACAGGAGCTCGCCACTGACTTGTCCTTCGGTCTTGAGACCACATCCCAAACCCTATTATTGTAGGTTTTAACCCCGTACAGAAATTACCTGCATATGAATTCTAAAAACAGAAAATAAACAATGGCGATAGCATAACACATAAAACAAATATACACAAAGATTTTCCCCTCGATCCAAAAACCGGGACTACCAGATTGATTTTCCATTATGTTCCTTTCAATGTTATAATACATATATATACATGTCGAAGCATCAATAAATCCCAATCCATTAACCCTGGATTAGAACATAATCATATTTCCCTTGACTGGATCTACAAAATACCATGGACCGAAAGCCATCGCGCCCAAAACCTTGTGCGAAATCCATGCACAAAACCATAGGTAGGTCCGCCCACCTAATCCAGTGTACCTCTCAGGTGACCTCCTTTGCATTCGTTGAGAAGTGGGTGCTCCCACATTTTTCCATGCATCATCCAATAATCTGTCAGCCTCTCTAGTGCACTTTCTTCCCTCTCTAGAAGACTTTGCCTGATTGGATGTCTCCACTCCTGGACATCAATATGAGGCTCCTCAACCTTAGGAACTAAAAGCTCCTCATTTGCATGTAGATCAAGCTCCCTCTCAAGGGAAACTCGCAAGGCCTTCTTGTTATAGACATTTTTGTGCCTTACAGCTTTAAGCATGAAAAGCCCATAATCCAAGGGATCCAAAATCCCTAAAAGTGTTGTTCCTGCCCCTAAAGGAACAAGGTCAACCAATGACAGCTTCTCCCAGAAGTTCTCCACCAAAAACTACTCAGAACTAGTCAAATCAGGATCAATTCAGATGCTCCACTAGCTGCCTGCGTTGCAAAGCACCCAAATACACTGGCTAGGTGCGTTGCAACACACTTGAATGCACTACCCAGGTGTGTTGAGCGGGAAATGACAAGTGGCAGAGTCATTCAACGAGGTGGAGAGACAATGGAAGCTTCCAGAATCTTCTCCAATGACACTTGCCTCACTGAATTCGACCAGTGATGAGTAAGAGGCTCTCAGTCTCCAAGTGGAAGCAAGAACTGACAGAGAGAAGCCACAAGTCAAAACATAAGCTGACTCATCCTCTCTGCTTACATCTATATATGGATCCCTCATCCCAGAGATCCAGAGGCTGGAATTTTGTACTTTGCAGAGAATTGTTGTTGGTTTGAGATTGAGATTAGTGCATTGGGTGATTTATGCTTTGTTGGAGGTGAGGAAGGGATTCCTTTGCTGGGAGGTAGATGCTGGATCGAGACTCACTTGGTTGTATCTCCTCTTGGACTTTCTTATCATATCAATAAAACTATTTGAGTTTCTCCTACATGCTGTGTATCAATGATGTTTTGTTATATTTGCATGTTTAGCTTAATCTGATCCTAAGCTTTTTATGAATGTAAATCTATATCTTCGTGTAGTTTCTCTCTTCTGTGATCTTGCAGGAATTTGGTGAAGCTGGGCCGGTAAGGGAGCAGGGAGCTGGGAGCTATTGAAGAGAGGAGCGATTGAATCAACAAACTAGCGCAAGACACAGGTTAGTTTATCCTTCCTCTTCGTTTACATTTCATAAAGAAGAATACTCAAGTAGTTTTCCTTGTTTGTTGCTAAGGCATTGTCACACCTTAGAGTGGGATAGGGGTGTTCTGGATAGATACTTTTCCCAACAAAAAAATGGCGACTCCGCTGGGGAGCGTATCTAGTTAGTTTATTTGTGTTTCTATTGTTGTTCTTCTCATAAACTTAGGAGTGGCGAATCGAACTGCTTTTTCCATTTACAAATGCAAAGTAGAGATCTGCTACTCTAGTCCATTCACTGGGCCTGTTTATGATTTGAACAGCTGATCCACAAATGCTCTAATTTCCCTTTGTGATAGCTCTTAGTCCTCCTTTAAATCATCCCTCTAATTGTACCTTACTGATAGCTTTTATCCGGCCAAAAACCATAGATTAAACTGCAAACCGTGACCCAGAACCCAGAGAAAATTCTCGTTTCTGCTTCAGCGCAGGCTCTTTGAAGAGGTTCTGCATTTCAACGCAGGTCTCGAGAGGGCTACCTGCGCTGCAATTCAGTTTCTCTGTGCAACAGGTGCGTTGATCAGCCTTTGCCCTGTGCAGCTATGGTTCTTTGCTTCATTTTGTTCAGTTTTATCTCTGATTTTTTGCAGCCTGTTATGAGTGTGTGTACCTATCTGAAAACCCCTTTTCTTTGCCTTAATTCTGCCTCAGTTGTATAAAAGAAACTGTATTTGTTTTTGTGTATTTGTTACATCATTTGCAATTTCCCATTACAAAAGTAAACTAGTCATACTGTCGCCCTTAGATCTAGACGTGTCGTAAGTGTCGTTTTGATCTTAGGAGAAAGTTTGTTTGTTGTTGACAGTTGATTGTGCTTTTACTTTTGTCTTTTGGTTTGAATTTGTGAATTTCTAGTGTCGAAACAAGTGTTTACTTCAAAATCATAAAGTGTCGTAATCATCTTTTTGATTTCGAAAAGAAGCTTGTTTGTGTTTTTCACTTGAAATCGAATTCAAGTTTGTACAACAACTTTCTTTTTAGGCATCAATATTAAGAAAGTGAAAACAAATACATGCATATGTGCATTTACATTTTGACAGTTTATATGGTTTGATTTAGGAAAAGTGCATTTACAGTGTGCTCTATGCTCTTTGAGAAAAGATTGTGTCTTTCTTTTCCCCTTGTAGCTAGGATTTTCATTGTTGAAAAGAGATAAAAGCTTGCTTATCATATTTAAACTGCATTTAGGAATTGTATCTACATCTCGTGGTGATCCAAAAAGGCAAACTTTTAAGAAAGATCAACCTAAAATAATTTGAATGAACTTAACAACGCATTGGAACTTAACGCACAAAATAGAGGTCTAGGCTAGAGACGTGTTCCGACGTCGTAAAGCCTGGTAACTGTTGTCCTCACTGTTGGTTGGGTGATTCCTCCATTGTGAGACGATAAGTGCCAATACGGATTGTGCTCCCACGTACCGTCGAGTATATATTGGGAGACCCCTATAGGCATAAAACCTTTATCCAAAGGAAGCCGTGTCGGCCACCCTACTGATCGCAATGCACTGAACACAGCATTCGGGAAGATTGACCGCCTGTACCTTAAAAAGTATTCTGCGGTTTTGCGATTGGTTTGGCACACCCTCTACCTAGAACTCCAGAGCAGTCCCTTTCGTTCCTTTTCAGACTCCTTAACGGAAAAGGTCCATCTGAGCACTTGTCACTTCGGGCTCATTAAAAATCGAAGGAGACTAGAGTCATCTTTTGCTTTTTCTCGACTCTTTAAAATTGAAAAAGCAAGTTGTGTCCAAGCGTCGTTAAAATTTATTTTAAACGGAATATTCATACCCTTTTTCCCGCGTTGATCTTTAGGTTGAGAAAATGGAGCCTACCAACCAAGGAATTCCCCTTGGTGGAAATCCTAATCCCTTCTCCTCTTGGGGAGATGTTGGTGCGCCCCATATGGTCACATTGTTGCTTCCAGGACTGACAATTGGCTTGCTAGTCTGGCTCTTCTCAACCAATGTCGTTCAGAACACCACTATTCCTAAACAGTCAAATCAGCAATTAGACCAGTCCAGAGTTACCCAACAACCTTCCACTTCCTCTAATTCTTCCTCTCCTCCTTCCTCTTCGCTTGATGGGGCTGGCAAAGCCAAAATTCAAGTTCCTAAGGAGAAGAAGGAAAAGAAGAAGAAAGAGAAGAAGAAGAAGGAGCCAAAAGCGACTGGGGGCAAACGAGTGTCGTCTAACGAAAATCCACACACTGCACTGACCAGGCCTAAATCGCCATGTGTCATTTGCAAGGGAGACCACTTTCACAGAGATTGTCCCTGCATCCCTCGGATACTAAGGGACTGGTCTCCCCGTTTGCACAATCCAGTGGCGTCAACCTCTGATAGCCATGTTGAAATCACACCGTCAACTAGCGAAAGTGAAGTCCCAGGACAAAAAGGGAGAGCTAGATCTCCTTGTAAACTGTGCGAAGGCAATCACGCCATCCACCGTTGTCCCTTCTTAGATGAAGCTAAAAGAGTTTTGGATGATCGTCCGGTTTCACCGTTACGACTTCCTCCTGGATATAAAAAACTCTTACTGAGTCCTTCGTTAGTTGAAAATCCAGCTGGCCCGCTCAAGTGGTCAACTGAAGCGCCGGTCATTGAAGATGAACCAGTTGAATCCATACCCGACGAAAGTCAAAAGGTTGAGGCGGCAATTGACCCGGTCTTGCCTTTAGAGGTTTTATCTTCGAATGATACAGTCACTGAGGAGAATAAGGATGACACCGTCCAAATTCTCTTCATCAACACAGACTCTGACGAACATGGGGGCAACCTACCCATTCCTTTATCGCAGGAAGGAAGTTCGTCAGAGCCATACCCGGCCGTCTACTCGGTCCCACCTCCAAGCAACCTAGTTGTCTCCTTCGACTGGAATCAACTAGGCAGACCCCATTTACCAGCAAGCATACCATTCAGAATTATCATCCAAATATATAGAATGGTCATGGCTGGTACCATCATAGATGAGGGGGCTTCTGTGAGTATCCTTTCCTCTACTGCTTGGAAAGCGCTTGGTTCGCCATCGCTTTTGCCTGAGATGAGAAATCTGACAGGCTTTGATAAAGGAACCAGTCGACCTTTAAGGATCCTCCCTAATGTGCCCATAACATTGAAAGGGAAGACCGTTCAAATGAACGTGATGGTCGTTCAAGGACCCTTGGATTATAACCTACTCCTTGGACGAGACTATATTTATTGCATGGGAGCCATCGTCTCCTCACTCTTTAGAGTAATGTGTTTTCCCCACAAAGGAAGAGTGGTCAAGCTCGTGGACCAGCTTTCATTTCCCGGATCATGCATCGCAAATAGTCATATACCATCCCTAAATGGTCTCTTCACGCAAGAAATGTCTCAACCCACGGTCCGTCCTCCCGATGAGCGCGATTAATTCGAAGGGATATGACTGGAACCCAGGGGGCATGCGTCCTAGTCTGCTTCGGCAGGAAAACTTCGGGTATAGGGTAGGTTTCCGCGGGAGAATATGACTAGTTTGTACCCCGTCCGTGATTGAGATAGGGGTTATTCTAGAATAAGATTCTTTTGTCAAAGTTATGTGAGTTGGCGGGCATCGTCGCTCACCTTTGTTTATCTCGGTAGACATCGCCGAAGAAGTGTTTTGTTTGAAAGATTAATGGAACAATCTTTGGGTGACCTGTAAGAGGTAGGCCTCTCTCGGTAAAACAATTTTTTTGGCGGAAGTGAAGTAGAGGTAACCTTGAAACTCTGTTTTATACCTGGGGGCATGCAAACCTTGTTGGAGTGCAAGCAAAGAGCGATTATTTATTTGTTTTTTGGATTAGTCGTTTCCTAACTTGCATAAAGAAAGGAAGTGGGGCAAAAATCTAAATGTTGTCGTTTTATATGAGACATTCTTATCATATGACTGGATTATCGAGCAGTTTTAGCACATAGTTCATGCTCGTTAAAAAATAAACATAAGACCGAGCAAGTGTTTCAATCCGCGTTTAAGCTCGTTAAAAAATGAACTATCCTCCGGTAAATAACCACCGTGAATGTAACATTATCAACCATTAAAGCCTTGGTCGTGTTTGCACCGTCACCTCCACTTTTCCATTGGCCGATCATTCACCTCCATTTGATTGTTTACCCATTTTGAGGAACAGCTGCGAAGAGTGATTTCACTAGCCATCCTTGTGACACTGCCGTGCTTGGAAAATTCCAACCCTTACCTGGAATCAGCTGCTACCCATTTTATCACTCGTTCCTCAAAAGACGAGTCTTCCTTAAGCTCTTTTCATCTGACTCGTAAAATATGAAAAGATTGCCGAGTTTTGGCCTTCCAGCTCGTTAAAGCGATAGGAAGATTATCCCTCCTCTAGATTTTAATCTTTTTGGACCTCAGGGATTATTGCACAAAAAGATCGAGCGCTTGTTTTGTTCGGATCGTTAAAACTATCGAAAATTCATCCCTTCTGTATTGTTTTATACTTTTTCAGACTTAAGGGATTAGATGACAAAAAAGGAATTCCGGAGTTAACTTTACGTACCTTTTCAGACTCTCTAAAAATGAAAAGGACCGAGTTATCTTTGTCGTTAGACTCGTTAAAAAGATTAATAGCGACAAACTTGTCTTTAGACGAGAACGAGTTTCACTATCGCTAGGCTCGTTAAAACATAGCGATGGGTTTGCCCGAAGGGCAAATTATAGAACAAGCATATGTTATCCTCCTCAAGCTTGACAAAAATAAAGAGGTACTGGTCAGCAATGACTGGGGAAAAATTGGGAAGAAACTCAAAGAACCTTTATTGGTAGCAAGTCGCTCTTGAACATGACACTTCCACTCCCTGCCTGAGTTGGGTTGGGTTGTTTAATTCATCGGTCACATCACCATGGTCTCGCCATACCATCCACCTTTGGGGTAAATGCTACCAATCCATCATATAAGTGTCGCTGATATGTTCAAGAGAAGTCATCCAGAGAAGTCACCCGGGTCCCATCCACTACCATACATTATACTTCATTCTTTCATGACCGCCACCCTGAACCATATATCATCAGATCGTTTTCACCTCCATCAAAATCATTTGCTTCGTTCCGTGTCATTGATGTGGGATTCATTAAGGCCCTCCTTTGACGGATCGCTTCTTGTCGACATCAGCTCATTATCCAAGAAGTTGATCTAGGAACACCCCCTTCAGTACTTTGAAGCTTGCATACCTCAATGGCAAGTTTCTCACTTCCGGCGACACGTATACATCAATGACCTTCGACCGAAAGATTTTGCGTGGTGTTCGACGCCAAGTCCTTTATTCAAACCACGTGAATTGTACTGCAGTACCTTGAGGGTCATTATAATTATCGGTGATTCCTCTCGCGCTTGTTAACAGTTTACATCATTGACTGGTAATCAAGCGATGTCTTTCCATGTTCGACTTCAAAACATTTCTCACATGGATCGACTTGTACTTAGAGTGAAGATCGGACGAGATTGAAGACCCCGGATCTAGTTTCATCCATCCGGGCTACAATATATATTCAGGAAAAATAAAGACATTGACATGTACAGCATTGCAGAACAGATAATCATCCTACCAAAAGGATGATGATTTCATCAGAATCATCAGTCTACCATCAGACGATTGTCTGTCCTATGTACATAAAAATGAATTTATAAAGTTGAGCATGGGAATGCCCGCCTCATCTAGATCATGAAAACAGTATGAAAATAATGTATTGTATTGTATCTTATTACAGGTCTCCTCCTAGCATTGAAAGAACTTCGGATCCTCCTAATAAAGCATTTCACCCGATAAACGGCCTCATACTTTAGGGGGCAACTGTTATAGACATTTTTGTGCCTTACAACTTTGAGCATGAAAATTCCATAATCCAAGGGATCCAAAGTCCCTAAAAGTGTTGTTCCTGCCCCTAAAGGAACAAGGTCAACCAATGACAGCTTCTCCCAGAAGTTCTCCACCAAAAACTACTCAGAACTAGTCAAATCAGGATCAATTCAGATGCTCCACTAGCTGCCTGCGTTGCAAAGCACCCAAATACACTAGCTAGGTGCGTTGCAATGCACTTGAATGCACTACCCAGGTGCGTTGAGCGGGAAATGACAAGTGGCAGAGTCATTCAACGAGGTGGAGAGACAATGGAAGCTTCCAGAATCTTCTCCAATGACACTTGCCTCACTGAATTTGACCAGTGATGAGTAAGAGGCTCTCAGTCTCCAAGTGGAAGCAAGAACTGACAGAGAGAAGCCACAAGTCAAAACATAAGCTGACTCATCCTCTCTGCTTACATCTATATATGGATCCCTCATCCCAGAGATCCAGAGGCTGGAATTTTGTACTTTGCAGAGAATTGTTGTTGGTTTGAGATTGAGATTAGTGCATTGGGTGATTTATGCTTTGTTGGAGGTGAGGAAGGGATTCCTTTGCTAGGAGGTAGATGCTGGATCGGGACTCACTTGGTTGTATCTCCTCTTGGACTTTCTTATCATATCAATAAAACTATTTGAGTTTCTCCTACATGCTGTGTATCAATGATGTTTTGTTATATTTGCATGTTTAGCTTAATCTGATCCTAAGCTTTTTATGAATGTAAATCTATATCTTCGTGTAGTTTCTCTCTTCTGTGATCTTGCAGGAATTTGGCGAAGCTGGGCCGGTAAGGGAGCAGGGAGCTGGGAGCTATTGAAGAGAGGAGCGATTGGATCAACAAACTAGCGCAAGACACAGGTTAGTTTATCCTTCCTCTTCGTTTACATTTCATAAAGAAGAATACTCAAGTAGTTTTCCTTGTTTGTTGCTAAGGCACTATCACACCTTAGAGTGGGATAGGGGCGTTCTGAATAGATTCTTTTCCCAACAACACTTCTCCTCATCGAATCTGACATCCCTGTGAACCATTGTCATCCTGTTGGTCGGCAAGTACACCCGATAGTTGTGAGGTGTACCAGTGTACCCCACAAATATCCTCAACTTTGTTGTCGGCTCAAGCTTCTTCCGTGCATCTTTTGTCACATGGAAATATACCGATGACCCAAAAATCCTGAAGTGACCAACATCTAGCCTCTTACGGGAATAAGCCTCCTCTGGTGTCTTCATCTCAAGCATCCAATGTGGGCTACAGTTCTAAACATAAACCATTGTGTTGTATGCCTCAGGCCACAAGTGTAGTGGTAGGCCTTGATCATGCAACATCACCCTCACCGCCCCTACTATTCTTATGTTCTTCCTCTCGGCCACCCCAATCTCCTAAGGGTTATGGGATGCCATCAACTCCCGTTTAATCCCTTCCGCTGCACAAAAGTTCTTAAACTCGTTTGAGACATACTAACCACCATTATCACTCCATAGAGCTTTAACCTTATTACCCGACTCTTTCGCCACCAATGCTTTAAACTCACAAAAGTTTGTGAAAGTTTGATCCTTTTTCTGCATGAAAAATATCGAACATTTCGGAGAAAAGTCATCAACAAATATAAAATAATACATGTGTTTGGGTGTGGATGTTGTCGAGAATGGTCCACACACATCTGAATAGACTCACTCTAGAATAACCTCTAGTCGAGCGTCTCTGTCATGAAAAGAAGACTTGGTGTATTTTCCCAAAGTACACCCCTTGCATGTATCAACTTGCTCAAGTGTACCTTTGGGGAAGATTGGGACAGATCTGCTGCAATATCTTCAAAGTCCCATGATGCAAGTGGGCTAATCACCTGTGCCACAACTCGCCAACTTCTCAGTTCTTCATCCTTTCTTCTTTTGTCAGCACACTCCTCTACCTCCATCTTATAGAGATTCTTCACATGAATCTATATCTTCTTTACTTGACCTGTGGCTATGTGTCGAAGGAATGCCTTTCCTTTAAAGAAGATCACATCATAACCTCTATCCTCAAGCATGGCAACGAATACCAAGTTCTTCTTCAGCCCGGGCACATACATAACATTCTTCAAGGTGAGTGGAGCCCCATGCTCCCTCTGAAAAGTAATTGTGCCCAATCCAGTAATATTGTACTTCCCATTGTCACCCATCTTGATCTGCATCTGGAGATCTTTCTCCTCCAGGTCACTGAATAACTCTTTGCCGCCAGTCATGTGGAATGAATCTCCACTATCTAAGTACCATACACTTCCCATCATTGATGACACCATTCATGCAATGAGGGAAAAGTCCAATTCGAATTGAGAGGCCAAAGCCTCACCTTCTGCTCCTCCTGAGGACTTCTTCTTGGACTTCTTGAGTGGACAATTTGTAGCAAAATGGCCCAGCTCATGACAATGAAACCACTTAACTTTCGCCATGTCTTTCTTCTTACCTCCATTATAAGAATCCGATGTGGAATGGGAAGCTTTCCCTTTCCCCTTCTTCACCTTAATCGTTAAGGTGCAGTTCTCTTCATCATCAATGTTTGATGAAGAGCCATCCCTGGTGTTCCATTCTGAATCTAGTAGCTTCGCCCGACCATTGACAGAGTCCTGATAACTATGCCAACTCTTTGGGAGTCCTAGAAGAGTAAGACTTATCATATCATCCTCGGCAACCGTGATTCCAACACTTCCATGTTCATCATGACACTGAGTAAACTTGGTTAATTATTTTGGAACCGTCTCACCTTTCTCCATTTTGATTTTTCAAATTTTGTACTTCAGTGCCAATTTCCTTTGGTCACTATTGTTTTGATACAAGTTCGTCAATGCTTTCCACATAGCATATGGATTTTCTTTTCCATGGAGACTTGAGACAATGTGGTCTCGAACTCCCTCAAGGATTATCGCCTTGCCTTCACCATACACTTCTTCCATTCAGCCAAATTTTGTGCATCTGATGCTGCTGGCTTAGGAATTTCTTGATCAATGAATTCCTTCAAGCCATTATCCTCTAGCACAACCTCCATTCTATCCCTCCAAGCTATAAAATTTGAGTTGCCTTCCAAGGCATACTTGATCCGCAAACCATAGAACGACATTTGTCGATCCTAAAGTATGTATTGCAAATTCGAATTTCACTTGTAATCCAAAACTCAAAACTTCGAAATCTCCTCTAGTATATTGTTCTCAGCTCTGATACCATGTAGAAAATCCTATAGATTCAAAAGCTCATGCAATGTACTAAATCACAAGACAAGAATCTACTTCTACTTTCAACCATTAGAAGCCAATAAATTGATGAAAACAATACAAACAAGAAGAAGATAAATCAATGGCACATAACACAAGATGTCTCTGGGGAAAGCCACTGCTCAAACCCCGCTATTTGTATTGCATATATCAAAAATATGAGTGAATATACAAAGCTTTTTGTCACTAGAACAATTCCACACAAGTATGTTCATCTCTCTTAGCTCACAAGCAAGCTCTTGGGCAACACTTAGCCAAATTTGCAGCTCTCCAAGCCCCTAATCTCTTGCGTAATTCCTAGGATGAATAGCCTGTATTTAAAGGGAATTCGTGCTTCCAAAAATGCGCAATCCAAACATATGTTCTTCACTGATTGCATGCATGATATTTACAACTCAATGAATCACACAATTGATAGTACATTGTCCCTGCACTCTAGTCTTAACTGGGTCTTTCTCAGAATCGACATGCATGAGTTTCTGATGAGGGAATCTTCAATTAACTAGAGTGGCACTTGTGGATGCACTAGTGCACCAACTGACTTTTAACTCTCTATTAGTTCCTCAAACAGTTTGTAACTAATTTAACTGACATAACTCAGTAAACTAAGTTATCTAATTTACAACTCAATTTAAACTCATACTGGACCCCTAAAACTTAGGGAGAACATATACATGACTTCAGAAAGACTTCCAACTCGAAATTCCTAAGCATATTAAGTTAATTAAACTTAATTAACTATTTACAAGTTTCTATAAGACTAGAATTTGATTTTAATTCTCAGTTTAATTCAAGGACAAATTAAACTCGAATTTCTTGTTTCCATTTCTCAATAATATTTACAATTGAAAATTAACTATCTGCAAATAAATAAATTTATGAAATTAAAATAATGTACAATTTATACATTTTAATAGGCCAAGGCAATGGAAAATATCCAATCTTCAATTAGGCACCATTTACAAACCAAATATCCAAATGAGATCAAAAAAATTATGGAAGGAAGATAGGAACAGATTGAACTCATTGAAGCAATCCATATTCTCAAAATCAAATAGTAATATGACTAACCATTTAATTAAAGGGTCCCCATAATGAGAATTAAGTGAATAATGGGGGGGTTGTGTTTTTACCACAATAGAACCATAAGCAAAACAATTTTGACTATAGCATATCTTTAATTTCAGATAACTAAGTGAAGAGATGTTATTACACTGCCACATTTGGCCCAAATTTCATAGTTACCTGCTCATAGATGGTTATGAACCCTGAATTTTAGGCTTTATTAGTTCTGCACCAAAACACATGTAATGATATATGGTGTAGTACATAAAAATAGATTTATCCATGTTGATTTCATAACAAAAGAAGATGTGCTCTACTTCATTAAGAAAGATAAGAGCCAACAACATGAGTAAGAAATTGCTTTTAAAATGTTGGTTGAAATTACAGTGTGACAAGAAAGATGTTCTTATTGTTTGTGATGTTGGATGTAATGAGAGGCTTCAAGAAATGATGAAGATAATGTAATTAGAAAAAGGTAACAAACTTTTTTCAAACTAATGAATCATGGCCACAATACCATGGGACATTACCATGGGTCTAAACTATGGATTGATCTAAACCATGGGCAAGGAGAAAAAACAACAAATATATATAGAAAGTAGGTGTGAATGTGCTAGCAAGAAAGGGTGAGAGAGGAAGCAAACGTATATGTTGAGTGATAGCAAATGTAAATATTGAGGAACAACATATGTGTATGTGAGGATGAATGTTGTAGGTGTGTGTATGCAAGGACAATAAGATTGTTTGCTAAATGACACAACAATGTTGAGTGGCAGCAAGTGACAATGGGACTAGGTGACAACAATGTTGATTGGCAGCAAGTGACAATGGGACAACAATTTTGACTGGTAGCAAGTGAAAATGGGACTAGGTGACAACAATGCTAACTGGAAGTAAGTGACAGTGGGAATATGTGACAACAAGTGACAATGGAACTGTGTAACAACAAAGCATAATAACAACAAATGTATATGTGACAAGATGTATGAATGTTGAGAGGTAGATTAGAAGGAAAGAGAAGAGGAGGAAGATCAAATCAAAGAATTGAGTGTACATATCAGATTGTTGAGTACTAAATGCCCATACCAAATTGCTAAAGTGTCCGGAGAGTTATTGAATCAAAGAAAGAGAAGCAAATTTGGGAGGATATCTGAAGCAACCAATAAAGAAGAGCATAAAAATCAAGATTAAAAGGGATTGGTGTTTCTTGCAAGTTGGTGTTGAAAACTCAATGGCGAGTGTTGTCCCCAAAAAAAGGGTCACTAGAAATAAAATGGGATTGGGGTTTCCAGTAGGTTTTGCCTACAAAAATAATTGTAGCTGGAGTTGGTGAATGCAATTAATCAAGAGAAATTTTGTGGTTTTCTCTTGGATGGGTTTCCATGTACATCTTGTGTTCAATCTTTACGTATGATTTTTTTATGTTTAATTATTCTTTAAATTGTTAAAAAGTGTATTATACTTATTGACACCACCCCACTCTCAGTATAAACTTGATTCCAAGAAAGTTAAAAATTGGAAGTTGAGTTTGAAAAAAAAAGATTGAATTGAGAAAGAGAAGATATGTAGGCTTCAAACAAAGAAAAAGAACTCAAGAAGAAACTTACCAATGATAAAAATAATCTCAAACAAAAGAAAAATCAAGGTTGAAAAAGAGGGGATTTGGCATGTCCATCAAACCTAATATGAAAATTAGGAGGAAAGTCTAGTTACTGGAGAAAAGAAGGGACTTGATTTTAAAATGATTGGAAAATTCCAGAGGTAAGCACACTAGAAACCATTGAAAAAGCATCAAATAAAATCAAAAGGAAACTAAATTGTAATTGATAGTGAAACATGATAGTCCCAAAATGGAGGGACATGATGGAGCGCGCCGGTCTCGGTTAACAAGGGTTAGGGCACCTATAGATACCGCAGGCGCATGAGGGTTATACTGTCTCTCACCGTTTCTCGTCGTTTCGCACTGTTGCACCCGCGTCGTTTTCCCCGCCGTCCTCGCATCGCTGTTGTCCGTTCCGTTCCCGCTAGCAAAGATGGAAGGTCACATGGAGACCGACCTAGTCGACTACTCCGCAGATCCGCTCGAAGACCAGGTCATTTTCGATAACCCTAATTTCTCAGTGTCGGTTTCACGATTTCCGGGGGATTCGGACTCCTTTCCGCAGGACACCTCGCCCGTGGTCTCTTTGCCCGAATATATACCGGAACCATCGGCCTCTGTACGGTTTTCTGATTTCTCGCCGGGTCTGGAAGCACCTCCCCTGTCACCTGGTACCCTCCATATCCTATCTACCTTCACGCCTCACCAGCTATCCTTTGATCCGCACCCGCCCCTCTCCACAGTTCTTCCAACCCCTTCGGTGGCGGCCCCTATTTCTGGATCACAAGCACCCCCTGTGTCTGGGTTTCGGCCGTTCGGCTGTTTTGAAACCCCGTCGGTTCAAGTAAAAGCCACAAATACCACATCTCCTGAGGGGACACAGAACCCCTTTGTGGATCATCAAGGTGACGTCAAAGGACATTAACATAAGGTTTGGAGAAACATCAGCCATCGGGGAAGTGGCGGTTATGGCTCGTACCGTTCTAGTAGGACATGTGCGAGGGCGGGCATACTCAGCCAACAGATTGACGCTATGGGTAAAGGAGATCTGGGGTGGTCTGCTAAAAGAATTGCCGGATGTCCATGTTCTCCCCCATGGATGGTTCTCTCTTCATTTCGCAAAAGAAATCTACACAGACCTGGTTCTGGCAAAGTACTGGCACATCGAAATGGCACCAGTCCTACTTAAGAGGTGGAGTCCCCTTTTTGACCCTGAGCGTGAACAGATTGGGGCGGGACCCCTGTGGGTTCGATTGTCGGGTTTACCGCTACAATACTGGAACGAGGATGTACTCATAAGGATTGGCAATGCGCTTGGCACATACCTGGACCATGACCACACGTTTGTGGAATCAAAGAAGCGTACACTTGCTCGTGTGCTCGTTCACCTGGACACACGAGAAGGGCTGGAAGAAAAGATCACACTGCATTGGGGCAAATACAACAGAATACAGATCCTGGACTACGAAGGTGTCCCGTTTCGCTGCAATCGATGCCATCAGGTGGGGCACCTGTTCAAGGATTGTCCGCTCAATAAAAAATCGGAGGAGTCACCTAAGATTATTCCAATCCCATCCAGAGGTGCCTCCCCTGTTATAACTCGACAGCCTTAGGGTCCCTCTCCTGTCTCACAGGTCTCTCCTCAAGCTACTCCGCAGAAATCAGGAAAGAAGGGATTCGGATCGTCCTCCCCGCCGATGACCAGGTCTCGGGCAGCAGCAGGGGCTGCTCAGGTCTCAGGTACCTCTCTAACCCTATCTCCCTGTTCACTTGATACTTCATCGATTTTGGTTACATCAAAATCTCATGTATCATCTGCACACTGCATCATATCATCCCCTCCCCCGACTATTTCTTCGGTTCAGCCTTCCTTTCCACCCTCTTCCTCATTTACCTCGCAGTCATCTCCCTGTAAATCAATCTCCCATCCTTATGCACTTCGATCCCGTGCGCACAAAGCTGATCTACAAGGTAGTCAGGTGGGGTTGGGTATCATCCAATCAGGGACGGGACCTATGACCACCAGAGGCAGGAAGACCGAACTCTCAAAAGCTATCAGACGGGCTGGGGCAGAGGTGGCATCAGGTCGTCAATCTACACTCGAAGGGGTCCTTAGAGCAATTCCAACCTCGAGAAGTGTTCCCCCATGAAATGCTTATCTTTCAATTGCAGGGGTTTGGCTAGTCCCCCCAAAAAACTAGCCCTACAGAGGCTCTTCGAGGTAGAACAGCCTGACATTATTCTTCTTCAGGAGACTCTAGGTCCGGCTGAGAACGTTACCCTCTCCTTACAAGCCCTAGCCCCAAAATGGAAATTCATGGCAACCGATGCTATTGGACGATCAGGGGGTCTGGCTATCGGCTACAATCTCAGAACCATCAGAATTGATGCAGCTTGGGGTGGACTGGGGTTCTTGGGTATTGATATTTTTTCATCGGCGCTTGGAAAATCTCTCAGAATCTTGAACTTTTATGGTCCCTGTCACTAGAGGGAGACTTTTTGGAGGCATCTCCTTAATCTTTCACTATTGGCCCAAGATCACACCATTCTGGGAGGGGATCTAAATTTTTCTTTGGGGTTCAGTGAATCATGGGGTTCCTCGGCACAGGTAGATGCCATCACAGAATTCATGAGGAACTTTCTGGATCAGAAAAACTTCATTGACGTCCCCATGCAGAAGCCTCAGCCCACTTGGAGGAACAGAAGGGTGGGCTCGGCAGCTTTAGCTCGCAGACTGGATAGATTCTTGATGAAGGGCCCTCTGCTTCAGCAATTTCACCATTATAAGCAATGGGTAGGTTCAGGGGGTATATCTGATCATTCCCTCATATATCTGGAGATATTTGGACCACACCCGAAACCAAAAGCCCCATTTAAAGTCAATCACACATGGATACAAGATCAGGGTTTCATAAAATTGGTCAATGAATTCTGGAAGGCACATCCCGTTGACAGAGAGGCTTCCCTGGCAAAGGGGTTTTGTAATAACCTCACCTTGCTAAAGCATCTAACCATCAATTGGGCAAAGGAAAAGAACAGAAAGGAATCCGAACAGCTCACCAACATTGAAGCTGAGCTTTTTTCTCTACAGGATGACCGGAATTTGGGATTCATCTCGGGGGAGGAAAAATCTCGATTGATTGAGCTGGAAAACCAAAAAGCAAGCATCCTCAGACTAAGGGAGGAATCCAACAGGTTGAGAAGCAGAGCTATATGGTTGAAAGCTGGAGATGAAAACTCAAAGTTTTTTCAGAACTATGCAAAAGGAAGGAAAGTCTCAAATACTATATGGAATCTGCCTCTACCAGAGGGGGGTCTTGCAGACTCATTCAATAAGCTCTCCCAGCTTGGTATTAATCACTTCAGAAGCATATACAAATCTCCACCAGGAAAAACCCTGGCTGAAATTATTAATGTGGCAAATCATTTCCCTAGATATGTAAATGAGGAAGACGCTGAAGATCTTACGGCTCCGGTCACCATGGAAGAATTGGAGGGCACATTAAAATGGTTCAAGAAAGATAAAAGCCCTGGACCGAATGGATGGTCCATTGAGTTTTACCTAACCGTTTTTGAACTCTTGGGTCAAGACTTGCTGAGGGTGGTGGAGGAAAGCAGAGCATCGGGCTGTTTATATCATGCTATCCACTCAACTTTCATAGCCCTCATACCTAAGACTAACTCCCCTTCCTCCTTCGATGACTACCATCCCATCTCCTTGTGTAACTGTCTTTACAAAATCATCTCTAAGATTATTGCCAATCGTCTTAGACCCATCCTCTCCAAACACATTGCCCCTCAGCAATTTGCTTTCCTGGAGGATAGACAAATCCATGAAGCCATCGGTTCTGCCCAAGAGGCCCTGCATTCTATTTGGTCTAGACACTTAAAGTGCATTCTCCTCAAGATTGATCTGTCAAAAGCCTTTGATCGGGTTAGATGGCTTTACATTAAAATGCTACTCATTCATCTGGGTTTTCCAATATCTCTTATCAACTGGAACATGGCCTGCATTTTGACCCCATCTTATAGTGTGCTCATCAATGGATCGGCCTCCCATTTCTTCCACTCTGAAAGGGGACTCCGACAAGGATGTCCTCTCTCCCCTCTATTATTCCTCATGGTCATGGAGGGCTTGAGCCGTCTAATCATATCTGCTAAAAGAGAGGGATCCCTCAGCGGTCTCAAGATCACAGATGATTGCTATCTTACACATCTACTCTTTGTGGATGATGTCCTCATTCTACTGGATGGTAGCATCCGAGACTCTCTATCCTTTTCCTGAATCCTCCAACTCTTCATGAAGGCCACTGGCATGATGGTTAACCAGCAAAAATCCACGATCACTTTCGCCAGATCCTCGGTAAACGAAGCTCAAATTGCTCATCAAGCCTTCCCTTTCTCCATTCACCCTATGGACAGGGGCCTAAAATATCTGGGATTCTGGCTAAAACCTGCGAGTCAAAGAATTGCAGACTGGGTCTGGTTAGTCAACAAATTGGAGAAAAGGCTAAATTGTTGGAGTCACAGATATCTATCCAGAGTTGGGCGCCTCGTTCTCATTAAATCGGTGTTGGAAGCAACCCCAGTCTTTTGGATGGCACTTGCCTGGATTCCCAGAAATATTCTCGCTCGACTTCAACAAATTTGTAACAAATACCTCTGGGCTGGAAGCCAGGACAAGCGCATTTTTGCTTGGATTGGATGGCAGAAGATAGCACTCCCAAAAAGGTGGGGAGGCTGGGGCCTAAAGGATCTTCCATTATTTGCAAAAGCAATGGCAGCTAAAATGAGTTGGTCGCTACTAACAAGCCAGAACTTATGGTCTCGTTTATCATACCATAAATACATTTGGCCACAAGATATTCTAGATGGGGTAAGGCTCCCTAGTTGGAATAGGACATGCATATCAACTGTTTGGAAGGCCTTGCTATTCTAATTGCCCCTAATCAGGGATAACCTGGTTTAGAGAATAAACGACGGATCTCTGGCTAGAATAGGGATGGACCCATGGATTGGCAGCGGAGGTAGGCATACCCTATCACAAGATCTGATTCAGTACCTACACTCCCATGACATTAATGTAATCACACATGTTGCTGATCAAGGAAACTCCGGGATCTTTCATCAAGCATGGAAGTCGGCGCATCAAATGAATCTGCCACTCAGATGGCATCAGGAATGGCAAGACTACAGAACTACACTAACCGAATCTCATATAAGAATCAGAGACGGTCCAGATGAATTAGTTTGGAGTTAGGCAGAGAATGGAAAATATTCTCCAAAGGCCGGATATATCACACTCAGCAGTCACAAAAAACCAGACCATATCCCGACCTGGTGGCAAAGCATTTGGAAACTATCAGCTCCGCCTAGATCAAAACTTTTTTTCTGGTGCGTATTGTGGAATAAGGTACCTACAGGAGAATACCTAATGCACAGAGCAATACATGGGCCAACTTGGTGTGTGTTGTGCAAAGACGCATCGGAATCCACAGAGCATCTCTTTTTGAGATGCAATGCTACACTAGAATTATGGCGATCTCTCTCAACTCACTTCTCATTCAATGGAAATTGGGAAAGATCGGACCTGATCGAGGCTTGGGAAAATTGGGCACAAAAACATAAGGGATCGAAATGTATACTCCTTCCGATTCTTGTAAACTGGCAGATTTGGAAGGCTCGAAATCGCTCTATTTTTTAGAACAGACCTATCATCTGGCCATTGATCGAAGCCGCTATCACTGCTGCCTATAAGGAACTCCCTAACCCTCTACCCCCAAAAGAACGCCATCCTCATCTGCCCCCTTGCATTGACAAAAACATCCCTTGGGCCTTCTTTGATGGGGCTGCAAATCATCAAAGCTGTGGGGGAGGTTTTATATTACATTTGAATGAACATCATTATTACACTGTAAAATCGGGCCTGGGCACAGGAACTAATAACTTTGCTGAGCTCATAACCTTGCGACATCTTCTCCACTTTGCTCTACACCACCATTGCACCAGCATCAATATTTTCGGGGATTCAAAAACTGTAATAAATTGGTTCAATGGCATATCTGACTGTCACATACACACACTCAGCATCATCCTAAATGAAGTTTTTGTTTTCAAGGCAGCTTTTAACAACATCTCGTGCTCCCACATTTACAGGGAACATAACGGCCATGCTGACAAATTATCCAAGGAGGCCGCGTTGATGGACAGAGGCATATGGGAGATCGCAGAGGTGAAGGGACGGAATGAATACAGATATTTTCACCGGCCATACATAGACCAAGAATACCAGCATGCACCAGAATCTTAATTACTGAAAGGATTTTTGTTTTTTGTCATGCAGACAGTGTTTATCTATGATGATCAGAAATTGCATATTTTTGTGCCTTATGGCAAAATGTAAACAGTCTTATATGACAGAACTATTTCTCGGAGAACTACATAGTGCTCTGCACAATATATTTATGTAAATATACACACAGTGGAAATCACTTATGCGTAAAGCATCTACAATATGTAATTTTTCCAATCTTAATGAAAAATTACGGATTTTTCCAGTGGAAAAAAAAAAAAAAAATGATAGTCCCAATTGATTTGTTCATCTAAAATGAAATAGATCACACTACAAGGCTATGAGAAAATGAGATCGAATACAAATCAGGGAAGAAAAAAGAACCCTAAGCATTTGGGTAAAACTTGGGTGGCTTGTTGAGGGCTCATTAGGAGAAAAGGGGAAAATAAATACTTGAACTTTTTGAAGAAGAATATTTGTGAAACACTTATGTTAAGACTTCCAAATCTTCATGATATATTGGGGTTAGTATATTTAGGCATGTCTAGTTAGTTATCCTTATGCAAGAATGGATATCAATTGTCACATCACCTTGTGATGAACAAGCCATGTAAACACATTAATAAACATTTCACACACGCACACACACATTTCTACTACCAAAATATTATGGTGGTAGTCTCCTATTGAAATGGTTTAGGTTTAATGGATGTAGGGCCTTGTCGAACCTATCAACTAAATCTGATTTATTCATCTAAATTGAATGAAAAGGGATCATGCTACAATGCTATGAGGAAATGATATCAAATATCGATCAACGAAGAAAGAGGGGACCCCAAGATTTTGGGTAAAATTTGGGGGCTTGTTTAGGGCTCAATAGGACAAAAGGGCACACACTGTTTGGTCAATTTAGTGAAGTCTAAATTGCAACTTTTAAATGTCAACCCGGGGCTCGTAAGCTGATGAAGTGATGTGTACTGTATGTACTTAGGCAACTATTTCTTAAGTTTTTGTCGTTTTTAACTTTTTAAGTTTGTTTTCAAGTCTATTTCTCCTACAGTGATGTGATGGAAATGAAAATAAAGTGAGTGAGGTGTGTGTGGTTGTGATGAATTCTAGATGATTTCTTAAAGCGCAAAAAGTAATCTACAAGAAAGCTTTGAACATCAACTGAAATGAAATTACTCTTAAAAGAAAAATGAAAGCATCAAATGAAAGACTAATGATCTTGGCCCAGTGTCTATGTTGCTGCAAGAAAATGAAATTGAAAATGACATCTACATTAACTTAAAACAATAGCAACTACTTTAGTTCTTCAATGAAATCTCAAGCAATGTACAATCTAAGTGACAAATCACACTACTTAATTTCCCTTAACCTTTCTGCCTTTAGATGGATTGATCATATAAGAAAGAGTTATGAGTGAATTAGCAACGTGAGTCTTAAACAAAATAACCAAGCTGTGTTAGTGATATTTTGGTCTTCGATAAAGATATTGAATTATAAAGAAGAGACCATCAACAAGTAAACAACTTGATTAGTAAACAATTATGCAACTTAAAGAAATAAGAACAAAGAAATAAAGGCTGCAAACAAAGAAGGTCAGCACCATTAGACAAGATGATCACAAGTATCACTAGCTGTGAAAAAGAAAGAAAAGAAACTGTCCCGGGCACCTAAGCAAACTGCAAAAACACACTGATCAGTCATGGAAAAATGCAGAAATATAAATGGACAGAATTCAAAGTTATATACAGCTATTGTACATGATCAAAGCATAACAAACAAAAGCATTCTGTACAACTATTATACAAAAGCTGATAAGAAGAAATGCATGAAATGAAAAGCACTGTACAGGCCTTAAGTAAACATGGGCCCTCTGCCTACTCCAGCCAGCTCAAAAGATCACTTAAATGCTCAAATGGAGAACAGTCTTCTCATATATTACGTAGCAAAAGTAAAAGTTACAGTGGGGTTCAATATTACATAACAGCAGCTAGCTAATAAGCGTTCAAATACGCTTTATTTATAGCAGAAAAACCAAACTAACTTAATCACAAACTACGCTATTCTAACAACTGTGTGAAGAACACGTAATCTAGCACAGTCCACGGATTTAGGCAACGGTCGAGGTGGGTATTAAATCTCTGGTTGGATTCGTGTTCCCCATCATCTGCGTGGTTGAGGAAGAGGCCAGCTGTGCTTCATGTGCTCTAAACCGAACACGCAAAGCCGTGCCACCGTCAATCACCTCCGTTTGACCGAAGTTGCCCCCTCGTTGACCATGGGTGTTTACGACTGTTATGGCTGAGCTGGAAGGACACACACCATGTCCTTAGTGCCACATACTTGCCCATGTGGCCCTTCTGACCGGAGGATACCTGGATCATGCCGTTTAAGAAAACAGCTGCGGAAACTGGGATCAGCTGCGGAAACTGCAGGTTTTGAACCAAAATTCTAATCCAACAACACAGTCATTAGCATAATTAATAAACCATGTAAAAGTCCTATAATACAATGTTTTAAGCAAATTGATGAAGGAAATGAGTGATAAAGGAAGGAAATGAATGGAAAAGGAGGCTGAGAGGATGTGAAAAGGAGTGCAGGTCTGAGGCTCAACATACCCCCACTGTGAGGATGTTGCATGTCCTCATGCAACCAAAACTTTGTTAGTGTTTTTCAGTCCATGTGCTCAGATGCTTCTGCCAAAACATCCAGCCTTCTCCTCTTTCTCTTTGTTGCCAAAATTGTCCTTGGTTTTCTAACTAAACACTTGAATTTCAAATTGATCAAGGCCCTGCTTAGTTTCTTGCATTTTCTCTTCAATTTCTTATTCTTCTTCTGCCAGAGCCCAAGGTGAAGCATGGTGTTGTCATGGACAATCTTGTCCACCTTTCTTTGTTCTTTCAATGCTTCATTCTCCTGTCTAATATGCCGGTTCAAAATTTCTAGCTCAAATACCTCTTGTTTTAGAGAGTGGACTTGTTCTTCAAGAGGCAATGTTGTGCTTGGACCGGCAACAGATTGCTCCAAGGTCTCCAAATAATTATATGCTTCCTGCTGGTCAGGGTCAATGTCAGGTGTTTGTCTTGGCCTAAATTCAAATTCTTGAAGACTGCTTTCTCTTTCTTGCTGGAAGGGACTTTCTTCTCGTGAAGGACTTGGCTCAATATCTAGCTGGATTGGAGTCTTTTCAGGTGTGCCCAAATCAATGAAATGTGACTGCTTTTCTTTAGTCACACTCTTCTTTTCTATAAGTCTACTGCTCCTTCTCACTTGCACACTAGTGCTCTTTTGCTGACTACTTTGTTTTTCTTTGAGAGGGCAGTAGCTTGGAGTTCTACTAGTCTATCAGCCAAGGTTTGATAGTCCTCTTCTATTGAAGGTTCAGGGGATAAATATGATTCTTGGACAACTGCTTTCCCTTTTTCCTTCTTTTGTTTCTTAGTTTTCTCTCTCTCCACTTCTTCTTCTTGAGTAGTCTCCTGAGTTTCTATAATGGGAGGATCTTGGGCTACAACATCCTTTTTCATTCTTCTACTTCTTTTTGGGACTCTAGGAGAGCTGCTAGCGGAAGCTTTAGTTATCTCTTGAAAATGATTCTTGACTAAAAACTTTTCCCATGTATCATTGTTGTTTTTCAATTGGTCTTCTATAATAATTTTAATGAACCCATGATGATACAAGTGAGGTTCAATATTGCCTATATTCTTTTGGACACTAAAACTCATCTTTGTTAGGCTTCTTAACAGAAAATAGGGCAAATTGATGGCATGGCCCTCCATGAAGTTCATCACGATTCTAGCATGGTACATATACATAGTGCCAAAGCGACCTTCACATGTTATAAACTTTTGAACGAATAACAACAATGCAGTCCATTCTTCTTTTATAACATGTACAGGTATTCCTTTGGTGAAAACTGAAGTGTCCATACCTGGATTCTTGAGCATATTTTTCCATTCTTGATCTTCAACCCCTCTGTTCTTGAACCATCGGTCTCCCACCACAGGTAAATTAGTTGCTGTTGCTATAGAGTTTTCTGTGACTATGAATTTCAGATCTCCTATTTCCATAGTACTTCCATTGAATGAACGAGCAAACGTTTTTGTTACCTCCTTATCATATCCTTTGAATTTCTGAATGAACTTCAGCCATTTTGCCTTTTTTAACGCTTCTTTTGTCTGTGGGTATCCTTCTAGATACTTTGAACCTTCAGGCTCAGCTCGAAGCAATTTCCCCATCTCAACTTCGGCTGAAGCTTTGCCTGTATATGGATATTCAAGGAGGATGCTTCACGGGAGAGACAGATAGACTACGGCTAGAAGTGAAATAGCCGCACTGTAATGCAAGGTAATACAGTTTGAAAACGAAACTGTGGAGCTTGAAACAGAGCTGCGGGGTTTAAAACAGAGACGTGGAGATCTGCGGGGTTTTAAACGAAGCCGTGGATTTTACAGCAAAAACGAGAGCGGAAATGGTGTGAAGGTAAAGAGTGGAAGACAAGCACGGGAATGAGTTCGAATGCGTGCGAAAACAGAGTGATAAGGGAATGAGATAACGGCCAGATCCCTTGGAGTCGGACGGCTTTCATACACGTTTCAGTTTTTGGTTGCAGAGATCGTAGTGGAGAAGAGACGTAGTACGATAGGTCTCTTCTTCTCTGTACGGCTAATTAATGAAAGCGCAGTCTCGATTTGAGTTTAAACTAAGGGTGATTATGAGACCATTATGAGGATCTGAGGTGGATGAAGGATGATTACGGCGGAGAAATGGGATGATCTTTGCTTAATCATTCCATTTAGTGACTCTGTCCACGATTAATAATTATGCACAACATGACATTCAAATGGTTGTTTGGAGAAAAAATTTGATCATACCTTTATGGGTTTACCATTTGTTGATTAAGGTTGTTGATCCATGATTGCCTTTTGATCCTTCAGGTGCCTTCCATCCTTGTTGCCCTCTGACTGTGATTTTTTTTTAAAACAGAGTACTGCTGCTGTGGAGACAGAGTGTGTTGGCTGCGGAATCTGGTGCGAGCTGCGGAAACTGGTGCGAGCTGCAGAAACTGGTGCGAGCTGCGGAAACAGTTCTCAGCTGCAGAAACTGAAACAACACCCTTCTGTCTATACAAAAGTAGTTAGAGAAGACTTAACTAAATGAAATAGTCCTGAGAGGGACTTTTATTGATGAAATGGAGTGAGATGAATGAAATGAAATGAAAATGAAGTGGAATGGAAATGGAATGGAGATGAAGTGGAATGAAAATGAAATGGAATGGAGATGAAGTGGAATGAAATGGAATGGAATGGAGATGAAGTGGAATGAAATGGTAAATGAGATGGAAAGAGAGAGAGAGATTTTATTTTTTTTTTGGAAAATATAAAGTGTCAGGTGCCCCTGATTTTCACCTTATATTTTCTGCATAAGACCGCCAATCCAAGATTGGTTTTCAGGCTTATACAAGAGACCTCTCTTTTTTTCTTTTTTTTTTTCTTTTCTTTTTTTTTCTTTTTTTTTTCTTTTTTTTTTCAACTTGAAAGAAACAAAGACTAGGCTGATGGAGGAGAAGAATTCTTCTCCACCAGCCTCATTGCAGAATCTTCTTGGAACATTTTAACAAACTCCTCCTTTGAGAGTGGCTTGTGGTAGATTTTCAATCGGTGGCCATTCACAATGAGAGGAGTCTGAAGCTCATCAATGATCTTTACTCGAACTGCTCCATTGTTAAAGACTTCATCAATCTCATATGGTCCAAGCCAATGAGTTTGAAATTTTCCCTTGAAGTCCTTAAACTTGGAATCAAACAATAGTGCCCAATCTCCCTTCTGAAACTTTCTTTCCTTGATGTGTCGATCATGCCACTTAGTTCTTTGGTGTTGAACTAGATCAGTCCTTAAAATTGCATCTTGTCTTATTTCATCTAGCTCATTTAGCTGGTCCATTCTGTGCTTTTGGGCTTCTGATAGGTTCATCCCCAATTGAACTATCATCTTGAAGGTCTTGACTTGGAACTCAATGGGGAGCAGGACTTCTTTCCCATAAACAAGTTCATAGGGAGAGTGTCCTGTTGTGTTCCTCCATGTAGTTCTATAGGCCCATAAGGCTTCAGGAAGCCTTTCTGCCCAATCTCTTCTGTGGAGATGAACAGTCTTGGTGATGATGCTTTCAAGAACTTTATTTGTAGATTCCACTTGACCATTTGCTTGCGGATGGTATGGAGTAGATGTTCTGTGCTTGATTTTGTATTCCTCCATCAGCTTTTCCATCAATTTAGATGTAAATTGACTTCCCTGATCTGTCACAATTTCTCTTGGGACACCAAAACGAGTAAAAATATCCTCAAAAAGAAATTGAACAACTGAATTTTCAGTGGCAGAAGGCAATGCCTTGGCTTCTACCCACTTAGTAACATAATCAGTGCAAACCAATATATACTTCTTTTGCTTAGATGGTGGATTAATAGGTCCAACGAAATCTAGAGCCCATTTCTCAAAGGGTTCGATGCATACCTGTGGCTGTAGTGGCATTTCATTTGAAGGAGTTGGTCTCCCAACTCTTTGGCAGCTGTCACACCTTCTAACATATTGCTTTGCATCTTTGAAGAGAGAAGGCCAATAATATCCTAAAGAAAGGATTTTATAGGCCGTCCTCTTGTCAGCAAAGTGTCCGCCGCACGGTTCATCATGACATGCCTTAAGGATGTCAGGCATTTCATCTTCCCGAACACATCTTCTGATCATACAATCTGGCCCTGTTTTGAACAATTCATTAGAAATCCATGAATAATGTGAACTCTCCTGAATGATTTTCCTTTTCTCATTAGGAAATAAGTGTGGAGGAAGCTTCCCTGTAACTAAATAATTAGCAATATCTGCATACCAAGGGGTTTTAGTAGTTACTGCAAACAAGTATTCATCTGGAAACTTATCCTCTACAGGAGAATCTTCGTTAGTGTTTTGGATTCTAGACAAGAAATCAGCTACTGTGTTTTGTTTCCCTGGTCTATCTAACACAGTAATATTGAATTCTTGTAAAAGTAAAAGCCATCTTGTAACTCTGCCATTAGTAATAGGTTTTTTCATAAGATATCTAATTGCAGAATGATCAGTATGGACAAAGGTTTCATATCCGGTTATATAATGTCTAAACTTGTTGATTGCATGAACAACGGCTAAGAATTCTTTTTCAGTTACAGTATAATTTAACTCAGTGGGAGTCAAATTTTTACTGGTGTAATAAATAGCATAAGGAACTAAATCCTTTTGACCCAACACAGCTCCTAGAGCTGTATCTGAAGCATCTGTAGAAATGTGGAAAGGGAGTTTCCAATTTGGCCCCCTCAAAATGTTGCTTCAGATATTCTAGTTTTTAAAGTTTCAAATGCAGATTGACAGTCGGGATCCCACTTGAATTCACAGTCTTTGGTAAGTAACTTGAAGAGTGGAGATGCTATCTTGGTGAAGTTTTCAATAAATCTTCTATAATACCCAGTAAACCCAAGAAAACTTCTAACATCCCTTTGACAATTTGGAATAGGTAACTTGGAGATGACTTCGACTTTTGATCTATCAACTTTGATTCCATCTCCTGAAATATGATGTCCTAAAACAATCCCTTCAGTAAACATCATAAAACATTTTTCATGACTTAATGAAAGATTTGTTTCTTTACATCTAATGAGGACTTTTTCCAAATTTTCTAATGCTTCTTCAAATGAGTTACCATAATCTGTAAAATCATCCATATAGACCTCTACACAATCATGAATTAGATCGGAAAAGATTCCTAATACTGCCCTTTGAAATGTTGCGGGTGCATTACATAATCCAAAGGGAAGTACTCGGTAAGCAAAAGTCCCCCATGGACAGGTAAATGTGGTTTTATCTTGATCTTCAGGTGCTACCTGAATTTGATTGTAACCACTAAAACCATCCAAAAATGAGAAATACTTTTTGCCTGCTAAAGTATCTAATACTTGATCAATAAAGGGCAAAGGAAAGTGGTCCTTCAAGGTTGCTTTGTTCAATTCTCTGTAATCAATGCAAACCCTCCATTTACCATTCTTTTTAGGTACTATAACCAAAGGGGAAACCCACCGGCTATCTGAAATAGGGTAAATGAAGTTTACATTAAGTAACTTTTGGAGCTCTTCTTTCACTATCTCCCTAAGATTTGGATTCATCCTTCTTTGAGGTTGTCTGATTGGTCTGATGTTTTCCTCAATGTAGATGTGATGAATGCTAGTCTTAGGATCAATACCTTTCATATCGGTATACTCCCATGCAAATGCAGTAGAATGTCTTTGCAAGACTTTGGTTAGCTCTTCCTGTTGTGATTTTTCCAAGTTTCTATTGATGTTTAGTGTTTTTCCTGGAAAGATCTCAATGGCAGAACTACCAAACTCTTCCATAGAGAAAAGAGACATTTGTCTAGATGAAAGATATTCTATGTCAGAATCCAACTGAAATTGTGTGGAGTCATATTCTGAAGATGGTTCGAAATTTTCTAATGTATTCAGAATTTGACTATCTTCACTAATCTCAGAAATGGTAAGGACAGGTTGTATAGTATCCTCATCATCAACCCACTCATTATCTCCTATTTCTGTGATTGCTTTTGCTGGAGGATACAGATTGAACTTCTTTGTTGAATTACCATCAGAAATGTACATGTCCCCAGACCTACAACTTATGAAAGCATCAGCTGTGGCTAGCCAAGGTCTTCCTAAAATAAGAGGATGTCCTCCTAGATTACTCTTGGGAGTTAAAATCATAAAATCCACTGGATATTCCCAAGAATCTAAGGAAACTGGAATGTCTTCTAATACACCATCTGGTTTGATAATGGATCGATCTGCAAGTTGCAACAAGGTGGGTGTAAAAAGAAGATTAGGAAGTTTTAGCTGTTCCATAGTCTGTCTACTCATGATGTTGATAGCAGCCCCTAAATCAATCAAAGTATTTGGTATTTCTACCCCATTGATATGTGTTTTGACAATTGGACTACCAGGGTCTACATATTTCTGCATAGTAATCCTTCTCATCATGATGTCTGCAATTTTTCCTACCAGGTGGATCCTTCTGGTATCTCTTGGTTTCCTTACTGGTCTTTTAAGGCTCAACTCCTTTATTGTTTTTGCTAGAATAGGAATTTCCTTAATGGCTTGTAACAAGGGAATCTTGATACAGACATTTTTCAATTCATCTAGAAAATTATAGTCAGGCAACCAAATTTGTTTTTCCACTCCTTTATCAATTTGTAATCTTTCAGGAAAAGGAGGTGTGGATAGAGATGTAGGTTGCTCAACTATGGGAGTTGTGGGGGTTGACTCTTTTTCTTTTTCTTTTTGAGTGTTTGGGTTTTGAAGAGATGCTTCAGAACCCTTATTGGCTTTAAGAGACTCTTCCTCAGAAATGCTTGGTTGTTGAACATTTATAGAAGGTTGATCTAGGATTCTACCTGATCTGAGTTGTACTTCATTGAGAGGAACAATCATATAGGTAGGGAATGGTTGACCTTCCATCATGTAAGCATTTTGAGGGTTTTTATTATTGGGGTTTGGCAATGGCTGAGAAGGAAGTTGGTTTGACTTAAGCAAGAGTTGAGAACTTTGATTCTGTTGAGAAGGTTGTTGTTGTTGAGGAAATGGCAATGATAGTTGTGGACTTTGATTTGGAAGTTGTGGAACTTGCTGGTTTTGAAAAGATGGAGGATATTGATAGAATTGAGCAAATCTCCCATAAGGATTTTGCATACCTTGTATCCATGATTGAAAAGGATTTTGAGGTTGGGACCAAGGTTGTTGCCAAGGATTCCAATTTGGTTGGGGTTGAAAATTCATAGAGTTGTTAAACCCTTGATTTTGTTGCCCTTGCCAAGGTCTCCTTGCAACAAAACAGAGAGATTCGAGTGTATTTGGATCTTCTTGAAAGACAGCTTTGAGCCCAGGAATTGAAGGACAATCCTTGGTCTCATGGTTCTCTGAGCAAATTACACATGTTTCTACAACTTTTGCATCCAAGGGACATTCCCTTAGAGCATGTTTCTTCCTACATTTCGGGCAAAAGATGGCCAAAGCCTCAGCTTCTGCTTTCTGTTTATTGTGAATCTTAAGGGTGTCTAATTGTTCACTAAGACTTCCTAAGATGTCAGTTTTAAATTCATCAAGCATACTGCCAATTTCAGCCCTACTTACTGATCCAGTTGCAGATTTGTTTGCTCTGAGGAGAGAAGGATCTCTAGGCCCTTTTTGAGTTTTAGATTTCCCCCTTGAGAGATGGACACATAGCTCCGCTATTTCATTGAGTGAAAGTTGAGATATATCTCCCTTCCCCATCATGTTCAAAATGTCTATCCATTCATCTCTAATGGCTTTTAACAAAAGGGCTTTCAAGGTCTCCTCATCTAAGTTGTTCATTTTTGCTCTTTTCAAATTGTATTGAAATCTTTCAAGCAAATCCTCCAAATTTTCATCTTCTTTTTGTACCATCTTGAATACCTCATCCTTGTGATTGGTGGGCATACAATAGTCTAGATACCTATCCAAAAATGTTTGTTTCATATCATTCCAAGACCTAATGGATTGAGTGAGTAATCCCATGAACCATTTCAAAGCTTGTCTTTTCAATGTTGAAGGGAACAATTTGAGTTTTTGAGAGTCATCCAGATAATCATAAGTTCGACATACGACTTCAAACTCAAATAGAAATGTTTCAGGGTCCTCATTCCTTAACCCACGAAAGTTTGGGAGGACAGATGGTGATATGTTTTTCATAGTGGCTCGGGAGTCCTCATCAACGATAGGGAACCCAAATGAGTTATCCCCATCCCTATTTCCTCCAATGTTACCTCTACCTCCTCCATTGTTTCCTCCTCCTCCTCTACCTCTACCTCTACCACCTCCTTCCTCTATCATAGTGGTTTCCCTAGAGACTTCAGAGTCTTCTGGTTCTTCTACAAAGGGTGAATGAGAAGGAATTTCTCCCTCTTCTTCAGATGATTCTACTTCTTCAATTACAATTGGTCTTTCTGTAGAAGAAAGGAAAGGATCTCTTTCTGATTCAAATTCAATAGAAGGTGTGGGAGAGTCAATTCTTGCCTCTTGAATTCCAGGAATCCTAGGGCTAGGAGTGTCAGTTGGAGATGAGGGAGGTGTCTCTTGTCTATTCCTTGAAGTAGATGGACTTGTAAAAATTGAACTCTTGGCTCTAGCTAAAAACCTTCCCCTAGAATCTCTAGCTCTATGCATGTCATTTTTATTTTTTATTCAAGTTAGGCTAATAATTCTCTTTCTGATCTTCCAGGTCACTCTAGGTGCAAGAAGAGAGCATACTTAAGAAACTATTAAACCAATAACTTTCCCTTTTCTGATCCTCTAGATCACTCTAGGTGCAAGAGGAGAGCATACTTTGAGAGGTTATCGATTCCCTTTCTTGAAATTTTCTTGTTTTTTTTTTTAAGAATTGGCTACCTAATTTTCACTTCCCCGGCAACGGCGCCAAAATGTTTGGTCAATTTAGTGAAGTCTAAATTGCAACTTTTAAATGTCAACCCGGGGCTCGTAAGCTGATGAAGTGATGTGTACTGTATGTACTTAGGCAACTATTTCTTAAGTTTTTGTCGTTTTTAACTTTTTAAGTTTTTTTTCAAGTCTATTTCTCCTACAGTGATGTGATGGAAATGAAAATAAAGTGAGTGAGGTGTGTGTGGTTGTGATGAATTCTAGATGATTTCTTAAAGTGCAAAAAGTAATCTACAAGAAAGCTTTGAACATCAACTGAAATGAAATTACTCTTAAAAGAAAAATGAAAGCATCAAATGAAAGACTAATGATCTTGGCCCAGTGTCTAGTTGCTGCAAGAAAATGAAATTGAAAATGACATCTACATTAACTTAAAACAATAGCAACTACTTTAGTTCTTCAATGAAATCTCAAGCAATGTACAATCTAAGTGACAAATCACACTACTTAATTTCCCTTAACCTTTCTGCCTTTAGATGGATAGATCATATAAGAAAGAGTTATGAGTGAATTAGCAATGTGAGTCTTAAACAAAATAACCAAGCTGTGTTAGTGATATTTTGGTCTTCGATAAAGATATTGAATTATAAAGAAGAGACCATCAGCAAGTAAACAACTTGATTAGTAAACAATTATGCAACTTAAAGAAATAAGAACAAAGAAGGTCAGCACCATTAGACAAGATGATCACAAGTATCACTAGCTGTGAAAAAGAAAGAAAAGAAACTGTCCCGGGCACCTAAGCAAACTGCAAAAACACACTGATCAGTCATGGAAAAATGCAGAAATATAAATGGACAGAATTCAAAGTTATATACAGCTATTGTACATGATCAAAGCATAACAAACAAAAGCATTCTGTACAACTATTATACAAAATATGATAAGAAGAAATGCATGAAATGAAAAGCATTGTACAGGCCTTAAGTAAACAGGGGCCCTCTGCCTACTCCAGCCAGCTCAAAAGATCACTTAAACGCTCAAATGGAGAACAGTCTTCTCATATATTACGTAGCAAAAGTAAAAGTTACAGTGGGGTTCAATATTACATAACAACAGCTAGCTAATAAGCGTTCAAATACGCTTTATTTATAGCAGAAAAACCAAACTAACTTAATCACAAACTACGCTATTCTAACAGCTGTGTGAAGAACACGTAATCTAGCACAGTCCACGGATTTAGGCAACGGTCGAGGTGGGTATTAAATCTCTGGTTGGATTCGTGTTCCCCATCATCTGCGTGGTTGAGGAAGAGGCCAGCTGTGCTTCATGTGTTCTAAACCGAACACGCAGAGCCGTGCCACCGTCAATCACCTCCGTTTGACCGAAGTTGCCCCCTCGTTGACCATGGGTGTTTACGACTGTTATGGCTGAGCTGGAAGGACACACACCATGTCCTTAGTGCCACGTACTTGCCCATGTGGCCCTTCTGACCGGAGGATACCTGGATCATGCCGTTTAAGAAAACAGCTGCGGAAACTGGGATCAGCTGCGGAAACTGCAGGTTTTGAACCAAAATTCTAATCCAACAACACAGTCATTAGCATAATTAATAAACCATGTAAAAGTCCTATAATACAATGTTTTAAGCAAATTGATGAAGGAAATGAGTGATAAAGGAAATGAATGGAAAAGGAGGCTGAGAGGATGTGAAAAGGAGTGCAGGTCTGAGGCTCAACACACACACACACACACACATATTTCTTGGAATGAGAGAAAGAGAGAGATAGAAACATGTAATATTCCTCACATGGAATATAAATATATTTGTCATGGTATACACACACAAACACGTATATTTCCTGTAATATATATATATATATATATATATATATATATATATATAATATATATTATATATAATATATATATATATATATATATATATAGAGAGAGAGAGAGAGAGAGAGAGAGAGAGAGAGAGAGAGAGAGAGAGAGAGAGAGAGAGATCCACTACTACCATAATATTGTTGTAGTGATATCTTATCCAAATGTTGTAGGTCTCGTGGAGGTGGGGCCTTATTGAGCCCATCTAGCTAAAATCCTCAAGAGGGACCTCCACTCAACTATTATGGCTATATATACATCCATAAACTAGTCCTCCAATTTTTCCCATCTATCTTCAAGGACTCCATTCAACAAGATATCAAACTAGCAATGGACATTCATAGATAATCCCTTCAAGTTATCCTCCATCCTCATTAACTGTGACATAAGTCCTAGCCCAACACCATCCTTTGTAACTTTTGATATGTTTTGTCATACCATGGCTAGTAGTTCCCTCAATGTTGATGTTGTTGTTGTAGACCTCATTGGCCCAACATTAGGACATGTACATGCCACTGATTAGTAGCAACATAAAGCCACATACATATCACACTAGAAATACAATCATCTGTACACATACATGCATTGTAGTAAAATCTTTGACTAAAAAGTAAAAAATAACTCACACATGGGTCCCTAACCCTCTCCTAGTGACATTTGTAGGTTTGGGCCATCCTAAAAGTCAATCTTACATAGGGATACTCATTCAATACCACAATGGTCATAAGTATCAAATAAGTCTTGGAAAAAAATATGGCCCACCATTAAGTTGCATCATTGACTTACCCACCAACACTATCTATGACCCCCTCACTAGCCCAACCTTGATGGCATTGCATGGTCACATGGATGGAACTCACTTAAAAAGTAAGGGATATATCAATGCATTGAATGTGAACTCATCTCCTTGTTGTTGATGGCGTTGGGTTAGCTATGTCTACAATAGAACCAATAGTATTTGGACCCATGAATACCATGACCCACATATAACTCTCTTAGCTAGTCACATATGGCTACCGAAAATGTAGTGGAGTGCAAACATCCCACCCATTTTAGACATTATATATGGTGTAAATCTCACCATTAGGTTAGAGATCTAGTCTATTGTGATTGACCATCAAGCTTCTATGACTCCTCCTCATAGTGGAGCACTACCATGGCCTTCACTATGACCACTCCCCATAATGTGGACTAACGGTCTATCATCTCTCCTTCGATGGGTAGCCCTATCAAGAAGTATGTGCCTATGAGGATTAGCTACAATCATTGTCCTTGCACCTCAAAGCATCCCTTAATATTCACATGCAAATGATATGCTTTAAACCCCTACTCTCATTCACATCAAGGAGAGTTGTAAATACTTGAGAAACCCATGTCTTTCTATTATCCTATGCATTAATAGATTAGTCCTAAGTACAACAATCACACCCTCATTCTGTTGTTCCCTCCAATGGATCAAAATGTCTCCACCCTTACTAAAACAACAAAAAAATCATCATAATTGCTTGATATTCACAACCTTTATTGCGTTGCTTCACATAATTTTCCCCTTAATAGATGCACCATTGCATGCCTATACATTAGCATGCTCATGCATGCAAATTTAAACCTTTGTAGTGAACAATGCATACAGGTAAAATAGAATCATACATACAATACAATGATATTTACCCTAGAAACTCTTAACTCGGAAAACCAACAAACCTTATAGTTGCACCATTAACTTTATCATTGTATTAAATTCACCTTTTACAATAAAATACATAGGATTCCATGGAATAGAACCCTAATTTGTTAACCCATATTAGATTACAACCCTAATTCCTTAACCAAAATTAGATTATAATTGGCAAAAAAGATATTGGTTCAAAAGCACCACAACAAGACCAAAATAGACCAAAATCAACCTTTTCTTTTTTTGTTCGATTGTTCCACCTTTGAATCCCTCGACTTGGTGCATGGAAATAACCATGTCAAGAATGTAACACATTCCTTGGACATGTAATGATGTGATTGTTCCATCGATAATCATTCTCAGTTCATACACTTTTCTAAAAAACAATTGCATAATCATATCATGTGACTTAGAAGGTACATTGTGTGATATGGTTTATCTTTTAGAAGGAAAAAACCCATAGTTTCATGTGTTTTCCCTTTTCAAAGCCACGTGACCCAATGGACACCCTAATAAGGTTCCACATGGTCAAAAAAATCCATTAAAATGCAAAATTGAATAGACAAAATTGACGAGGATGAGAAGTCCAACCTAGAAGTCATGGAATTTGATTTTTTTGGTCCATTTTCTTGCAATCAATAGTGGAAGCTTTAGGGAAAAACCACTCACTTAGAATTTACATTGAACAAATGAATTTTGAAGTTTGTGTTTCGGCCTGTTTTTAATTTTTGCCTTAAAACCCCTTTTGACTCAAATAGGGACTCCCCAACTCTATTTTTTTGTTGTTTAAATTTGTTGGATTCATTTTCTCAAGCACTTTCATGCTATGGTGTTTGTTCATGCATGTAGGATCCCTCTTTGGGAGTAATTTTTCCCACCTTAATAGATTACAACATATATTAGTGAGCCCTCTTCCTTCTAATGACAAAATGAATCAAGGCATGGGTTCATGGAGGACTTCAAGGATGATTCAATGATGTAAGGTGCATTAGGTTGAAAAGGATTAAATGCTCACCACCACCTTCATTTCCTACCACCATCCATGTATTGTTTATAAATATGTTTATATTCCATATGATGAATATACATGTTTTGGTCCACAAGGGAATCTTATATAATACAAGGCTCTAAGCCATTACAAGGATATACTCATTGTGATCTCAACATGTCACATACAAAAATTGAACCTGGGTGGGGAGGATAACAACATTTTTACAACCAATTGAAATATATGTAAGCACTTAAGTCACTGGGCTTAAATAGTCACATCACTCTTCCCTTAAAAAGTGGAAAGAAAAATACTAATTTATACCTAAAATATCAATTTCAATCTCCAAAAAAAAAAAAAAAAAAAAACTTTATAAAATGTCATAATTCTTTCAAAATAATGTGACATAGCCATGATCAATGTCAATAATTAACCTTCGTAATTACACACACTAATTATGGAAGATATGTTGTCTTGTAAACAGTTTGACTTGGTTAAAATACAAATATATATATATATATAGTTATATATATAGTTATATATATATATATATATATATATATATATATATATATATATATATATATATATATATATATATATATAAATATATATATATATATATATATATATATATATATAGTTATAGTTATAGTTATAGTTATAGTTATTAAATAAAACATTTCCTTTTATAAGTAAGGGAGAGCTATATTATATTATAAAAATAGAATATTATCGTTGACATCAGATGTGCACGGCTGGTCAAATTGCAGGTCTGACCATCGACAATAGAGTGCCTTTATGGGCTTTTTGTAGTGTTTTAAAATATTTTCCCTACTGGGCCCAAACATGCTAACATAAACCGATTCAGTAACAAAATAAGTGACTGTAAGCCCCTCGTCATAAACATATTTAGTGACAAAATAGGTGACTGTAAGCCCCTCATTGAGGTTTCCATGAGTCTTACACATAGTTTGACCTTTAACACTTTGAACAAAAAGAAAAAAATAACATGCCCATAGGGTGTGAAACCAAGACTACTTGGTCACAGACCGCATAAGAGACAAATCAGAGAAAAAGGTCCTCTTCCAACATGATGGGCATCTTAGGAGTACCCCCTGCAAGAGTGACCTCATTGGTTGGTTGGCTAGTCGAGGTGCCTCTCTGTTCCTGCTTAATTATGGGCATGATCTCTTTCCCTTCTTAAGAAGTTGTCATCTGATGCTTGAGCAGAGCAAAGTGCGAGGAGTCCTTGGTAACAAATCTCATGCGGTGGATAGTTTCGACATAAACCGTGAACTTGTCCAACTTTTCCTCCATGGTTTTGTTGGCCTAAACGTTTTCCTGCATTTCCAAACCCATAATTGTCTTCATGTTCCACGAAAGCTTATATTTCTATTGTACAAGTTTTCTCTAGCTCTTGTTAGCTCTAGTTCGAGAATCCACTCGACTCGGGCATCAACTTCTTTAGTCTTGGTTCTTCTTCTAGTGTCTCTAGCTTGATTCTCCAGTTCAGCAATTCGGTCTCTGGTCTCTTGGGGGATAGTGTTGTGGTAGTTCAACACAGCTTACCTGGTAGCCAACTCAGCTCTAGTCCTCGATCTCAAGTTAGCGTAGTTCCAATGGTCCATGTTCCGGACTCTGTGCCGGTTGGTAGATAGACCATTGTTGGGGTGAGGGGCATGAGAAATACTGATATGCAAGGAGTGAGGTATGTTGCTAAGGGAGTGATGCAGAGGGCAATACCCAAAGGAGCAGGAGAGGATGGGAAGGAAAGCTAAAGTGCGGGGGGGCGAAGGAATGATAGAGGAGAGCATCAGGTAAAGGTAGGGCGTATGGGAGGTGAGGTTATCGAGGAGAATGATGGTGGTACTAAATCCATGAAATATGGCCCGATCAGTGTAATCAATTCCCATGGAGGATTGAGGAATCTTACTGGTACTTGGGTCAAGAAGGTGGCAGTTGCTACCCTAAGACATGATTGAGATCCGAGGGACCTTATAAAATTTATGGGACTTGATGCTTGGAGTGGAGCGCATCACACTGATTTAGAGGGCTTGTACGAGTTGAGCAGGAGGATTCAACGGGCCTGTGGAAGGCTCATTAATACTATAGCCCTCGTTGTCCTTGATGTTGATTGCTTCACAATCATGGCAAAGGGGGCCTTCCCTAATGTCCCTCCATGCATGGGAGTATAATGTATCCCCGCCAACTGTTCCTTCGTTGGCAAGACAGTTTGCCATGACATTAGCTTTCCTTCAAACCACTTAGAAGTGGAGCTCACCAAAGTCATTGATGTGTTGCTAGATGTGGTTAAGCATTTTAGCCAGCCTCCAATTGTTAGTTACTTTGTTGACCATGGATCCATGTTAAAGCTTACAGGCAGTAAGAGTAGCCATTGCGGAGTTTCCTTCCACGATCAGTGGAATGAAGTGTCGATATTTTGTTATTCCCAGCTCATGCTCCATGGCCTGGAGCTCCGTCACATTGTTGGTGGTGATTCCTAATTTTTCGTGAATGACCCTTAGGATGACCCCCTTATGATTTCTGAATACACTTTGAAGTTTGTTGTGCCTGGGTTGCCTTAAGAGGCCCCGTAATGATTCAATTTGAACATGTTTCCTTTTGGTGGAGTCGAAGTGTCTGGAATTTTAGGAGAGGGTGGTGGGGGTGGAAGTAGCGGTGGAGTTGTTTTCAAGGTCTAGAAGTCACAAGATACGAAGATCAGTTGCTCGAGGAGGACCTAACACAGTGGGGAGCTTGGATATGGATACAATTTCTCAAATTATCTACCTGACCATGGTAAGAAGGTTGCCCCCTGAAGTCTTCACATATTTTAATATTCTTACATTTCACTCTTTCTAGGGGACCCAACAAATGGCTCCTAGTAGGAGGTTCCAAGCCCGATTGACTGTGGGGTGAGGGGAAATTTAGTTCATTGATTGTCTAGGGTGATATTAATTGAGGCCCTGTTCCTATCAGTCATTCTGAATATCTTTTCCCCCCATTTCTAAAGCTTAGAGGTATACTCGCAAGTATTTAGAAGGTGATTGATGGATTCTTCCCGCGTTTCACACAGATAACGTCTGGAAGGTCCTAAGCAACTTCTTTGCCATAGATTGTCCCAAGTGAGGATTTTTCTATGGAGGATGAGCCAAAGGAAGAGGGTGATTTTAGGCCATTGTTGTCTTCCCCATAGAGTGATCCATCTTTGTTTTTTCTCCATATGTTCATGATTTGAAATGTAGCCATAAGAATCCTCGAGGTTTAAGAGTCTGGTGGAGTTTTCCCCCCACCTTAGCTTGTCCTCCTTGTGATCCCATTGGATTTGAAGTTCTCTAAGGAGCTCGTCAAAAGATTCCCAGTTCAGATTTTCAGGAAAAGGCTGCCAGTCCTGCTTATTCAACCATTCTCTCCATCAACCTCCATGAGTAGTAGGCTTCCAATATTCAACTACTTGAATTTTTCCTTTTGATTGCATTAACCTTTGGAGAGAGGCATGGTCTTCATCACTGAGGGTCAGGAGCTGCTGCCAAGAATCCTCCCAAAATAAGGCACTTTCACCATTGTGTATTTCCCAAAAGTTGTGCCTCTATATCACTTTTTTGTTCCTCCATGCCTGGTTCCATATGTGTTATGGGTGAGATCACCATAGGGTCTTGGGTTGAAAACCCCAACAGAGTGGATCGCAAACAACAACAAGAAATGCTCAGGTAAACAACCCAATGCTTATTCTACTCAACTATGCAGGAGTGTCCTTACCCAGAGGTCCTATGTTTGGGTAGATCCCGCAAGGTGCAAACCCTCAGCTTCTCCTGAGGTCTTTGAAACCTGAAAATTATCCAAATGAAACATATACAGCAGTAGAAACATAAATCATGTTCATGATATTAACTTTAGATCATATAAATGAAGAAACAATTATGAATCAATATAAGATTCATAAACAAATCACAATATAAATCAATGTATAAACACGTTTAATATCGAGAACTGAACAACATTTCTTTATTGAAGTAAGCTACAAGTAAGGTGGAGAAATATGACCTGAGTCTTTCTCCGGCTCCAAGTGGAACCGTCCTCTGATCCGTCCTTTCCCGGCCTCAACAATCTTCCTCCATCACCAACACAAGGATATCTCAAGAAAGATGAAGGATATATCGAACAAGGAAACAAAGGTTTCCTGAAACTTTGGGGAGTGCAAGAGGCACAAGGATTTCGTCAGACTCAATCAGGGATAATCTCACTATAGTATTAATATCTCATATCTTCTCCCTTAAGGCCTTCCCATGGAGGTTTATTTATACTTCTCCAAATTAGTTTTTTTTAGTTGGGAAACAATTGGGCCACGGGCTATAGGAGGTGAGTAACAAGTAAAACCCGAGAACTCCGCCCAAAATTAAGGAAATTTATTTTTTTTTAAGTGTTTTAACACATGCAAGCTGGTTGGGTATATGCTGACACACGTGTAAATGCTTTTATCGCAGGGAAAAGTACCGTATAGGGAATAAAACACTATTTTTTATATTTTGGACCAAGTCTGGAAGGAAGGGTTATGCTAGGCCATAATCAGAGCATCAAATCTACCAAGAGTGGTAAATGGCGCTATAATAGATGCCCCCTAATATATGAGGTTAGAAGGGGTACATGACGACTGAAATGTATTAAGTGTATAGAAGGAATCTTGCTGAGACCGAGGAGGAGTTCACCAGAATTCAGCCTACCAAGCCAGCAAAAGAGATCAGAAAGAAAGCATGTATGCATTTCAAGTACAAAAGCGGATCCAATATGCATACAAGTATAAAGGAACTGAAAATACGTAATCGATCATCTGATCATAATCAAGAAATTATATGTCTGAATATCGCATATAAAGAGCTGATCAATGATGCTGAAATATGAAGCTGATCACTGAAGTCACGAAACTAATCCAAATAGTACCAAGTCAACATGGTGGAATAAATGGTGCTACACCGAAACTCGGGTGCCAACATATAGGATGTCCTTGTAAGGAACTGCGACTTATAAGGTGGATGGTGTCAACTAGCAGAAACAAGAGCAACTGACAAGTGAAACAAGACATGCTGATGCAAACTCGAGGTCTTCACCGACCACTGTGGTACATTTCGACACAATGGGAATAAATGATCTGAAGTCGACCATGTGAGAAATTGATCCAAAATATTTTGCTTATAGATGTATTAAATAATTACATGCATAAATTGTAGCTTAACATATAAAACTTAATGTGCACATGAGACAAGAGGAGAAACGCATAAAGCATGAAATAAGACAACAACGACTTGATAACGGAGTTCGTCCGACTTGGACTATGTCTCTGGGCCCTGCTCGATCAATCGAGAGGCCTTCATTCATTAAGTGGCATGAAAAACAAGAGTACAAGCATCTGTTACAAAAAGGAGTCTTATACCTCCATACTGAAAAATGGCCGAAAAATGAAAACTCTGATGGAGAAACGGACAGCGCCATTGCATTTGTGGCATTGAGAAGAGTTGAAAACATACAAAATTTGCTAAATTCTGACAAAGTGAAAATTCGGCCCTCCTGCAAAATTCTGCCTCGAACTGCATGCATTGCCTCCTTTGCCTGAGCGCACTGAAAACTGTGTTTTAAATAAAAATTGGTGGCTGATTTTCCCAAATTGGCAGTTAGCTGAGTTGGTTAGAGGTCCAATTAATATGGAGGAGGTCGGGCGGCCAAACCCCGCCTCCTCCATTTTACATAACAAAAATCATTTTTTTTATAAGACTTTATAACAATTTTTGTTTTAAAAAAATAATTAATGGTTGGTTCGGGCCCGCCTTGGGTGACCCGCCCACCATACCCATCTCCATTTACTGTTAATGTGTTGTTCGTTTGGGTTGGGTCCGCACCCCAAGGGTCGACCCACCCTTATTTGGTGGCTCCGTGGGAGCAGCGGAGGGGCCGAGGTCATGGCTTGTCCCTCCCGCATTTATGTTGAACTTTTTGTGGCTGGGGGAGGGGCTGGGGGTCGTGGCCCGCGCCTCCTTTGATATTGTTGTTTGTTTTTTGGGTGGCGGGGTTGGTGGCCCACCACCCTTTTTTTAATATTTTTTTGTTAAAGAAAACAACCCGCGCGATTTTGAAAATCTGGTTTTGGACCGAGGGAGTCCTTTTAATGCGGCAACAATTTTGCCCGGAATCTGGCCGGAGTTGGCCAGATTCCATCCACCAGAAAAATTCCAAATTACGCCTTCATTAATCTTGCCCCGTCATCAAAAGTTAACCCAACTTTGAATGACTCTATCTTCCTCATCCGGACCCGGATTGGAGTGTCATTCGCACCGTTGGAATCAGGGCGACAAACACTTAGATCTGATGTCAAGTTCATCGTCTTTCCACCACTTTCAATTTTGAGCTCTTTCCATGCCACTGTGTTTGAAGATCCACCTGGATCAATCCTCCCCATTGAGGAGCTTTTAGATTTCCAAAAGCTTTATCAGTCAATTGGCAAGTGAGGAAATTGTTCCCTCACTCTTTCTTTTTCCAGCCATTTTGCCTTGCTAGGGTGCATCCCCTTGAAACCAACTTGAAGGTATTCCACATCTCCTCGTCGTGAAGTTCTGGTTCTTCTGTCAAGGATGATGTCTTCAAGTAACTCATTGAGATACTCCGATGAAAATTCGTCAATTGTAGGAACTATGCCCACCTCTTTGGTGTCCATAATCAATGGTGGCTCATACAGCTTTAAGTTCTCCACATTCACTACGGAGTACATTTGCACATATATCAGCAAATCGAGATGAAAGGCATTGTTTCCAATCTTCTCCAAAATGGTGAATGGACCATACCGAATTGGTCGCAACTTCTTCCTTACTCCCTTCATCCTTTCCTTACTGATATGGAACCTCACTTTGTCGCCCACTTGAAATTGGTGGTCGACTCGGTGTTTTTCATGTCGAGCCTTGTAACAGGCTTGACTTTCCTCCAATTTCTCCTGTACTGTTTGGTGAATCAACTGGATCTGCTCGATGAATTGCTGCGCTTTGTCCCTGTCATTACGTCCATTGGAGTCATATTCCCTTCCAAACACCATATCAAAAGGGTCCTATGGCAGGTAACCAAAACATGTCTCAAAAGGTGAATGCTGCATGGATGAGTGCACTAATCGGTTGTAGGAATGTTGCACATATGGAAGATGCTCATCCCACAACTTAGGATGTTTCCCACAATAGCCTCGCAACAAGTGTACCACGGTGCGGTTTACAACTTTTGTCTGTCTGTTAGTCTGTGGATGGAATGTCGTGCTTCTTTTCAACTTGGTGTCCATCATCTTCCACAAGCTGGTCCAAAACTCTCTGAGAAAGCGAGAGTCCTGATCTGACACAATTGATGTGGGCAACCCAAAATGGACCCAAACATGCTGAAAGAAAATATGAGCAGTCTGCTCTGCAGTAATCTGCTTTTTACAAGGCATTAAAATACACATCTTACTAAAATGGTCAACAACGACATACAAATAGTCATGACTTTTTCTAGACAAGGGCAAACCTCCTACAAAATCCATCGACACACTTTCCCATGGATGACTTGGAATAAGGAGTGGTGTGTAGAGCCCGAGTTTTCTATTAGAGGGCTTTGAAACAAAACACATCACACATCCCTTTACATAGCAAGTCACAATCTTCTTCATATGAGGCCAAAAACAAAATCTTTGTACATGACACAAAGTTTTTTCAATACCAAAATGACCAGGTCTACAAGGGAGGTGTGGGCCTCCCAGATTACATGTACCCTTTCTCTCGTGGGTATGCACAATTTGCCAAGGCGATACAACAGTTTCCCCCTACAAGTGATAGTTGTCCACCTATGAACCATGGGTTAGTTTTGCATAAATATCCTTAAAGTCATCATCGTTAGCATTTTGTTCAGCATAACTTTCAAAAGATAACGAAGCATTATGCAAAATAACAGAAGTAGAAATAAGAGGGCGAGATAGTATATCGACCACTTTGTTGCTAGTGCCCTTCTTATACTTTATTACCAGATGAAACTGTTGAAGAAAACCCATCCACCTAAAATGATGAGATTGTTGCACCTTGGTCTATGACTGAAGATACTACAAGGGTCGATGATCCGTGTGGATGATGGTCTCCTTGTAGAGTTTCCACTTTTTCACACTCTGGACCAAGGCATATAATTCATTGTCATAAGTGGGAGAGTTTATCACAGCCTGAGAGAACTTCTCAAATTGGTAACATATCGACTTCCTTTGTTGCATCAGTACAACTCCCATGGCATATTCGTTGGCGTCTATTTTGATCTCGAATGGTTGTTGAAGATTTGGTAAGGCCAAGACCGGTGCGGTGTTGATCTTTTATTTCAATGTTTTGAAGGACTTCTGCTACTTTCCTCCCCATTGAAAGACTTGCTTTACACTTGTCAATGTGTGTAAAGGTTCTACAATAATAGAAAAATTGGAAATAAATCTCCTCCAATACTATACTGCACCCAAAAAGCTGGGAACCTCGGTTACACTAGTAGGCTTAGGCCAATTTACAATTGCTTCAACTTTAGAAAGATCAATTTTTAGCTGACCATGACCAACAATATGACCTAGGTAAACCAAAGAGGTTTTCGAAAACTCATACTTTGACAATTTTACATAGATTTTTTCGTTTTTCAATACATCAAACACTTTCTTCACATGACATACATGTTCATTCCAACTTTTACTAAAGATAAGAATATCATCTAGATATAAAAGAACAAATACATCAATGAAAGGCCTAAAGAGATCATTCATGACCCTCATGAAAGTGGTTGGAGTGTTTCAAAGTCCGAATGGCATCACCATCCATTCGAACAACCCCTGTTTGATCTTGAAGGCGATTTTCCATACATCCTACTCTGCAATTTGGACCTAGTGATAACCACTACGCAAATCCAATTTGGTGAAATAGATAGCATTCTTTAACTGATCTAATAAGTCATCAATGCGGGGAAGAGGGTAATGATTTTTCACCGTGATTTTGTTTAGTGCTCGATAATCCACACACATCCTCCATGTTGTTGGACACAGATTATCATTGATGTCAATATGGCAATATTCAAGGAGTAGACAGAGCCAAGAGGAGGAGACAGAGCCACCAGAGGAGAAAATAGCGCAAAGAGCAGACAGAGCCAATGGAGGCATGCAAATAAGTCATCGAAGAGCTTATATGCATGCAAGTAACAGCTGCAAACAGCCATCAGAGGAAGCAGACAGAACCATTAGAGGAGCAATATATATATATATATATATATATATATATATATATATATATATAACCTTATATATATGTGTTTAACGCAAACGGAGGCCATAGCATACATATTACAAATACACTATCGGAGGCAGAGCAGTATATTATATCGGCGGGTTCATTAAGTGTCACACCTGAAACCTCCGATTGCGATAAGGTATGTGGACCCGATGGTCCTATTATATCGCACCCTATTGTTATGTCGCATCCGCTGGAGGATCGGCCCGTCGGCCATCGGCAATGTCATGGGGTCGATGTATAAAGGATCCCCAAAAGTCTTGAACGCCGATTGCAATTGCAAGTGCAGACCCACTGTGGAATTGTGTTATGGTTGAATGCGATATCTTATCCACCCATCGAAACAATACACAAAGGAATTACACTCTCCCAAGCGCCAATTGCGATGTAAGTCACGGATACAATGGTCCGATTGCAACATGGTCCAATGTAATATCGCATCCGCTGTGTTGCTAGTCTCAAAGGGATGTTAAATCCACCGATTGCGATGGAGCTATGGACCCGATACAGGAATAGAAGCGGAAGGTTGAACGTCAGGTAAATGGGGTGATTCATGTCGAAATCGATTGCGATTGGACGTGGCTATCCATTAAATGAAGCTGAACTCTGTGCATGCCCACAATCATTGTTGAAAGGAGCGTTGTTACAGTTTTAACCAAGGAGATGTGTTCTCCGTGGATTATTTGGCACTCTCTTATGAATTAACATGTCCTGTGAGCACGATGAGACAGAGGAAGCTACAACGACAGAAAATCCAGTGGTGAGGATGTTGAAGTAGGCGAGGAGGAAGCCAAAGAGCCAGCAAGTAAGTGGAAACGAATGAACAAAGGCATGAGAATGTATAAAATAGTAAAAACAGAGAACTGTTGGTGTTGTTGTCGTGGTGAAGAACCAGAGTGTGAAGCAGCAGAAGCAACAAAGGCAGAAGCAGCGGAGGCTATAGAAGCAGCAGAGGCAGGAGAGTAGGAGTGAGAGAACCTCAGCTGAATAAAGTGTAGCAGCATACCAATTTATACCAAGGTTGGGTTGGAGCCCAAGAGGTTGGAGCCTCAGAACTGAACAAGACTAAAGTCATTAGGGGTAGGTGCTCCTAAGTGTAGAACCACTGCAAAACAGAGTTGGTGCTCTGGAGGTTGGAGACTCACTGAAGTCCAATTTGGAGCTTGGCAACTATTCACAATCAGATATATACTTATATTGTATTTATTTCATTGCACTGTCTTGAGTTTTAATAAAAGCATTAATTCCAGCTGTTGATTTCGGTGTTCTGTGTATACATATACATATCTATATATGCTTTCGGCAATCACTAGAACAATTAAAAATAATAATAAATATTGATTCACCCCCCCAGTATTTCCAACAATTGGTATCAGAGCAGGCTTCTTCATAGTATCCTAACAGCTTGAAGAAGGATCCGCAGCCATGATGAGAAATCATGAAGCATCAGGAAGACCTCCTTTGTTCGATGGCACTAAATTTAGTTTATGGAAGAAAAGAATGACCTACTACTTAATGTCCCTTGGACCTGAAGTCTGGCATTTTGTTCAAAATGAATATCGAACGACTTCCACTCTTCCAACAGACCCAGACGAGAGGAAAGCCTACATTTCAAATGCAAAGGCCATGAACTCCATCACTAGTGGAATCACTGATTCCAAGTTTACAAAATTCATGCACTGTACCTCTGCCAAAGAAATGTGGGAGAAGCTAGTTGGCTTGTACGATGGAGACTAAAAGTCAAAAAGGAAAATTTTCAAACTCACAGAAGACAATTTGAAAGTTTGAGGATGGAAGATGAAGAAGATATTGCAACATACCTCCACCAAGTAGCTGAAGTGGTAAATTCCCTGAAAGGATTGGACGAAAAAATTGAAGAAAGTACCATCGTTCAAAAGGTATTAAGGTCTCTTCCAGACAGATTTGACTCCAAAATAAGTGCTATAGAAGAAGCAAAGGATCTAGATACCCTCAAAATGGATGAACTCCATGGAATTCTCACTACCTATGAAATGAGGAAAGGTGGCCCAAGCTCCAAAGATGCAGCATTCAAGGCCTCAAAGTCAAAGAAGGGGAAAGAAAGGAATGACCGTAGTGATGAGTCAAATGTGGAATCCGAATTGGCTCAATTTGTACGAAAGTTGAAGAGAGGATCTAAGCTTAAAGGCAAGTATCCCCTTATCTGTTTTAAATGTGGTAAAATAGGTCATTATGCAGCAAGATATCCTCATAAACATGACAGTGATGATGAAGGAAATTCTAAAAGAATGGCACACAAAAAGAAAGGGTTTAATAAGAAAAACTTCTTCTCCAAGCAAGATGAGTCTGATGAGGATGAGTTTATGGTCATCATAAAGAGATCAGATGAGGAAAGTGATCATGATGAAAGCCAAGAAACATTATTCATGGCACTCACGGATGATGATGACTTAGGGCTGGAAGGAAATGTAGATGAACTGTTAATAAGCGCCATTGAAGAAAATGAGAAAATACGGAACAAAATCATTTCTCTCAAAGTGGAAAACGAGGAAATAAGAAGGAGAGAAGATCTCTTGGAAGCAAAGCTTAAAGAAAAAGAAGAGACTTGTGAAGAACGTGAGGCCGAAATAGTGTCTCTGAGAAAGGAGTTGGATTAAATTAAAAAGGGCTGTAAAAGCTCTCAAATACTTGAGACTATTCTGAAAAATCAAAAACCTCAACATGACAATTCTGGAATAGGTTTCAAAGGAGAGTCCTCAAGACTAAGAATAGTGCGAAAAGTTATGCCGATGCACTTTTCTGCAATACAAAAGATGAAAAAGTATGTTATCAAAAGTGCATCCTAGATCCCAAGAATGAAGAGAGAATTACTCCAAAGAAGAATGTGGAGTCGAATCATGGACACTACAGCAAATACAAACTTGTACTCCACCAAGGGCCCATCGCAAATCCAAAGAACGAGGGAGGAGTAATTCCCAGGAAGGAAATCGACTCAAACCGTGGTTGCTTCAACAAGTACAAAACCATCTTTCTTGGACACTGCTTTCACTGTAAAAACTTCGGTCATCAAGCCAGACATTGTATGGCTCGCAGAAGTGAAAAGACAAAGCTAAAGGACTGAATAATCAACTCATATGCCCCCAAAAGGCAGGGACAAATCAAAACCTTCAATTCATTTGATCCCTTGACCAAATTTGATCTGATTTGCTCTTTCTGCTACAATAATGGACACTATGAACAAGACTGCCCACTCAAAGGAAGAAAGACGAGTAGCAAGAACTCCAGCATGGATAAATGCGGCCTGGCTCTATATGCTCAAAATAATGGAAACCATTGGTTTGTGGATAGTGGGTGCTCCAGACACATGATAGGAGATAGAAGGAAGTTTGTCTCACTGAGCAAAAAGGAAGGGAATGTGTCCTTTGGAAGCGGATCTGGCAGAATTGCAGGAAAAGGAACAGTTACTCTGATCAATGGAAAAGGAAAAGCTCAAGATGCTCTGCTAGTTGACAGACTCAAACACAACCTCCTGAGTGTCAGCCAAATCTGTGATCAAGGACATAAGGTTGTTTTCAGCACCAAAGACTGTAAAATAAGGAACTCTACCTCAGGGAAACTTGTGGCAAAAGGGTTACATTCTGAACAAGATTCAAGAAAATAAATGCTACTTGAGTTAGACAGATGAGAGTTGGATGTGGCACAAGCGACTTGGACATACAAGCTTCGAAAATCTGATCAATATCAGCAAGATCAAAGTTGTACGAGACATCCCAAGGTTGTTCAAACCAAATCAAGCAGTATGTGGTCCATGTCAACATGGAAAGTAGACCAGAATCAACCACAAGACAAAGGAGCTCTCTACATCGAAGCCCTTGGAGATCATCCATGCTGATGTGTGTGGGCCAACTAGAAATCAAGCACTCCAAGGAGAAAGGTACTTTGTGTTATTTGTTGATGATTATACTAGAATGATGTGGATATATTTCATAAAGTATAAATCTGAAAATTTTGAGTGTTTTAAGAATCTAAAAGCCCTTGTAGAAAATTAAAAAGATTCAAAAATTAAGTGCCTCAGAACAGACAGAGGAGGAGAATTCACATCAAACGAGTTTAGTGAGTTCTGTAATATTCATGGAATTAAAAGGGAATTCTCGGCTGCCAGAACATCTCAGAGAAATGGGGTAGTTGAAAGAAGAAACCGAACAGTCCAAGAAATGGCAAGAACTATGCTATTAGCAGCAGACTTACAACCTAAATTCTGGAGAGAAGCAGTAGGGACAGCTGTCTATACATTAAATCGAACTCAATTAAGACCAAATTGTGAAAAAACTCCTTATGAGTTATGGAAAGGAAGACCTACTTCGATGAAGTACTTCAAGATCTTTGGAAGAAAGTGCTTCATAAAAATAAATGATGGCTCACCCAGAAAGTTTGATTCTCGGGTTGATGAAGGGATATTTCTTGGATACTCTACATGGAGCAAGGCTTACAAGTGCTACAATTATCGACTGAAGAAAATAATGGAAAGCATTGATGTAAAGGTTGATGAAGACTTCCAGAAAAGAAAATTGAAGAACATGAAGATGACTCTCTCATTGAAGAAGAAGAACCTAAAGAAGAAGAAATAGATGAGGAAGAAGAAGAAGAAGAAGAGGAAATAGAACCACCTAATACCCCTTCAAAGATGAAGTATGTCCAAAGACATCATCCAGAAGAGCAGATCATTGGCGATAGAGATGAAGGTGTGCAAACACGAAGAAGGATGACAATCACACCCAAGAGAAAAGTCATTGCCCTCCTATCTATGATAGAACCAGAAACATTTGCAGAAGCAAGTAAGGATCCTCATTGGGTAAAAGCCATGGAAGAAGAAATGTCCCAAATTGAGAAGAACAAGACATGGGAGCTGGTACCTCATCCAAAGGACAAAAACATAATAGGAACCAAATGGGTGTTCAAAAATAAAATGAATGAGGAAGGACAGGTTATCAGAAACAAGGCAAGACTTGTATGCAAAGGCTATTCACAAATTGAAGGAGTTGACTTTGAAGAGACATTTGCACCAGTGGCCCGCATGGAAGCTATCAGGATGTTCTTGGCATTTTCTTGCTCAAAAGGATTCAAAATCTATCAAATGGGTGTGAAATCAACATTTTTAAATGGGGAACTTAAGGAGGAAGTCTACATGGAGCAGCCAGAAGGTTTTGATCTAACAGCAGGAAAGGACTTAGTCTGTAAGTTGAAAAAGGCTTTATATGGGTTGAAACAAGCTCCTAGAGCTTGGTATGCAAGATTGGATCACTACCTACAACAACAAGGCTTCAAAAAGGGAGTGGCTGGAAGTAATCTATACATAAAGACAGATGAAGGTAAGTTACTAGTTGCTCTTGTTTATGTCGATGATCTGATTTTTGCTAGTAAGAATGATGAAATGAGCCATGAATTTTCTCAAAGCATGTTAAAAGAGTTTGAGATGTCAATGATAGGAGAGTTGTCCCACTTCCTTGGACTTCAAGTATCTCAAACCAGAGCAGGATTGTGTATATCTCAAACCAAATATCTAAAAGATATGCTCAAAAAATATGGAATGGAGGACTGTGCACCCATGAGCACACCTATGACCACAAACTGCAAACTGAGCAAAGATGATGACTCCCCTCTAGTGGATGCAACTCATTACAGGTCAATGATCGGAGCCCTTCTATAATTAACAGCTACACGACCAGACATAATGCAAGCAGTAGGAATGGTGGGAAGATTTCAATCTGCTCCCAAACAGTCCCATTTATTAGTCGTAAAAAGAATTCTCAGATATTTGAAGGGAACTTTTGATTTCGGTCTTTGGTACCCAAAGAACTCAACACTAACTGTAACTACATACACCGATGTTGATTGGGCTGGAAGTATAGATGATCGGAAAAGTACTAGTGGAAATGAATTCTTCCTAGGAGACTGTTCGGTATCCTGGCTCAGCAAAAAACAGTCATCCATATCATTATCCACAGCCGAAGCCGAGTATATCGTTGCACCAGACTATTGTACTCAGATACTATGGATGAAGGAAGCTCTAAAAGATCTAAACATATGTATAGATCAACCAATTACCATCTATTGTGACAACACAAGTGCTATCAGTCTCAGCAAAAATTCAGTGATTCACTCAAGAACCAAACACATACCAATCAAGTATCATTTCCTCCATGAACAAGTAGCTGAAAAAAGCATCATCCTGGAATATATCAGTACTAAGGAGCAGATAGCTGATATTTTCACAAAACCTCTTCCTCGAGAAGCATTCGAACATCTGCGTCGAAAGATGGGGGTTATTTCTTTATCATCACTCAAGTTCATTCATAAAGATGTAGCAGGACAGGGGGAGCAGTTTGACAGGGGGAGTCCGTATGCATTCCCTTGCCATTGATGTCAAAGGGGGAGAGAGCAAAAGAATATTGCCATCAATAACAAAGGGGGAGATTGTTGGACATAGATTGTCATTGATGTCAATATGGCAATATTCAAGGAGTAGACAGAGCCAAGAGGAGCAATATCTCTCTCTCTCTCTCTCTCTCTCTCTCTCTCTCTCTCTATATATATATATATATATATATATATAGGGTTTTCTCCTCCGATAATGCATTTGCCTATTCATATATATTCTCCACTCCTTATATATATATATATATATATAGATGCGTTTAACGCAAACGGAGGCCATAGCATACATATTACAAATACACTATTGGAGGCGGAGCAGTATATTATATCGGCGGGTTCATTAAGTGTCTCACCCGAAACCTCCAATTGCGATAAGGTATGTGGACCCGATGGTCCTATTATATCGCGCCCTATTGTTATGTCGCATCCACTGGAGGATCGGCCCATCGGCCATCGGCAATGTCATGGGGTCGATGTATAAATGATCCCCAAAAGTCTTGAACGCCAATTGCAATTGCAAGTGCAGACCCACTGTGGAATTGTGTTATGGTTGAATGTTATATCTTATCCGCCCATCGCAACAATACACAAAGGAATTACACTCTCCTGAGCGCCGATTGTGATGTAAGTCACGGACACGATGGTCCGATTGCAACATGGTCCAATGTAATATCGCATCTGTTGTGTTGCTAGTCTCAAAGGGATGTTAAATCCATTGATTGCGATGGAGCTATGGACCCGATACAGGAATAGAAGCGGAAGGTTGAACGTTAGGTAAATGGGGTGATTCATGGCGAAATCGATTGCAATTGGACATGGCTATCCGTTAAATGAAGCTGAACTCTGTGCATGCCCACAATCATTGTCGAAAGGAGCGCTCTTACAGTTTTAACCGGGAAGATGTGTTCTCTGTGGATTATTTGGCACTCTCTTATGAATTAACGTGTCCTGTGAGCACGATGAGAGAGAGGAAGCTACAGCGACAGACAAGCCAATGGTGAGGAAGCTGAAGCAGACGAGGAGGAAGCCAAAGAACCAGCGAGTAAGCGGAAACGAATGGACAAAGGCATGAGAATGTATAAAACAGTAAAAACAGAGAATTGTTGGTGCTGTTGTCGTGGTGAAGAACCAGAGTGTGAGGTAGCAGAAGTAGTAGAGGCAGAAGAGGCAGCAGAAGCAGCGGAGGCTGTAGAAGCAGCAGAGGCAGGAGAGTAGGAGAGAGAAAACCTCAGCTGAATAAAGTGTAGCAGCATACCAGTTTATACCAAGGTTGGGCTCTGGAGCCTCAGAACTGAACAAGACTAAAGTCATTAGGGATAGGTGCTCCTAAGTGCAGAACCACTGCAAAACAGAGTTGGTGCTCTGGAGATTGGAGCCTCACTGAAGTCCAAGTTGGAGCTTGGCAACTATTCACAATCAGATATATACTTATATTGTATTTATTTCATTGCACTGTCTTGAGTTTTAATAAAAGCATTAATTCCAGCTGTTGATTTCGATGTTCTATGTATACATATACATATCTATATATGCTTTCGACAATCACTAGAACAATTAAAAAAATAAGAAATACTGATTCACCCCTCTCTCTCAGTATTTCCAACACATGTGTTGTTTTTCTTTGGCACTAAGACAATCGGTGAGCCGCATGGAGAAGTACTCGGTCTAATGACCCCTTGGTTCAATAGTTCCTGCACCTGCTTTTTGATCTCCTCCATCTCAATAGTCGACATCCTGTACATGCCAATATTTGGTAAAGGGGCATCATGCTGCAAATGGATCTCATGTTGGATTTCCCTCTTCAGAGGTAATCCCTTTGGTTCCTGAACATCTCATCATAGTTAGAAATTAATTCACATAATTCCTTTTTATTCACATGATCACAACCCTGGAAACCATCGGATAATTCTGCATCTTTTCCCCTTACAATCATAAGCATGCAACCCTTACTGGAATTTACCAGCCTTTTCATTTGTCCTGCACTTACAAGGTTGGCATTGATTTTAGTTTGATGATCCCTTACAATATATTCTACCCCATCTTTTGTGATTTGATATTTGTTTTCATGACGGAAGAAGATTGCCTTTCTATCACATAGATATGGACTTCCTAACACCAGGCCACAAATATCCAATGGTATCACATCAAGTTTTACCTCATCCACTAACTTAGAAGCGATCACAAATTTAACCTTACACTGCTTAGTTACATTCAGTTTTGCTTTATCATGTATCCATCCAAGTGGGTAAGGTTTTGGATGTGGTTTGGTTTCCAAGCCTAGCTTCTTTACCAAGGACTCTGAAATTAAGTTTGCTTGGGATCCGGTATCAAATAAAGTTTCCACTTTTGTATGATTTATGATAACTCTAATATGAAATAGCTCAATTCTCTTTCATTCATTAGGAAGAGACTCATCTATTGAACTAGTACCTTCATGTGATTCAGAATTAACATGAGGTGTAAGAGCACCTTTTGTTCCTACTGCTGTGATCAATGCTTCATCTTCGGAATCGAATCCAAGGTCTTGCTGCATAGTTGCCACTGTCTTCTACTTGCCTTTTCCTCCATACTTCTTTGGTCTCTTTTCCGGGTACTGTTTCCAACAATGATCGTTGTCATGACCTTCCTTTTTGCAGTGATTGCAATAAGGTCTTTCTCCTTCATCTTTCTTGGTTAATGCTGTCTTCTTCTCCTTTCCTTTTCCTTTCACTTTGGGTTTGTCATTTGGAGGTTTGAAAGGTGGTTTCTTGAAATGATCATCTCTTTCATTTTTGTCCCTTTTCTCAAGATGGATTGCCTTCAGATTAGCGGAGTCAATAGTAGTTGGTTCAAACAATAATAATGGATGTCTAAGGTAACTATGTAATGATCCAATATACCTAGTTACTACTTTAGGTGAGTCAAGTGCAATGTCCAAATTAAGTGCCTGTTTTCTAAATTCCTCTATAAAGCTTTGAACATCTTAACCTCTGCCTTGCCTTAAGTATTGCCAATCCATTAAGGCTTTTTGTTTATAACCCAAGGGATAGAATTGTTCATTTACTGTAGAAATGAAACTAGGCCATGAGGAAAGAATATTACCCACACTCTTACTGCTTCGCAATTTGCTCTCCCACCAAACGAGAGTAGTGCTACTTAGCTGAAGAGAGGCCAGCTAAATCTTTGCCTCGTCCTCATTGATCTGTTGAATCCTGCAGTAGATTTCAATCTACCTAATCCAGTTATTAAGCTTTTCTGCATTACTTTCATCATTAAACATGGGAAGATCAAATTTGACATCTAATTTAAAGAAAGGTTTCTTAGATGCATCCCTTGAATTTCTACGATTATGGTGATGAGAGGAAGAAGAACTTTCACTCGTGGAAGGAGAAGGAGGGGGTTCTTCTCCACCATTTCCATGCACTGAACCTTGTTCTTCTAGATTTCTCTCTTCTGCTTTCTCTAACCTTGAAAGCAACTGACCAACATTCTCTGCCATTGTATAGAAGGTTTTGTGGAAATTGCGCTCCTCTTCATGACGAGCCTCTTCATCTGCCATGTTTCTCCTTCGATGTGCACGCCCTGCTTCGGGATCGAAAGACTTTAGTTTCCCTTTGCCTCTTCGGAGCCTGTTTCTTGTTAGCATACAAACATGCAATTCACATCTAAAAATACCTGCTCTGATACCACTTGATCCAAAATCTTTTGCTTATAGATGCGTTAAAGAATTACATGCATAAATTGTAGCTTAACAGAGAAAACTTAATGTGCGCATGAGACAAGAGGATAAACACATAAAGCATGAAATAAGACAACAAGACTTGATAACGGAGTTCATCTGACTTGGACTACATCTCCGGGCTCTGCTCAATCAATGGGGAGGCCATCATTCATTAAATGGCATGAAAAAGAAGAGTACAAGCATCAGTTACAAAAAGGAGGCTTATACCTCCATACTGAAAAATGGCTAAAAAATGCAAAACTATGGTGGAGAAATGGACAGTGCCATTGCGTTCGTGGCATCGAGAAGTGCTAAAACCATATAAAATTTGCCAAATTTTGACAAAGTGAAAATTCGGCCCTCCTGCAAAATTCTGCCTCGAACTGTGTGCACTGCCTCCTCTGCTTGAGCGCACTGAAAACTGTGTTTTAAATAAAAATTGGTGGCATATTTTCCCAAATTGGTGGTTAGCTGAGTTGGTTAGAGGTCCGATTAATATGGAGGAGGTCGGGCGGCCAAACCCCGCTGTTACACAGTAATTTGTCACCATCCCTGTTACTCCTCTTGTCGTACCTTAGAGGACTCATTCCGAGAGTTATAAGAAGTGACAAGGGCTAAAAACACTTGCATTATGTTCCCCTGAGTATGTACTCCATGTTCCCTGAAGACACCTTCTGCAGATCATCCCTAAAAAGTGCTCTTTTTCCATTGGCGCAAGTCCACAGTATCCTACCCGCGCCAATGATGGAGATCCTCAAAAGAGGGCGCGACCATTGGCGCTCTATTTTAGAGAAACAGTCACGCCAACCAAATTTAGTCGTGCTTTTTGCCTTAATGCACGTCCGACTGTTGTTTCCTTCATTACATGGATCTTTTCTGAGGATAGAAAATCAGTTTTTTGTCGAGCTTTATCCATCTTTATGGCTTTTGCTAATTCCACGAAAGGTGTCCCGGTTCATCGCATCCTCCTCCCTTCTTCATCTATATAATCTTGTCATTATGCATTGGACAAGCTAGAGAGAGTGTTGGTGTTAGTGTTATGCTAGTGATTTGGTGATTGAGTGATAGTAGTGATGATTATTGGTCATGGAGTGTTAGATGTTGAGTTCTTGGAGGAATGCTAGTGAGTGCTAGAGAGGTTATGCTGCCGGAGAAGAGATGCATGTCAAGACACATATAGTTACTCGCCCAGCCAGGAGAAGGGTCGACGTCAGAACAATGGTTGTAACTTTTCCTGTTTATTAATTGATGAGCGACTGCTATTATAGTTCCAATCTCATTATCTATCATGGTGATATGTTGATTTATTTCCTTTCTGACTAAAATATAGTTGTGCCTTGGTAGTTTTTATGTTGGTATCTGTCTCTTCCTTTGCATGTGCAGGTATTCGTCATGATCTGTTGGAGCAAGGGAGCGAGGATATCAACTCTGCTTCAATCATAGCGTTGGACTCCAGGTTAGTCTTCTTGATTCACCTTTGATGCATAACTAGGAACTTGCGTAGCAGCGTGGTTTGTTTGTGGCTAGTTCTGTGGTAGGCTAGTGGGATCGCCTCTGTCCGCAGAGGGGATTTACCTTACCAACAAATTGGCGACTCCGCTGGGGAGTAACTCTTTGATTTCTGTCTTGCATGTTAATTTTCTTCTGCTTGCTTGAGTGCATGAGCTTCCTGAGTCAGTTTTGAGTTGATTCTTTACTGTTTGACCCATCTGAGCACTGTCAACCCGACCTGAGGTCGTATCTTTTATCTTTTTCGTTGGCAAGCTTAATTGACGCAGTTATTTCTCTGACAGTCGCGCCAGTTGGCGCACGTTGCTCAAAAGCAACTCGCGCCAATTCTGTGGTAGCGCAAGTTGCAGGCTGACAGTCGCGCCAGCTCTGTAAATTTTGCCTGTGTGTGGGTGGAAAGCTCATTCAGTCTCTTTATATATCTCTTTCAGCCTCTGGAACTGTGTTGAACCTCTGCTTGACTGGTTTTAGCCTGTATCCCTCAGCTGTTTGCTTATTTCCAGTGACTTTGCATGTCTAGCCTTCTGTGGGAAGTTTCGGTCTCTTGATCATCCAGTCAGCTTGTTGATTGTTCTACACCTATCCAGTGCTTTGTTAAAGCTTGATCTTCTATACTCTGAATACTTCACTTCTAGCCTCTTTGAAGTTCACTAGTTTTTGTGTTTTTCCTTGCTTGCATGGTTCATTTTGTGTTTTAGAATTGGTTCTATTTCATTGACTGAACTTGGATTGTGCATATCTCTTAGAATTTGTTTACATGCATCATGCCATCTTAAAGGAAAGAAAAACAAAAAATCTCTTGCATTATAGTAGTTAGCATTTATTGTTATTTGTTGCTATTGAAAAGAAAAAAGACAAAATTTCGTTTCTTGTTATTAGCTGCATTAGGATCTTTGTTCTTTGTTGAAGTGATCATTTCGTTTGTGAAAAAGATCTCAACCCTCCTGTAGATAGAATTCATCGAATCAAATGATTTAATTTCGGCATATAGTTTGCATGTAAGAAGTTTTCGAGATATCACATACGGTAGGACCAAAAAACTGAAACATAATCAAAGATAAACTTTAAAATGAACTCAATGAACATAACAACGCATTGGAACATAACGCAAACACTCTAGAGGTCTAGGTTAGAGACGTGTTCCGGCGTCGTTAAACCTGGTAGTTTATCGTCGAGTGGTTGGGTGATTCCTCCACGGTGAAACGGTAGCTGCCAATACGGACTGTGCTCCCACGTACCGTCGAGTATATATTGGGAGACCCCTATAGGAATAAAGCCTTTATCCATAGGAAGCCGTGTCAGCCGCCCTACGATTCGCAATGCAGTGAACACAGCATTCACGAAGATCGACCACCCATACCCTAAAAAGTATTCTGTGGTTTTGCGAAAAGTTTGGCACACCCTCTACCTAGAATTCCAGAGCAGTCACTTTTGATCCTTTTTAGACTCCCTAAACGAAAAGGTGCCTATGAGCGTCTTGTCACTTCGTGCTCATTAAATATTCGAAGGAGACTAGAGTCATCTTTTACCCTTTTCTCGACTCTTAAAAAATGAAAAGGTTAAGTTCAGTGTCTTAAAATTTATTGGCCACGATAACATCTACCCAATTAGCTTTCGTTTGTATCAGTCCGAAGTAGGAGTTATCTCGATAAACTTCTCAAGTTTCATCCTGGCAGAATTACTAGTTTCGTCTTCTACCGAAACACCGGTGGTGAGTCTTCCTGTGGTTTTAAGTATACAACCACTTAGTTCTCGTGCCCCGGGTGACGAGACTTACCAGTATCATTGGAACCGTACGTGGGAACCTTTTGAGGACGGTATCCCTTTTTGGGACCATCCTTCCCCTCGTGGGTCAGTCCCACAAGTTTCATCCGACATGGATGAATTATCCCCTACTACAACCGATGAGTCCGTTGCAACGAGTGGTGAAATTCCCACCTCAACGGACCCTATACATGTTAGTAGTACGCCTACTACTACAAATTTACCACTGGGTTATAAAGCTTTGAGAGATGCTACGCCTTCTGGAACTCCGTTCACAGGTCCCATGTGGTCATCACACACTTTTCCTGCTATGGAGCCTTTTACTCCACAAAGTCGCGGTCTATTTGTTACCTCCGTCACAACCGCTCCAACGGTATGTGCAGCCCCCTTGACTTCTATTTATAGTCGTCCCTCAGCTTCTTTGTTTGGAGTCTTTGACCCCATGACGTATATATTGTCACGCCAGTTACTAGGGGGCAAATACTCAAAGTGGATTGTTATCCTCCAAGAGTTTGACTTGGAATTTACCACTGCCAAGTCTAAGAAATCTCTTGTGTTCACTGAGTTAATTTGTTCTTTGCCATCGTCGTCCTCGACCTCGCCAGCAGAAGACCAAATACCAAATGAAACCCTGTTCCTAATTAGCACCCTCGATCCATGGTACGGAGATATAATCACATATCTGCAAACGTCCTCCTTCCGTCCGGGTGTGTCTAAAGACGCTCAGCGGAGGATTCGTCATCAATCTCAACCCTACCGTATCATCGAAGATACATTATATCGTCTTGGTGCAGACTCCGTTCTTCGCCGTTGTCTTACTCTAGAGGAAGCTGAACGGGTTCTCAATGACTGCCACGCTGGCGCTTGTGGCGGACATATGTCCGGATATGCTACAGCCCAAAAAATCCTTCGTGCTGGCTATTTTTGGCCCTCTATTTTCAAGGATTGCATTCTTGCCGTCCGGTCTTGTCATGAGTGCCAGATATACCAGCGGAAAATGCGAGCGCCTTCTGCTCCGTTGCACCCTGTGGTTTCCGTCGGCCCTTTTGCAAAATGGGGAATTGATTATATGACCTGTAACCCTCGCTCGGCTGGGGGGCATGGGTTTATCATCGTTGCCGTCGATTACTTTACTAAATGGGCCGAGGCGATGCCTACATTAACTGAAGACGGTCACACTGCGGCGCAATTTTTATTCAATCATGTTATTTCACGATTCGGTATCCCTCAAGCCATTGTCACTGATCACGGAAAGCATTTCCGTAATCATATGATGTCGGAGTTAACAACCCAGCTAGGCTTGCAACACGATAGTTCAACTCCATACTACCCTCAGTCCAATGGTCAAGTTGAAGCTGTCAATAAAATCTTGGTCACAATGCTTCAACGTATCGTTGGTGTGCATAAATCTAACTGGCATTTGATGTTATTCCCTGCCTTATGGGCTTACCGAACTGCCGTGAAGGATGCCACTAGTTTCACTCCATTTCAACTAGTTTATGGACTAGAGGCTACCCTTCCAATTGAATGTGAAATCCCTTCATTGAAATTAGCCATCGAACTGCTTCCCAACACTACCCCGTTAGAAGAACGCCTTCTTTACCTAGAACGGTTAGATGAGACTCGTCGCCTGGCCTCTTTGGCCATCGAAACACAAAAGAAGCGAGTCAAGACTCACTTCGATCAGACCGTCCATCCGCGTTCTTTTGTTGAGGGAGACTTGGTCCTACTCTATGATCAAGCGAAAGATAAGCTAGGCGCAGGAAAACTCGAGTCTATGTGGCTAGGCCCTTATATTGTCAAGAGAGTCCTGCAGAAAGGGGCCTACGAGCTGATTGATTATGAAGGAAACCCTCTTGGGAAGCCCCGAAATGGGCTTTACTTGAAAAAGTACTATGCGTGATGCTGGTACATTTTATTATGTACATACATGTACTTTGGTGTGTTGTGTGTCGGTTTTCGAGACATAGCTGCCACTTATTGTGTTTTTCGCTTCTTGTGCAGATGCCGGATGCACCTTATGTTGGTTTCGCTGATGGTGCCTACCGCAGTACCCGCAGTTTGTCTTCTGTGGCATGGGTAATCTACGATCCTCATAACGAGCTAATAGATTTCCAGGGTGTGTGTTTAGGCCATACTACTAACAATTTTGCCGAATACTGTGCTGTAATCGAGTTACTTGCTAGAGCAATTAATTTCGGTATTCACGCATTGATAGTAAACCTGGACTCTCAACTTGTTGTCCACCAGCTCAACAGGCAATATTCCGTCAGAAACCATCATATACTAAGGTTGTATTTACGTGTAAGGTTGTTGGAAAGACATTTTGATTTTATTACATATCAACATGTTCCGAGACAATTAAACACATTATCTGATGCATTGGCCAATCATGTATTAGATAGACATCTGCATAATTTGTAATTAAAACATTATGTAAGCAAGCACATGAAAACACAATAATGAACCATGAACATATGTATATATATATATACGTGAGTGTCAAAATGTTTGCGCCCCGCGCATTACATAATCCAAAAAATAATACATGTCCAAAACTCATACAGCCGTCGACAACATGTCTCTCAAAAAACGTGCAAAAAATGAAACCTAGGCGTCTAATCGCGGTGATGCTCATGATAGCATGTCACCGCCCGCACCACACGTCTCAACAGAGGATGGACGCGAGTAGACACTCCCACCGTATGCCTCTGGTACACTCTAGGCACGTCCGCCAGTCTGCCATAATCTGGGATCCCTCGAGTAAGTGCCTCAAGGTTCTGGACTAGGTCATCATCGTCACCCTCTGCCTGAGGGTCCGCTGCAGGTTGTACTCTCCGTACGTTGTGAGACAAGTCGGCTGGTCGTTCTGCACCAACATCTGCATACATATATAGATGTTGTAAGAAACAGACATAAATTATAAAAACTCGAATATGCTAAAGTATTGAAAACATAAAAGGTCCTTACCTAGCTCCTCGTCCCAGTCCTCTCCCTCAGGCAACGGGAGGTCTGGATCTCCAGTAAAATCAGTGCCCGCATAGGGCCAGTCCTCCACGACGATCAACTGGTGTTGGAGCCAAATGAAGAACTCGGGCCTCCAGGACATCTGCTGGCCCCCACCTCCTCTGGGCATAAGTGGTGCCCATCGAGCCAATCTCGGCTCCCGTGGCACTGGATCTGCCACTATACCTCCTGGGATCCGGAATATCGGTAGCCGCTCCAGAAAAAATGATACTATGATGGATCCATATCCGAACTGTTTATTGCCATCACGCTTACATTTGGTAAGCTGCCTCTTTATATTTGTTGTTACTGTTGTGGCCCAATCAAATAATGTAGGGTGTAGGCACTCAGTTGCCAGCAGCAAATGATTCTTGCTGGCCTCGTGGGGTGCCTGTACCCCAGCCGTCCGAGTGATAGTGAATAGTACCACTCGTAGCACCAAATCTGGGATAGTGACAATGTCCACTTTGGCACTATTGGATCCAAAATGGGCCCCAGGACACACTCTGGCCATTGCCTCCCCCATATTTTCCCCAGAAGGTCTACTACCGGTCAAGATGGGCCGTGCGCCCCGCCGAGATAGTCCAGTAATAAAATAAACATCAGAGACATCCAACTCCAATGTCTGGTCTTTCAGGCGAAATACCTGATCCTCAATATCCCAGGCATCCACAATAAACCTTAGTAACTCGGGCTGTGCACGTAGATATGAGGTAAGGAAGAATTTTTTCAAACCACAATCTCACAAAGCATCCATGCATGCGTCATCTTCCAATGCCAAAGCATCTATGGCCTCATGTTCCCTTTCTCTCCATTCTATAGCCATTTTGACCAATTCCTGCAACCAAAACACCAAAATGTCATCATAAGATCAATGGTGGAACCAAAAATCAAAGAAAATTGCATTTTCAACGGTCAAAATTATGTGTAAATTGGTTCGCGCAATTGGCGCGACTGTTTTACAAACAGTCACGAAAATGGCGCGACCCCTTTTAGAAAAACAGCCCATTGGCGCGAACCCGCGTGGGAAACTCGCGCCAATGGGCGCAACCCTATTTTTTGCAATACCCCTTACAGAGGATAATTCTGTGGATAGAAAACTGAAAGAATGGAATAAAAATGAAGCTAAGGATGAGGCCTCTTACCTGTTTCAAACGGCGGCTCGAATGGTCTCGTGGATTGGTCGCAATCAGCAGTTGAAATTTGCACCCAAAACCCTCCAACGGTAAACTCACAAGGTAAAAAGTGAAAAGTAATTTTATTTTTTACTATTTCACTATTTATAGCTTCTTTTGGCTTAAAAAACACATTAAAATCATATTTTTGTGAATATTTTTATGTCAAAGTAGGATTTTACGCTGTTTTTGTGTGTTGACAGGGATTAGTGCCACTCGAGCAACATAATGAACTCTTTTTTTCGGTTTTTGAGCTCGGTAAAACACGAGAAAAGGTTACTTCAAGGTCTGCTTTCAGCTCTTTTCTGACCATTTAAAGAGGAAAAGATTGCCGAGTCGCTCCTCTTGACTCGTTAAATGGTGATAAGGGGCGGTCGTGTTAAGTTCTTTTTGTCGACCGTTAAAACATAAAAAGATTACCGGGTTTTTGTCGTTTCAAACTCGTTAGTGGTTACGAAACGACGTGGTTTTGACCGCTTTTTTACTTTTTCAGGTCGAAGTCACTAATCATGAAAAGTACTCCTCGATCGTAATGATCGGGCGGTTCTTTCGGGTATTATTTTATACTTTTTCGGGCCCGAGAGACACAACTGTACGAAAAAGGACATCCCTAGAGTTTCCTTTTCTGCTGTCTTTTCAAACTCTCTAAACAAGAAAAGACGCCGAGTTCTTCCTTTGTTAGACTCGCTAAAACTTAATGACATCGGATTTTGTCACAACACAAGCATATGCTATCCCCATCAAGCTTGTTAAAAATAACTGGGGTACTCGCCAGAAATGGTGGGGGAAAATAAAATTTTTGAACCATAATTGTTACCGTAACGGCAGTATGTCGCTCTTGAACATGGCACTTTTTGCTTTCGTGTCCAGGGTGGGGATATTTCATCTCATATCTTTCACTTGCTTCCATGGATTTGGGTACCCTATTTGACCTCTCATTCACTCATTGCCTCGTCATAATGACCTTTGATACATTGATGTCAAATACTGCCAATTCCGTTAATGTGCCGCCGATATGTTCAAGAGAAGTTGACCTCTGCAAATAAACAACCTCCCTCTGATAATTCACACAATCTTGATTCACGACATTATCTCTCTGTCTCGTGTCGATGATGTGGGAAACATTATGGCCCACCTTCGATCAAGGTCACTCCCTGTCGACTTCAGCTCATTATCCAAGAAGTTGACCTAGAGACTCCCTTCCGGTGCCTTGGAGCCTGCATGCCTCAATGGCAGGTTCTTCGTGTTCGACGTGAGGTTTTCATCATTGGCCTCCGATCGAATGATTCTACGGGTGTTCGACTTCAGCTCATTAATTCACACGCCGTAGATTGTACCTATAGTACCTTGAGGGCCATTGTCATTATTGGTGGTACCTCTCGCGTCTGTTAACAGTTTCCATTATTGACTGGTAATCAGGCGATGTTCATGCATGTTCGACTTCAGCTCATATATTCACATGCTTGGACTTGTACTCTTGTTCGGGTCGAGATGGAGCGCAAGACCCTGGATTGTGTCTGTCGTAATCCAGGCGTGATTCTTGGTACTTGACTCATTCACTGGATGGCTGCGACCATACCTGAGTCAGTTCATTGATCCTAACCAGATGGCTGCGTCCATACTATGGATCCAGATTATTTATGTACTCTCTTATGGATGGCTGCGACCATGCCACGTACATCATGTAATTGAACTATCAGTCATGTCTCTTAATACAGCTCCTCGGCGGCAATAACTATATGTGCTCTTATGTGCGTTCTGGTAAAGCATTTCACCCCTCTCCACCTCTCAGACTTCATGCTTTAGGGGGCATCTGTTACACAGTAATTTGTCACCATCCCTGTTACTCCTCTTGTCGTACCTTATAGGACTCATTCCGGGAGTTATAAGAAGTGACAAGGGCTAAAAACACTTGCATTATGTTCCCCTGAGTATGTACTCCATGTTCCCTGAAGACACCTTCTGCAGATCATCCCTAAAAAGTGCTCTTTTTCCATTGGCGCAAGTCCACAGTATCCTACCCGCGCCAATGATGGAGATCCTCAAAAGAGGGCGCGACCATTGGCTCTCTATCTTAGAGCAACAGTCGCGCCAACCAAATTTAGTCGTGCTTTTTGCCTTAATGCACGTCCGACTATTGTTTCCTTCATTACATGGAGCATTTCTGAGGATAGAAAATCAGTTTTTTGTCGAGCTTTATCCATCTTTATGGCTTTTGCTAATTCCACAAAAGGTGTCCCGGTTCATCGCATCCTCCTCCCTTCTTCATCTATATAAGCTTGTCATTATGCATTGGACAAGCTAGAGAGAGTGTTGGTGTTAGTGTTATGCTAGTGATTTGGTGATTGAGTGATAGTAGTGATGATTATTGGTCATGGAGTGTTAGATGTTGAGTTCTTGGAGGAATGCTAGTGAGTGCTAGAGAGGTTATGCTGCCGGAGAAGAGATGCATGTCAAGACACATATAGTTACTCGCCCAGCCAGGAGAAGGGTCGACGTCAGAACAATGGTTGTAACTTTTCCTGTTTATTAATTGATGAGCGACTGCTATTATAGTTCCAATCTCATTATCTATCATGGTGATATGTTGATTTATTTCCTTTCTGACTGAAATATAGTTGTGCCTTGGTAGTTTTTATGTTGGTATCTGTCTCTTCCTTTGCATGTGCAGGTATTCGTCATGATCTGTTGGAGCAAGGGAGCGAGGATATCAACTCTGCTTCAATCATAGCGTTGGACTCCAGGTTAGTCTTCTTGATTCACCTTTGATGCATAACTAGGAACTTGCGTAGCAGCGTGGTTTGTTTGAGGCTAGTTCTGTGATAGGCTAGTGGGATCGCCTCTGTCCGCAGAGGGGATTTACCTTACCAACACCCGCCTCCTCCATTTTACATAACAAAAATCGTTTTTTTATAAGACTTTATAACAATTTTTGTTTAAAAAAATAATTAATGGTTGAGTCGGGCCCGCCTTGGGCAGCCCCCCCACCATACACACCTCCATTTACTGTTAATGTGTTGTGCGTTTGGGTTGGGTCTGCGGCCCAAGGGTTGGCCCACCCATATCCATTATTTATTGGCTCCGTGGGAGCAGCAGAGGTGATCAGGTGCTCATGTCCTAAGTGTCGTAAAATGCTCAAAATTTAAAGTGCTTAGAAATGGTTCAAAGTTAAATGAATGGAAAGTGCTCGTCTTCCCTATTCCGGCGCCGCAAACGGTTCGAAAAACGGTCGCCGTATGAGGAAGTTATGGCAAAAAGAAGAATTTGTCCATAACATTAGAAATTTTAATTTTTCAAAAAAAAATAAAAAAAGAATATTCCGCCTGGCACGAAATCCGAGGCAACCACCAAACATTAAATGTAACTACAGTTAAGTTGGCGGAATTTTGGCAGGAGCGCCAAATTTGGCGGACCCGCCATAATTGGCAAAGCTATTTGGAGTTAACTAAAGTTAGCTGGAGTTTTTCTAGGGAAAAAAATGGAGAAACTTTAAATGGCCATAACTTTGGCTAGGAAAGTCGGTTTTGGACGATTTTTTTTTTTTTTTTTTTTTTTGGGTATTTTCGACCTTCTGAAGCCATTGGTGCAGGTCTTACAGCCATCTGAGGTCATTTCCAGAGGTTTTGGAGCCATGAAAGTTCTAGGAGCCACCAGGGCCCAGTTTTGTGAAGACTGGATAGGGTTGCAGGTATCCATTGGAGGTGATCCAATAGTCAATCCTGAAGGATTCAAGTGTTCTAAATCCATTTTTACCATCTATTTCTCCTGTAGATGCTTCTATTCAGCGATATTTTCAATTTGAGCATTTAATAAAAACAAGGACAAGCCCAGTTGGGAGCTTTGGACCCAACAGACGTAGCCCTGGAGGGGGTGAACTTCTTTATCAACTTCTTTTGCATTTGTGGTCGATCTATTTTGCAGATCAAATTTATTTTAATGTGCTAAACAGCAAAAGGAAATAACTCTGCTATGCTTAAATGGGTCATGAACAGCTGAAAATTTCATGTGTTTTCTTTCTGCAAGACATGGAAATCTTTTAAACATGTTTAATTCTGAATTGAATACCTTGCAAAGAAATTTCAAGTAGTTTCAAATGCAAATCAAGTTGGTATCAGAGCCAGGTTTTTGTGCAAAGATCTTCTAACTGTCTTGCAAAGTATTGATGCTTACCAGGTTGAAACTTAAAAGAGGGGAAGGACAGTTGACTAGAGAACGAGAGAATCCTCAGTCAAGGAAGGCCAGAGAGCCATCACCTCCACCTTCAATTTCACCCTCAAGAGTCTCAGCAGAAGCTTCAAGGATGTCTGAACATGAAGGAGAAATTCCTACAAAGACAGATCCAAGAGAAGAAGAAAGAGTCTTCAGAAAGGCTTTCTTAGATCTCACTGAAATGGTGAGGATATTGTACCAAGAAAGAAATGAGAAATTGGCTGGAGAAGGGTCCAAACATCCACATGAAGGAGAGGGCTCTTCAGGAGGTAAGAAGGATGATGATCATTCCAAGAAAGGACATGGAGGAAATGGTGATCCACCACCCCCATCTTCACCTTCTTCCTCTTCATCTTCGTCTTCTTCTGTTCATAAGCATAGATCCTCTGGAAAAAGTCCTTTTTTGAAGCTTGATGTAAAATTCGAATTACCTATGTTTAATGGTGAAGTGAATGCAGAAAAGCTTGACAACTGGATTAGGCAGTTGGAAGTTTACTTGAAGATCCAAAATATGCATGATGATGCCACAAAGATTCAGTTGGCTTCTTTGAGAATAGATGGAAAAGCACTGGTCTGGTGGGAGGCCAAGACTAAAGAGGAGATCAAAAAATTTGGTAAGGTTACCTTAACATGGCCTGAATTTCTGTTATCCATTAAAAAACAGTTTTATCCTCTTGCTCACATGCAGAAGGCCATTATGAATTGGCAAAATTTCAGACAACTTAAGGGTCAGAGTGTCCAAGACTACACCCAAGAATTCAGGAGAAGAGCTCTCTTGTTAGGGGTAGATTTGCAGACCCAAGAAACCTTGTTGAAATACATTGGTGGCTTGCATAGCTATCTTAGACACACCATCTTGATGTTTAACCCTACTAGCCTGGACGAGGTTTGTGTCCAAGCTACCCATTTAGAGGCAAGGGGAAAAAACACATTTGAAGAGGGTAGGAACAAGCCCCCCAAGGGGAAAAACAAAGAGAAAACCTCCAAGGGAAAGAGCAAAAAGAATGCATCTGTCAAACAGGAGAGTGAGAAAGTGATCTGTAAACACTGTTCTAAACCAGGCCATGAGGAGAAAAACTGTTGGAAATAATATCCTGAAAAAAGACCTCAATTTAACAAATCCAAAGGGAAACAGAAAACTGCTGCTACTACATCTACACCACAAGATTTAGGGGAAGATTCAGGTGATGAAACCAAAATTGCAGCCATGGGTTTGAAAAACTTGAAGGGAAAAGAAATTGAAACTCAAGCCAGCACTAGTACCTCAAACTGCCATGTACAAGCTCCTAATGAGGTAGAAAGAATTGAACTGTTTCATGTGAGGGTGATTTCAAAACATACTAAAATTGACACACTTTTTGATAGTGGGTCACAAGCAAACCTTATATCAGAGGACTTGGTCAAGCAGCTTAAACTTGAGACCGTTCCACATCCGAAGACATATCCACTTGGATGGATTTGCAAGGATGCAAATTTACAAGTTTCAAGAAAGTGCACATTGCGCTTTGCAATTACTGCACATTTTATTGACACAGTTGAACTTGATGTGGTACCTTTTGATATAGCAGGAATTGTTTTGGGAAGTCCTTACTTGTTTGACAGGAAAGCTATCTTTCATCGCCATGAAAACAAATATCATCTTTTCAAAGATGGCAAGGAGTTCATTGTTAGAGCTCATCGCAAGAAGACAAATATAGCGATGGTGAATGCAGGACAGGTAAAAAGGCTGGTCAATTCAAGTAAAAATTTTGTTCTTCTTATGATTAAGCCCAAGGTTGATGCGAATCATAATTCATTTGACAATTGTGATCCAAAACTTAAATAAGATCTGTATGATGTAGTTGATGCATATCATGAGATGTTTCAGGAGCCTACAGGTTTGCCTCCTAAGAGGGAGATTCAACATGAAATCAATTTGCATCCAGATTGTCCTCTTCCAAACATAGGCATGTACCGCATGTCTATTATGGAGAATGCTGAAATAAAGAAGCAAATCAAGGACTTGTTGGACAAGGGTTTCATAAGGCCAAGTACTTCGCCATGTGGGTCACCGATTGTATTGATTCCAAAGAAAGATGGCACTTGGCGTATGTGTGTTGATTTCAGGGCCTTGAACAAGACAACGGTAAAGAATCGTTACCCACTCCCAAGGATAGATGATTTGCTAGACCAGCTGAAAGATGCTCGATATTTCACTAAGCTAGACTTGTGCAGTGGATATCATCAAGTAAGAATTGAAGAAAGTGACATTTGGAAGACAGCCTTTAAAACCAAACAAGGACTCTTTGAGTGGCTTGTGATGCCGTTTGGTTTGTGCAATGCACCTGCAACTTTCATGCGGGTAATGGATGATGTCTTGAGTCCTTTTCTTGATGATTTCATTATTGTCTATTTAGATGACATCTTAATTTTCAGCAAGTCTAGAGAAGATCATGTCATGCATGTTAGAAAAGTACTTGATGTTTTGAAGAAGAATCAGTTATTTCTTAAAATGTCAAAGTGTGAATTTGGAAAGACTTCTTTGGTTTATTTGGGACACATAGTAGGAGGAGGTGCTTTGAGAATTGATCCTGCTAAGATTGAGGCTATTGTGAAGTGGCCTACTCCCAAATCCATAACAGAGGTAAGAAGTTTTTTGGGTGCAGCTCAATATTGGAGGAAGTTTATCTCTAACTTCTCTTCTATAGCAGCTCCTATGCATGCAGTGACAAGTGTGAAGCATGCTTTCCAATGGGGAGGCAAGCAGCAAAAAGCTTTCGAATCTTTGAAAGAGAAGATTAGTTCAGCTCCAGTCCTTGCATTACCGGATTTGAGACAGCCATTTGAGATACAAACTGATGCTAGTGATTATGCTATGGGTGCAGTTCTTCTACAACATGGTAAGCCTATTGCTTTTCATTCTGAAACTTTTAATGGTGCTATTGTAAATTATCCTACATATGATAAGGAGTTGTATACGTTGGTACAAAGCGTCAAAAAGTGGAAACACTACTTGATGGGCAAAGAAACTATTATACATACCGACCATCAGCCCTTACAGTACTTACAATCACAAAGCAAGTTACAACAGTCACGACACTTCAGATGGATGGGCTTCTTGCAACAGTTCCATTTGGTAATAAGGTATAAGAAAGGTACTTTGAATAAGGTTGTTGATATGCTTTCAAGGCCTCTTATTCGTGTTGTTACTTTACTTAAGAATGATTCCATTGTACATGATAGTTACATAGAACAATATGCATCTGATGATGACTTTAAAGATGTGTATGCTAACTTGAGTAAGGGGAATCATGTAGAGGAAAATGACTATCACATGCATAACAATTTGTTGTTTCATTTGGGCAAGTTGTGTATACCACAGGGGGAGAGGATAAATGTCATAAGAGAAGCTCATTCTTCTCTTATTGCTGGCCATTTTGGTGTGAGCAAAACAGTTTCACATCTACAAAGATATTGCTATTGGCCTCGCATGGTAGATTTTGTTTCAAGGTTCATAAGAGGTTGTTCATTATGTGCTACAAGCAAGCCTAGCAACAGGAAGCTTGGTTTGTATACTCCTGTGCCGGTACCTTCTAGACCATGGGAGAGCATCTCTATGGATTTTGTAGGAGGTTTGCCAAAATCTCGAAAGCAGCATGATTATTTATATGTAGTAGTTGATCGTTTCAACAAAATGTGTATACTTATGCCTTGTAAGAAAACTATAACTGCTGAACAAACTGCTGAATTATTTTTTCATCATGTATGGATTCACTTTGGTTTGCCTACTTCCCTTATTAGTGACAGGGATTCCAGATTTGTGGGGAATTTTTGGTCCAACCTATGGGAGATGATGGACACAAAGTTGAAGAAAAGTACTGTTTTCCATCCGCAAACAGATGGACAAACCGAAGTTGTGAACAGAACCATTGTGCACCTCTTGAGAGGTTATTGCAGCAAGCTTTGCACTATATACAACATGCTTACAATCGTGCCAAACACTCTTCCACAAACACCTCACCGTTTGAAGCTTGTTTTGGTTACTTGCCAAAATCACCTCTTGATTTCATTCTTGAGAAAGATGTTGCCATTGAGGGACATAGTGACATTGACAAAGCTCGTTCATTCATTGAAAGAATTCAGCAAATACATCAGAAAATTCAAGAACAGCTTGAGAAGAGTCAAGGCAAATACAAAGAAAGACACGACAAGCATAGAGTCGATCACAAATTTCAAGAAGGAGATGAGGTATGGCTGTACATTAGTAAGGAAAGGATGCAAGGAGAAGGTAAAAAGTTGAACCCTATTCGTTATGGTCCATTCAAAATCCTCAAGAAGGTTGGAAATAATGCTTTTCAATTAGATTTGCCTTCCTACATGCAAATGTATTCTGTTGTCAATGTGGAGAACTTACGTTTGTATGAACCTCCTTTGATTGCTGATCATGAAAGTGTTGTTCAGCTACCATCTATAGAAGATTTCTCGCCAGAATTCTTAGATGAGCTGAAAGAAGATATAATCCTTGACAGAAGGACACGCACTTCAAGGAGGGGCAGTGTAGATTATGTTCGGGTTGGTTTCAAAGGCAGCAAATCAAACAAGGCAAAGTGGATGGAGGTGGACAGAGTGAGGGCGCTGTACCCTCACCTCTTTAACAGGTAGTTGAAGGCTTTTGGGGTCCAAAAGCTTCCCAATGGGGAGGCGTGATCAGGTGCTCATGTCCTAAGTGTCGTAAAATGCTCAAAATTTAAAGTGCTTAGAACTGGTTCAAAGTTGAATGAATGGAAATTGCTCGTCTTCCCGATTCCAGCGCCACAAACGGTTCGAAAAACGGTCGCCGTATGAGGAAGTTATGGCAAAAAGAAGAATTTGTCCATAACATTACAAATTTTAATTTTTCAAAAAAAATTAAAAAAGGAATATTCCGCCTAGCACAAAATCCGAGGCAACCACCAAATATTAAATGTAACTGCAATTAAGTTGGCGGAATTTTGGCAGGAGCGCCAAATTTGGCGGACCCGCCATAATTGGAGGAGCTATCTGGAGTTAACTAAAGTTAGCTGGAGTTTTTCTAGGGAAAAACTGGAGAAACTTTAAATGGCCATAACTTTGGCTAGGAAAGTCGGTTTTGGACAAATTTTTTTTTTATTTTGGGTATTTTTGACCTTCTGAAGCCATTGGTGTAGGTCTTACAGCCATCTGAGGTCATTTGTAGAGGTTTTGGAGCCGTGAAAGTTCTAGGAGCCACCAGGGTCCAGTTTTGTGAAGACTGGATAGGGTTGCAGGTATCCATTGGAGGTGATCCAATAGTCAATCCTGAAGGATTCAAGTGTTATGAATCCATTTTTACCATCTATTTCTCCTATAGATGCTTCTATTCAGCTGTATTTTCAATTTGAGCATTTAATAAAAACAAGGACAAGCCCGGTTGGGAGCTTTGGACCTAGCAGACGTAGCCCTGGAGGGGGTGAACTGCTTTATCAACTTCTTTTGCAGCTGTGGTTGATTTATTTTGCAGATCAAATTCATTTTAATATGTTAAACAACAAAAGGAAATAACTCTGCTATGCTTAAATGGGTCATGAACAGCTGAAAATTTCATGTGTTTTCTTTCTGCAAGATATGGAAATCTTTTAAACATGTTTAATTCTGAATTGAATACCTTGCAAACAAATTTCAAGTAGTTTCAAATGTAGATCAAGAGGGGCCGGGGTCATGGCCTGTCCCTCCCGCATTTATGTTGAACTTTCTGTGGCCAGGGGAGGGGCCGAGGGTCGTGGCACACCCCTCCTTTGATATTGTTGTTTGTTTTTGGGGTGGCGGGGTTGGTGGCTCGCAACCCTTTTTTTAATATTTTTTTGTTAAAAAAATCAACCCGCGCGTTTTTGAAAATCTAGTTTTGGACCGAAGGAGTCCTTTAACGAGGCAACAATTTTGCCCGGAATCTGGTAGGAGTTGGCCAAATTCCATCCACTGGAAAAAGTCCAAATTGCACCTTCATTAATCCTGCCCCATCATCAAAAGTCAACCCAACTTTGATTGACTCTATCTTCTTCATCCGGACTCGAATTGGAGTGTCGTTCACACCGTTGGAATCAAGGCGACGAGCACTTTGATCTGATGTCAAGTTCATTGTCTTTCTGCCACTTTGAATTTTGAGATTTTTCTATTCCACTGTGTCTAAAGATCCACCTAGATTAGAAATTGTTTGATTACCGGTCTTTGATGTATACCATTAACAAACGTGAGGCTACTCACCGATAATGATGATGAGAGTAAAGGTACCCAATACAATCTAACAAGTGCGAATAAATGAGTTGTAGTCGAACACTTGGAAGAATCTATCAATCAGGAGACAATTATGTTTTCCCACTATCAATAGCAAATGAATCTACCACTAATGACTGCAAACCCTAAGGTACTGCCAAATGGACTCTAGATATCTTTCCTAGAGCAATGAGCTGAAGTCGATGGGAAAATATCCGCTAGAAGGAAGGCATTAAGGCATCCTTCATCAATCTAGTGCGAGTGTAACCCATAGGCCAATAATGTGGAAGGAATCAGATGAACAAAGATGTAGTAACCCAACCAAAGCACGTTTTCGGCGTACACAAGATGTAACTAGCGCACGATAGAAACCCTCTGAACCAACCAATAATGAAAGCTGACACAAAAATGAGGAATCCACCAATAGGGTCAAATGGAAACTAAGGCACTGCATGAATCCCAATGTGTGATAATGAAAGATGATGTCGAACACATGGGAAACCACTCAATCAAAGACCCGTGATACTGAACAATGCTGAGCACAAGGTAACCTATCAATGATGAAAATAGGGCCAGGGTGCGGCTTTAGATCTGCCCTCAGAGCAATTTGTCGTAGTCGATAAGAGCAATACTCGCAAGCAAGAAGTTAATGGAGACCTTATCAAACCGGCACGAGCAAAGGACCAACATAGCTGATGTGATAATGAACATGAAGTTGACAATTAGGGATGGTCGACTGAAAATAGGCCAAGAGACACTACAGAGAGGCCGACTCAAGTTTACTTCCCTTAAACAAAAGCACGACTCAACTGTGACTACATGATAGCATATGATAACTTTGTATAAGTTTGTCATGCAGGAGGCATAAGAAAACTCTCCATATGATTGGAAGAGATAACCAATCGGAGGAGGATTGACTCAATAACAAGGTTAAGGCTCTTCCTAAGTCAAACTAAAGCCCATCCCAATGGAGGAAAGACTTATTTTTTTAGTGCTTTGTTCAAGGGTGACACAACTCACTCTAGATGCCATCAATCATGGAAATAATGTCCCGTTCCCGCTCTTTTTTGGGATATATATATATATATATATTTGTTTGTTTTTTTCATTTATATAAATCCTGAAAAGGAATAAAAGAATGCTAGAGTACAATGGAAAGAACGAGTGTCGAAAAAGTAGATGCTCGAGTTCCTGGGAGGGGAACATTCCTATGCTCAATGCAAGGTGGCAAAACTGGTCAATGACACTCAGAGGAATGTTCTTTCCACGGGTAAAAGGGTGTGTCAAGTTGCAGAGGCTAAGTGATTGCAAGGTTGATTTTGCAAAAGGCATGGTCGAGAAGTGGCTTAAACACGAGTCCAAGTGAGGCTGACTCAAGGCAAAAAGGTACAAATGGTCAACATGCAATGCAACAGTACAACTTAACACAAAGGAGCCTTTAGGGTATAAAGCCATAAAATAATGAAGAAGAAAGAGAATGAGTCTTCAACGCACAAGTCATGGTAGGACTAAAGAGGACTCCCGAGCCTAAGAACAAAAGTTCAGCATGGGTGCCAAGTGACAACAAGGTACTATTTAGGGTGCCCATGATAAGGTAGGCTCTACCACATAAGTCATGACAATTCTAAGCAATGAGAAGGTTTTGTGTCATAACTTGGTGGGGTCGATCCCAAGGCCAAAATGGGAAAGGAAACTGATAAATGCACAATGGAGGTGAAAAACCTAACCTATATGCCAGTTTCGGGAGCCAATACTTATCAGAACGGATCAACCATAAAAATGTCCAAAGGAGAAATCTTCCAAGTTCTATAGACATAAATAGGAACACTAGACAAGAAGTTAATACATCCCAAATATAAACTTCAGATAAAATCTCGTGTTATGGAATACAAAACTTGAAAATGCGTACCTTATATATACAATATGGTACAAGGAATCATGCAACCTTGTGGTTTACGTATAATAGTTCTTTGGGATAAACCCCTTGCAGGACTCAGGCCAAGGACTCCTTTGGTAGTCAAAAATCATGGCTTCAGAAAGTTCCTCCTGTGAAGGCAAATCAAACTCCAAGAAATTGTTGGGTGTGGAGCCTGATTATCTTCTATATTCAAAGGTATCGCCACATAGGACCCCAGTTCGAAATGGGGGCGGCAACGCCGCCCGTAAAATATTCGCTGCAGGAGGGGTCCAGGGGGGGGTGGCTGCGACCTTTGGGAGCCCCCCCCTGGCGGGGGGTTTCGGGGGCAGCGCCGCTGCCCCCGAAGCTAAAAACAGCTGTAAAATTGCCTTGTAAAAGTATAGTAATTTCTAGTCAATCTGGGCCGTTCATTAGGCGGATGATCTGACGGTAGAACTTATGTTTAGTTTAGGGTTTTTTGCCCTAGAAGGCAACCCCTCTCTTTGTATGAGGGTATTGTATTTGAGGCTATGTGATAGATGTGTATTCTGTGAGCGAGAAACAGAGAGGTGAGACTGTCAGAGAAAATAGAGGATATTACAACGGATTTGTTGTAGGTTGTGTCTCTTCATTTTGTTGGATAATAGAAAGGAAGGACTGGCTGTTCAGGGTGGACGTAGCCCAAACTGGGTGAACCACGTATATCTGTGTCTCTCTTGTTTTGTGCGTTTTTTGTGTTTATATTTCTGCAATATTTTATGTGTTCCATTGCTCCGTAATATATAATTTTCTAACAGAAATCATGAGAACTACAAGGATTAAAAGAGGGGATTAAGGGGTCCCATGTCCCCATAGGAGAAATCACTCGGTCAATTGTCAGGACCAAGTCCCAAGAAGGAAAATAATAGTTCAACGGATCCTTCTCAGAAGCAATTGAACATTGAGGATTCAATGCCACATAGTTCACCTGTGGTAGGGTAGAGTCTACTTGAACACTTGGAACAAACCAAGGGGTATTCTATAGTAAATTCGAATTAGGATGGTGATTATCAGATGCAAGCTGATCAATGTTGACAATACTCCCGTTATGAGGAAAACAAATCACTCGAAAGAGTGAAGACACCACAACATTCATAGCATGGACATAATCACGCATATTAAAGTCCAAAGAGCGATCAAGCACCATCATATTGATTAAAGCAGTCTTCCCACCTAAAGTAATAGGTAATTGAGGAAGAAGACACATAGATTCACCAGGTCTTCTATCATAGGCTAACAACTGATTATCAGCTGACAACAACTTTGGAGAACCCAAAGATTTCCAAGTTAAGGAGGATATAATACTTGTATAGGATCCTTCATCCACCATAAATCGATAGACATTTGTGGAATTAACTCTAACCTTTATCTGGAAAGGTGCAGCAGAAGGAAGAGGAGGCTCAACAAGATTATCCCAATCAAAGGAGACACTCCTAGAACTTGGAGGGGGAACATTCGAAGAAATCAGAATGCCCCCTATACCAGAAGACTTTGTACTAGAAATCAAACAGACTATGTAGTTAGGCACTTCACCCCCCAAAAGAGGAGTGTAATCAACCAGAGATTGCACTGGCTCAACCACATTATCAACCAATGGTTGATGGGACTATTGAGAAACCATATCAGATTCAGGATTAGAAGAACTTTCAGACTCAGACCATATCCTTTGTACCTCTGGAATACCATGGCACAAATGAGTAAGATGGTCTCCCTTGCATATCTTACAAGGGAACTTAGGTTTAAAACTTCTACTCTTAGGTTTCTGATCAACATCAATTCTACCAACATGACTAGAAGTGGTTGGTGGAAAGTCCGTAACATGAATTGTAGAGGTTAGTGACTCTTTGCTAGTATGAATTGCCGTGACTAGAGGTATGCCCCCAACGTGACTTGTAGCGGCTGAAATCTCATCTCCAACATGACTAGCAGAGGTTGATGATGCATTGCTAGTATGACTTGCAGTGACCGGACTTATTCCCCCAACATGACTTACAGTGGTTGAAGGCTCATCTCCAACATGACTCGCAGAGGTTGATGATGATTGGATAGAATTGTTCTTCTTCTTTGTCCTCCTCTTTCTCTTCTTTTTAGATCTCTTATTACACGAGGGAGGAGAAAGAGGAAACCCAAAATTTTCTTTTAAAGAAGATGAACAATTAACACCCACTTGATGCCCTTGAAATAAAGCATTCATCTGAGAAGCTTCAAGAACATCAGGAATATTCGGAGTGGACCATAGCCAAATTGGTAGTCCAACATTCAATCCAGGAATATTCAAAGTGGCCATCAAGGGGGTACCAATATTTCTAAAGAAAGGAAAAGCACAAGGATCCCCTTTTGGGAGGGTACCTTGGTTGGTCTCCATAGGAATATTGGCCATACCAAAATTATTCGCAGATCCTTCCCTTGCGGGAATGTACAAATGACTTTCCAAGGAAGAGAGATGCACAATCAAAACCTTTTCCTTAAGGAGGCAACTCCACAACTTTCAAAAGAAAGATCAAAAGCCTTTAAAGATCGACAAAGTGGTAGGTCACTCACTCAGAATCTAATGTCTAAAAGTGACAAGACAAATTCACCTAAAGCTAACTAAATACAAAGAGCACAGAGCACTCGACTATAAAGTCCCTAAAGATGCAACCAATCAAGCAACTTCTGAGTATTTCCGCTTCGGGTGATGAGGACCGGACACCAAAATACAAGAAAGTGAAGTAAGGGACCTTCCGAAGATAGTTTGGGATAATAACGACCTAAACCTACCAATGAATGTAAGAGAAATAGTTACGCTAACGTCCAGACAAAAACCTTTGCCGGTGCAAGCACCCAAGCTTCACAAGGGTATCCTCCAGAAGTACTGCTGAACGTGATGCAATGTCAGCCTCAGGTGTCATGAGATTCCCCTCTGCAGCCACCTATGAGATCCCTGGGAAAGGCAACTATGGGCACCAACCCATATCAAAATCCGAGCAGAACAGTCGTGAGGCGGGATCCAACAAGTAGGAAAGGGGGTATCTCTCTTCCTTGTCTTCACTCTCCCCTCGTGCCTAACTCCAGTCACAAAGCTTTCCCAGTCTTTCTAGCGATATTGGATTTCGCTCGTTATTCAACTACTATGTTTGATAATTTGAGCGGCCTTGGAGATTTATCTCTCCACTCACCTATTCTAAGGCCCTAATGAACCTAAACTTGTTGGTGTTTGCTAATGACAAAAATAAAAAGTTCTAGTTCATTTGATTAAAGCGCTTGATTTTATAGGGTTGTTCTTTAAGTCATGGGTAAAAATGAGAGTGAAACTAATGATGTTTTGATGCAACAAAAACCAATAGAAACTTAGCTACATGCAAATGCAGTTATTTTCTTCAATGAAAAGGGATTTCTATAGAGTTCTATGAATAAACTTGTACAAGCAATTTTTTCTTTTTCCAGAAAACACACTCCACACACCCAAAAGCTAACAAAAAGACTAAAATGCATGCAATGCAAACTATCTTAATGCAAACTATAATGATAGTGCATGGATGCTCATACAAGAAGCAAAAGTGTTTCTTTATAAGATCAATAAGCCAACTTGACAATAAAGAGGGCAAAAAATTTAAAAACAAATTTCCCTCAAAACCAAGCAAAACAAATTGACAAAAAGATCACCATTGCTCAAAAACAAAAATCAAAAGAAACCAAAAATCCAAAAGCTTGGAAACAAAAAGAAAGGCAAAGCTATGTTTTTGTCTTTTTCTTTTAAGGAAAGTAAAGCAACTTTTGAGGTCACAAAAAGAACTACTAAATTCGAAAGATCAAGAAAGAAGCACAAGGAGTCTTGATATCTTGCAAGTTATAAAACTCATTAATAAATGAAACTTGAAACAAGAAAGACTACAAACTCGCACAAACTGATCTGAACAACAGTAAAAAACCTCAGCAAACTCACAAAATATAAAGAAAGAAAAGCTTTCAAAATTGATAAAGAGACACTAAAAAAAGCACAAAAAGCAACTACTCTAATCAAACAAGGAAAAGCAAAGCAAGGAAACTTGAAATTCAGGCTGCAAACGAAATCGAAATCAATTTCTTGTTCAAGAAAACCATAACATCCAAGAACTTCAAACAGAAGTCTTGAACCCAAGACACAAACCACAAACTTGTTTAAGAAGCAATCTTAGGCCAACTAGGCTTTTCAGTGAGAAGGAGATTTTGAAAAAGAAAGCTTGCAGGAAAATTGAGTTCTTGAGATAGTAGATGACTATACAACATCATAAATCACTAGGAAGGAGACCTAACTGGGCAAATAGATTTGAAAAAACAATTCAAAAAACTGTATACACCATTGTGTAAAGACACAGAAGCATGCACACGTGTTTCTAATACAAGAAACTCGCGTATACGCGAGTCTGCTTGAGGAAACCTGCGTGTATACGTGACTATAATCCAAGAAAACATCGTATACAAAGCTCAATTAGGACAAAACAAAAATCAAGGTTTGATCAAGAAGATCAGACTTGATCCCTGGGACGCTAATGAATCAAACAACACTGTAAAAGCAAGCAATCAAGAAAATGAACCCTGATTGAGAACAAAAAACCCAAACCAGGAATAACAAGAATGTTATCCCCAATGGAGTCGCCAATTCTGTTGCGGGTGAGATCACCCTAGGGTCTTGGGTTGAAAACCGCAATAGAGCGGATGGCAAATAACAACAAGAAAAGCTCAGGCAAACAACCTAAATACTTATTCTACTGAATTGTGCAAGAGTGTCCTTACCCGGAGGTCCTACATTTGGGTAGATCCCACAGGGTGCAAACCCTCAGCTTCTCCTGAAAATGATTCAAATGAAACATATACAACAGTAGAAACATAAAGCATGTTCATGATATTAAATTTCGATCATATAAATGAATAAACAATTACGCATCAATATAAAATTCATAAACGAATTACAATATAATTCAACGCATAAACACGTTTAATATTAGGAACTGAACAACATTTCTTTATTGAAGTAAGTTACAACTAAGGTGGAGAAATACGACCTGAGTCGTCTTTCTCCGGCTCGAAGCGGAACCGTCCTCCGGATCCATCCTTTCTCGGCCTCAGAAATCTTCCTCCATCACCAACACAAGGATATCTCAAGAAAGATGAAGGATATCTCCAACAAGGAAAGAAGGGTTTCCTGAAACTTTGGGGAGTGTAAGAGGCACAGGGATAATCTCTCTATAGTATCAATATATCATATCTTCTCCCTTAAGGCCTTCCCATGGAGGTTTATTTATACTTCTCCAAATTAGTTTTTGTTTTGTTTTTTTGTTTTTGTTTTTGTTTTTGTTTTTGTTTTTTGTTTTTTGTTTTTGTTTTTTTTTTTTTTTTGTTTTTTGTTTTTTTTGTTTTTTGGTTTTTTTTTTTTGTTTTTTTTTGTTTTTGTTTTTTTGTTTGTTTGTTTGTTTGTTTTGTTTTGTTTTGTTTTTTTGTTTTGTTTTGTTTTGTTTGTTTGTTTGTTTGTTTGTTTTGTTTGTTTGTTTGTTTTTGTTTTTTGTTTTTGTTTTTTTTTGTTTTTTTGTTTTTTCAATTGGGCCACGAGCTATTGGAGGTGATTAATAGGTAAAACCCGTGAACTCCGCTCGAAATTAAGGAAATTTACTTTTTTAAGTGTTTTAACACATGTACAGAGGTTAGGTATATGCTGACCTGCGTGTACACGCTTTTATCACAGACAAAGTAGCATAAAGGGAATAAACACAGTTTTTTAGATTTTGGACCAAGTTTGGAAGGAATGGTTGCCCTATGCCATAATTAGAGCATAAGATCTACCAAGAGTGGTAAATGGTGCTATAACAATATGGTCGAACCTAGAGCCTCGCTTGAGAGACTAATGAGGTCTTTGTGGCTGTGGTTGGGAGTGTATTTCAATTTCTAGAGTTGCGCCTAAGGGGTATTAGGGTGATCCAACCACCTCCACCATGTTTTCACTTGAAGGGCTTTCCCTAAGAGATTAGGATCCTTGAGGCTGAGCCCACCTGCATTTTTTGGCTTGCAAATTTGGTTCCATCCAATTAAGGACCATTTCTTCCTTTCTTCTGAGCCCCTCTAGAGGAAGCTCCTTTGGATGTTGCAGATGGCGTTTGTAACAGTTTTGGGGGCGACAAGAGTTGAGAGGAGGTAGAGTGGCTCGACTTGTAGAACAAACTTGACCAGAATCAGACGACTTGCAAGATTGAGAGATCAAAATGTCCAATTTGATAGTTTATTGTGCAACTTGTTGAAGAGGTCCTCCCAGGTTGATTTCCTTAGGGCTTTATCTATTATGGGTACCCCTAGATATTTTGAGGGTAAAGAGTAGCTTTGGAATCCCAATATTCTTATGATGCTTCTTTGGATAGGCAGTGGGGTATTGAAGAAGATTTTTTATTATTTATGATGGTTAATCAATGTTCCAAATGCTTCAAAGAATAGGTTTAGAATGCATTTGAAGGCTTTAGCTTCATCAGCTATTGGAATAACCATAAGAAGGGTATCATCAATGAATTGTTGGTGGGTAGAAGCAGGGGAAGAGGCATGAAGCTTGAGACCAGTTAGGTTGTGGTTGACACAGGCAACTTGTAGAGACCTTCCCAGGCCTTCTGCCATTAGGACGAAGAGGAACTAGGAAAGAGGATCACCCTGCCAGATTCCTCTTGCGGGAACAAAGGGTTGGGTGGGGGTTCCATTGAGTAGGATGGAGAAGAAGGCACCCAAGACTAGGGCCATAATCCATTCAATAAAATCCCAGTGAAATCCGAAGGCCTTGAGGACCTCTTAAATATATTTCCAACTTATTTTGTCGAAAGCTTTCAACATGTCAAGTTGCATCAACATTCCAAACTTCTTAAGGGATTGGAGTGGATGAATGGTTTCATGTGATAGGATGATGTTATCTAGAATCTGCCTTCCTTATACATACCTTGCTTGATTGGCCGATATCAGGAGTGGTAGTAGTGACTTGAGCCTATTAGCCAAAACCTTCGAGATGGTCTTATAAATGATGTTGCAAAGGGCTATAGGTTGGAAACGATTAAGAGAATATGCTCCTTCTTGCTTAAGGGTTAGAGTGAGGAAGGTTGCATTGAAGGTTCCCATCATAGTTTTGTTTATCCTCAAGTCTTCCACTATTGCATGGACCTCTTCTTTTATGAATGCCTAACAAGTTTTAAAGAATTCGATGGTGAATCCATTAGGCCCAGGAGTTTTGCCCGATGGCATGGCCATCACTACTTCCTCCACTTCTTGTATAGAGACTTATTTGAGAAGCATCATGTTGTGGTCCTGATTTAAGATGGTGGGAATGTTGTTGGCAATTTCTCTGATGGCCTAGGATCTATCTATGCGGGGTTCCTTTAGGATTTTGCTATAGAAGCTATTCAATTCCTCCGATATCTCCTCTTGAGTGCTTGTTGTTATTCCATCGACTTTTCTCAAGCTAAGTATTTTATTGGTTTTTCTGTGTTGGATCATGGAGTGATGAAAGAACTTGGTGTTTCTTTCCCCACACTTGAGCCATTGCACTTTGGATTTTTGCTGCCACAACTTTTCTTCCTGCTTGGCCCTTTCCTCCCACCTCTTTTGCAAGTCCTTTTCCTCTCCTTCATTTGATCAGTGATGCCCTAATGGATGATTTTTTGCTAGAGGTCCTCCATTCTCTTCTCCAACTCCTTTTTGTCCTTAATGATGTTTCTGAAGGCCTCTTTGTTCCATTGTTTAATTTTATTCTTTACATGCTTTAGCTTTTGTTGGAATTGGTATTATTGGGTACCTGTCTGAGGAGGAGAGTTTGCCCACCAGTTTTTCATATTGTTATGAAATCAGATGATCCAACCAGAAAGCCTCAATGCCCACCAGTTTTTCATATTGTTCTGAAATCGGGATGATCCAACCAGAAAGCCTCAAACCTGAAGGGTTGATTCCTAGGGGTTGTGGAGATGTGAATTTTCAGGGCTATAGGCCAATGGCCTGATCCCTATTGAGGGAGGCTTCAACATTTTGTTTCCAAGGAGGCAAGGAAGATGGAATCAGAGATGAGGAATTTGTCGAGTCGAGAGGCTATCTGTCTATCCCCTCCTTGTTTGTTGTTCCATGTGCAAGTTCCATTTATTATTTGCATATCCATAAGTCCCATCTAACCTATGGCTTCTTGAAAGACCTCTGCGTCCCTATCTAATTTTCTAAGTCCACCTTTCTTTTTCGAAAGGTTGAGGATCATATTAAGGTCCCCCTCGATGATTTTATGGGGGTGAGGTATGTCCTCGATAATTTTCTTTATGGAATTCAACATCTGGATCGTTTCATCAACTCTATGAGGTCCATAGATGTTAGTCACACATATTATTTTAGAGGTTCCTGTGATTTTCAGGACTGTTGTAATAGAGCTTCTTGTTGCTATTGAGGAAATTAGCTCATAGATCGAATCCTTCCATAGAATCAACTGCCCTCCGACTGTACCACACACTGCATTAGCTAAATAAATGTAGCATTTGCAACATTGTTTCTGCAGGGCTAACAAATCTTCCATAACAAGCTTGGTTTCATGGAGGAGCACTATTTTTGGCTTGTTTGTCATTATCCTCTATTTTAGAAGTCATTTTTTCCCAGGGTCATTTAAGCCTCTGATATTCCATGAGATGCAATTCATTGAGAAATATTTGGGGTTAGGGTGAGGGATCTTAACTTTCCCTAATTAATTAATTAGGCACCTAGTTCATGTAGGAGTTGGCTTGTTGTTTTCCTGCCTCGCTTCCGTCCTGGTCCCTTGGGGTTGTACTAGTTGACTGAAATGTTGGACAATATTCCCTTGTTGACGTGATCTTCTAGTTGTCTCTTTGATGTAGTATGTTTTAGCTCGTCTTATATTAGATATGCTCCTTCTATTTTTTAATGTACTCTTCTGGGATAATAGCTTTTCCCACACTTCTGCTATCGTGTTGAGATCGACTCCTCCTAAAGCCTCTTCTATAACCTGTTCCTCCTCTTAATCTTCTTTATTTTCTTGGTCCATGTCTACATCTTCTTAGTGTAGTCTGTTCTTGTTGAGGCTCTGGCTGGGAGTGCTCTCCAGGTTCTGTTCTTGGTGAGTGGGTTGCTAGTTCATCATTTCACCTTCCTCCATTGTGGTTTCTTCTATGTTTTGTTCTTCTTGGTCCTCTTCCAGGAGTTCAAACTTGTTTCTATTGGATAGATGCCCTTGACCATGTTTTCCTTGATTTCTTTTGTTGTTCCCGCTTCTGGTGGGTGCTTTTGTGAAGCCTTGTTCATCAATCTTTTTTGAGCTTGAGTGTTGGCCATTTGGGAGGCATTTTGGGGGCAATCTTTGAAGAGGTATTTGTGTTCATGACACTTCCTACACTTGAAGGGAATGTGTTCATAGTCTATGTTTTAGATCCACGCCTCATCCATGAACACCGACTTTATAGCCTCCGGAAGTGCACTTGAGACATCTAGATAGACATAGTTGCAAGCATATGAGACATAATGGCCGACTCTCGTGCCCTCAGGCATTTTGATGTACTCTCCTATTTCATCTCCAATTCCTTTGAGCACTGAAGGCGACTGGTAATCTGTGAGCAAAGAGTAAAGTCTTAACCAAACAGGTACCCTAGTGAAGTCCTCTCTTTCTAAGGTGAAATTTTCTTTCCAATAACGCATGTATAGTCTTGCAGAGTTGAGGAAGTATGGACCTCCCTTAAAAATGTGATCTCAATCCTCAAGGAGATCAAAGATTATTGTGAAGAAACCTTTAGATCCTAGCTGAAGCCTAATATCACCCTTTAGGCGCCACTTGGTTTGTATCCACCAATTTAGTTTTTTTTTTAGGGCCAAATGTCCATAAATTTGTAGATAATGGCATCTTGTTGCATGAAATCTCTGTACGCCTCTACATCCAGGTCTTGTATTTCTAGAACTGGTATTTTCTTCGTTTTTGGCTTACAGTTATTGCTTGACTGAGTCTGAGTTTGTGCTTTCTCACGTGCAGCCGTTTGCTGCGAGCTGGTCTTCTGGTTCGAGTTCTTTCCCACCCCTCCCTCTCAAGGGCAATTGACAACTGACTTTTTAGAGGTGCTGTATGCATTATATGTAGTAAGCTTTGTGAAAAATGAGGTTTCAGGCTCCTTGCCCTTTCTCGTGACTCCGTCTCGGAAGGAGGGGGCCTTTGAGCCCCCCCTGCTCGACACTGCCATTGCAACACATAGAATGGAAACTGCGAGAAACCCTAGAAGAGCACATTCCCTTCTCTCCTTCAACTCACCGTTGCATTAGATGCCCTCTTTCAACCTAAAACATTTTGATTATGTCAAATTCCATACAAATAAAATAAAATTAAAAAAATAAAAAATAAAAAATAAAAAATTATAATTATAATTAATAATTAAATTAGCCTAGATCCATAACTCCAGATTTACCAAACATTGAGAGGGATCAAATTTATAGAGGTGCAAAGCTCTTTTTTTTTGAGACATAAATTCAGAATTAAGATAGGTCTAAATTAATTTAAATATAAATAATAAATAATATATATTCATATAGTCCATACAAAAATTAATACTCCATAAAACAGACTTGAAGCTATTATGGAGCAGCATGTTAAACCAACCATTGTTTCCTAGCATGTTAAACCAACCATTGTTTCCCACCCTCCTTGTGGCCCCACACCCCCAAACTATAAATTAACCATTGGAAATTGGAAATTCAATTTTTCTTATTATTATACTTACAGCTGGAGAATTAGGATATAACGTATTTAGTTTTTCATTGACTTGCTATTAGTTTTTCTTTGACTAATTTTTTTTAATATCTATCCAAAGTTTAACATTATGAAATTAAATTTATTTTTATTTATCTCAAATATGATTGGTTGAAATGTCTCCCTTCTTATTGTGTAATGATGGCAATAATTGATTTTTGTATAATATATTATTAATTACTATGTACTATATCACTAATTACTATTACAATAAATATAAATAATTTGAAAAATAACATTGTATATTAATTACATGAGGTGCATGTTAGGACGGCTGGGGCGGTTGGCTTTCGCACCCCCCAGCCGTGATCGAGTCCTGCGGCGGCCCCTCGCTGGGCGATTTCGAACGGCTATGCCGTATATTGCTGGTTTCGGCCATATTCTGCTTCTGTTGGCTTCGACCATATTCTGGTGGCTTCGGCCGTATTGTAAAAAATATCTGTAGGCTTCGGCCATATGTGTGGATTTTCTCTCTGAAAAAAAAATAATTACTATGTACCATAAACACAAATGGCTTGTGATTAAATCCAAAAATTCCATTTTCTCATTAGTGTAAAGTATTGAATAGACACTTTTTATGGATTTTATTTTTTAATTTAAAAAAAATAAAATAAAAAATATAAATATGAAAAATATATGTAAAAATAACATGTGTACAATTTGTATAATTCTCATTATATTAATCTATACTCTAATGACATGACATGTGTATTATAATATGAATATTATATAAAAAATTACCATCATTCAATATTAAATAAATAAATTTTAACCTGTTATCATTCTCTTCAACATCAAATATATATCCCAAAAAATGTTTAATTATATTAATAAAATTAATTAAAAAAAATTAAACAAATATTTATTTAAATACTTAACTTAGTTTAGGTTTGGAATATATACAACACATCATGTTATTTAATTTAGGTAAAGAATAGACCGATATTATGTTCTTGAAGCGGGGCATTTAGAGTTTGAGAATCGTGGGACGCTGGAGATGCTCGGGGCACAAGGTACGTATTTGTACTTCCTCTCTTCTGAAATTCGTTGAACTGTAAATTACAGCGGACAATTTCAGTAAACCCTTGAAGCCCAATCAGTTTCACAGGGGCTTTTATGCCCTGTAAGGTTCCTGTTCTTCACGTTTTGAAAATTGCGTGTCTCTATCCTCGGGGAGTATTTTAATTGTTTAAAAATCAGAACCGGTGTTTGAGGTACAAACAACGTATCGGAAAAAAGCTCTATGGCACAATTTTATGCTGTAGGTGGAATATTTTATTTCATGCCCTCACCTCCACCTTTTCGCAGAAATCGTTTGCTTCATTTGAGGCCTATACATATTTCAGATAAGTTCAATTTGTTATCCATGTTGATCAGACATTTAAAGTGAAATCCCATCGGGTACTTGATGCCAAAAGTGGCATGTTGTCTGAGCTTGCCTGCTCTGGATTTTGATCACAAACAGTGAGTAGCAGGCCACAAAGCAGTCTACCATCTCTCTCTGTCAGGAGAGCTAATTCTTATTATTCTCCGACGTTCCAATTAAACTTGTGTCTTAAACTGAAGAGAAGGGTATTAGATCCACAAGCGAGTGGATGAAATACTAATGCAAACTATAATCAATATCTTTTCAGGTAAGGATACAACTTGACCTAGCAATCAGCAACTAAACTTCTGTTGGAAACACAAAATTACAAGTAATCTGCCTAGAAGTCATAGAGAAAAGTTTAATCAATAGTTTGCTGTAGAAACCAAAGATGAGTATAATTTATCTTGCAGTGGACGCTGTTTTTCTCCATTCGTCTAGCAGAGTCATCTTAAAAACACTTTAAATACTCGATATGATTAACATGTTCAATAGTAGTGTAGAAATCTCTGTATATGACTTTTATTGCAAATTCAAAAAATTCACCTCTCAAGAGAAGTCCCTTCCATTTGATTCCTAAGAACTTTCGGACTTGAGGGAATTTTTGAAGCGCTTTCATGGCCGACTGCTGCGAGTGCTTGGCTGCCTTCTGCGTGCCCTTGGCCTCTTGTTGAGGGTTCCTTCCCACTCCCCTGCCCCCTTCCCCGTGTTCCCTCTGTTCCTTCTCCCCTCCGGGCTTGGAGTTTCTGCGTTTGATTGGCCGGAAAGCCCAGATGGCTGTGCCGGCCCAGGAAGGCTCTTTGGCTGCTGAAATAGCTGCCTTCAACTCCCTGGTTGCTGCAGCCCCTAAGTTCCAGAAGCAAGGTCCGTCGTGATTTGTTAAAAAGGCAGATGAGATCCCAAAGATTAATATTAGTGCCCCTCAAGCTCGTTCCTGTGCTCTTTAGCTAGCGGACCAAGGCCTTATTGGACAGTTCATGGGCCTTTGGCCTTCTCTGCGCTCGGTTCAGTTTTGGATAGAAAAGAACTGGAAGCCGCTCATTAAGGGTGAAGTTATGTTGACATTCTATGGGAAGGGCTTCTACACCTTCTTCTTTGAAAACATAATGGATAGGGATTTGGTTTTCAGGAGTGGCCCTTTGTTAATTTTAGGTATGTTCTATGCTTAGAGCAGTTTATTTCAATTTTCATAGTTAGCTCAATATCTTTTCCAGATTAGCATTAAAGTAAACTGCAGATAGAACATAAACATAAATTGCAGAAGACAAGCCAAGACAAGAGGACACAAGATGTGTCGCTAGCCAGGGACAAACCCCAATGTGGGGAAACCCTTGATCAATGCTTCTTTTATGTTCTTCAATAGTTCAGTAGAGAGAAAGAGAGAGATTGTACATTTACAACAGAAGTCAACACTTTGACTTATCTGGATAAGAGCAGAGATCATCTCTAGAAGATGATACATGAGATCAATTGAAGACATGCTGCTTCAACTGATTCTCCAAGGTGACTCCTTCACCTCTCATTGTGCTGCATTTCATCATCATGTTGCACCTCACTGTGCTACACCATGCTGCACCCATCATCACAATGCTGGAGCTCATGACTGTTGCACCTTATGCTGCACAACTCTCCTATGTGCCATGGTTGAACCATGTTGTCAGACAACATGTCTCATGTGCTTGCAACACCATGCTTGCCACTGTTAATCATGTTGTCCATGATAGCCGTGCTGTTGTACCATGTGCCTTCTGCCATGTCACAGCTGTTGTCCCACTTTGCCTTGCCATACCTTGCAGCTGTCCCATATGTCTTAGCATACCTGGTTGCTGTCCATGTGTCTTAGCAGCACCATGTCACCTTGTTGTCCCATGCATGTTAGCAGCACAATGTCCTTGCTATCCCATGCATGTTAGCAGCACAATGTCCTTGCTATCCCATGCATGTTAGCAACACAATGTAGCCTAGCTGTCCTATTAGTACTGCTGTACTAGTTGCCTAGCTGTCCCATGCATTTAACTATCAGTCCACAAACAACCCTCAATTTGCTGCATGCTATTGCTAATTTCTGCTTAGGGTTCTGTGCATGTACTTGACTGGTTAGGGTATTGCTAATTTCTGCTTAGGGTTCTGTGCATGTACTTGACTGGTTAGGGCACACCACTAGCCTAACGTATATGGAAAATACCCCTGTTTGCCTTGCTGTCCTTAGAGGTGACTGTAGCCTGGTTAAGAGGTCTATTCTAGGTCTCTCGACCATCCAAACTTCATCTCCCAATTGCTGTTAGCAGTCCCTCACTGCGGCCCTATGAATGTGTCACTAAAACTGCCCACAAACCAGTCTTGTGACTGCGGCTGCCCTTCCAACAGCCCTTTACTGCTGCGGCATGATAACAAGGGAACTCGGCCCCTTCTCCAACAGTTCGGACCCCTCCAAACAGTGGCGAAGACTCCTACTCAATATGCTGTCCACACAGCTGTTCCTCGGCCTAATCTGCCCATCATTATGCACTTGGAACAACCTTTACTTACTACGCTGTCACCTACAACAAACCCTCGTTGCAGCCGATAAACTTGACTGCGATAGGGCTGAATTAGATCAGCATTTAGGGCTAGATTAGACCAACATTTAGGGCTGGATTTAGGCCTGCGTTAGGACAACCTTTAGTCTGCGTCTATGGCTGCCTTCCATCTGCGTCTAGGGCAACCTCTTTTCCTCTAACAACTGGGGTTTCCACTCCTAGATTTCTCTTCCACTAAAACCCAAGACAAGTGGAGAGAAATCAAGATAGAAGTGTGTGTGAGAAATGACTCTCAAGTCATCTCCTTTTATACTAAAACGTTGAGCACATGTGGGGTTTATTTGGTTGCTGGCCGACCTTGATGAATTGTCTTATAACACAATTAAATTCACAACTCCATGAATACTTATCAGAATCGGATGATCTTTAGATCAATCCTACACCTCTCGATGAGAGGGATTCAAGAAAAATATCAATTGCCATAAATAAGATGACACACATGAAGTTTGGCCCTAGTTGCTAATTTTAACACTCCCTCTCAACTAGGTAGAACTCCATCCGCTGATCCATATGTCCGACTGTACTATTTCTGCCATCAGTGCCCTGCACTGCTGAATCATGAAGAAGAAGAATTGGTCGAGAATGTCTCATACCATTCTCTATTAACCCGAAGTCAGTTTTATTGATCCCAGATCAATATCACCAGAGAGTGTCTCAAACCACTCACGCTGATCCCATATCAGTTTCATTGGTCCCAGATCAATGGAGGTCATCCTAGCATAGGGAGTACGGTAGCTACAACGATGCGTCCATCGATAGTATTGCTATGGTCCCTAACCCCATTCCCTGCTCATTGGCCAGATGAGAGGTACTTCCCATGAGTTCCAGACTGCATGGGTAGGATGCCTCGATAGGAGAACCATTCATCCTGTCCCTAAGTCGCCACGGGGTATCACAGGGGAAGACTGAGCCATTCACCCTGTACACAACGCACCATTAGGGGAGGGTGAGTCGTCCTACGGTCGCGTGTTGCCCCAGTAAGTACCCCAAGCCCCCCTGAGCTCTCAGAGCTCAATGCATGCAACATGCAGAACCCTCATAAGAGGGTCTCTCAACGACTCCAAGTCATTCGGGAAAGTCACAAATTTGACTTTTCCCAAGGGCTTTGACAAAATTTCTGCGACCTGTACATCAGTCTCAATGTGATGGAGCCTCCTCGCTCATCAATGTACCATATCTCAGATAAGGTAGTATTTGATGTCTATCTACTGGAGCAATCATAGAATACGAGATTCCTCAACAATTGAATCCCCCCCTGGTTGACACAGAGGATCACGAGGATCACGGTGGTATCCATCATGTGTACAAACAGCTCACTGAAGAGCTTCCACAACCAGGCAACTTCACACGAGATCATACTCGTAGCTATGTATTCGGTCTCAGCGGTGCTTATAGCAACCGACTTCTGCTTCCTGCTCATCCAAGATATCGAAGCAGAACCCAAAGTGAACCAACACTCGAAAGTGCTCTTGCGATCCTTTACACTGCCTGCCCAGTTAGTATCAGAATAATCATGCAACTTCACATTTCCGACAGTGTATCTCAATCCATGAGGGATTGTGCCCTGAAGATATCTCAGAAGATTCTTTGCTCCGATCTAGTGAGGCTCAACCATATATGAGCTCATCATGCTAATTGCAAAACATATGTCTGAACGGAAGTTCACCAAGAACATCAATGCTAATATGAGTTTGTGAAACTCAGAGGCGTTTCCCAAATCTGGTCCGGCATCACTACCACATAACTTCTGAAAGTTAAGCTCCATCGAGGTATGTTAAAATTGGCAACTAGGGCCAAACTCCATGTGGGTAATCTTATTAATGGAAGCTGATATTTTTCTTGGATCCCTCTCATCAAGAGGTGTAGGATTGATCTAAAGATCATCCGATTCCGATAAGTATTCATGGAGATATGAATTTATTTGTGTTATGGGACAATTCGTCAAGGTCGGCCAACAACCAAATAAACCCCACTTGTGCTCAACGTTTTAGTATAAATAGAGGTGGCCTTCAAGTCATTTCAACACATTTGGGATCTATTCCCCTCTACTTATCTTTGGGTTTTAGTAAGAGAAGAGATCCTAAGGGATAATGCTCCCCTAATCCAGAGGGCAAAAGCTGAAACTGTCGGGAATAGGCATGAAAGTTGACGTAGATGGTAGAAGTCGGAACTGCTGGGAATAGCCGAAACTGCCGGAAATAGTTGGAATTGCCGGAACTGCCAGAAAAGTCGAAACTGTTGAACTGCCGGGAATAGCCGGAATTGGCGGAACTGCCGGAACTACTGGGAACTGCTGGGAATTGCCGGAATTGCTGGGAATAGTTGGAATTGCCGGAACTGCTAGGAATAACCGGAATTGCCGGGAATAGATGGAATTGTCGGGAATAGCCGGAATAGCCGGAATTGTCGGGAATAGCCAGAATTGTCGGGAATAGCCGGAATTGTCGGAACTGCCGGGAATCACCGGAATTGTCGGGAATAGCCAGAATTGCCGAAATTGCCGGGAACTACCAGAACAGGCGGGAAAGTTGACGCAAAGGGCAGAAGCTAGAACTGCTGGGAACAGCTAGAATTGTCGGAACTGCTGGGAATAGCCGAAATTGCTGGAACTGCCGGAACAGTTAGAGCATTTGTCTCTGAAGGAGAGCAGCATGCAATGGACAACTAACTAACATTGGGATAGTTGTATGGAACTTAGCAGCAAATACACCAAGCATGCAGTGTTACAGCTAGCATGCAAGGGACAGCTAGCATGCAACAACAAACATGCAAAGGACAACAAGCATGGTAGGGACAACAAGCAAGCTAGGGACAACAAGCAAGCAAGATGCAGCCAACACATAGGTCAGTATGGCAACATGGTGCAACAATGGCACATAATGCAGTATAGTGATGGGTACAATCATGATTAATGAAGTATGATGAGATGCAGCATAGTGATGATGGGTGCAGCATGGTGAGGTGCAACATGATGATGAAATGCAACATAACAATAGGTGAAGGAGTCACCTTGGAGAATCAGTTAAAGCAACATGTCTTCAACTGATCTCATGTATCATTTTCTTAGAGATGATCTATGCTCTTATCTAGATAAGTCAAAGTGTTGACTTCTGTTGTAAACGTACTATCTCTCTCTCTTTCTCTGTTGAACTATTGAAGAACATATAAGAAGAATTGATCAAGGGTTTTCCCACATTGGGGTTTGTCCCTGGCTAGCGCCACATCTTGTGTCCTCTTGCCTTGGCTTGTCTTCTGCGATTTATGTTTATGTTCTATCTGCAGTTTACTTTAATGCTAATGTGATTGCTAATCTAGAAATGGTATTGAGCTAACTGTGAAAATTGAAATAAATTGCTCTAAGCATAGAACATACCTAAAATTTAACAAGGTACTCACGGGCTTGCAGTTCACCATTCCAAATCTGGAATCCAACTTCCTCTTAGTTCTGCAAATGAGAGGGTCTGCACCTATCAGAAAGAGGTCGTCCTCAGAAGGTGCTGGTATGAGAGGTCTATTATCCACAACCTTCAAGCAATGGTTTGGATCAGCTTCACTCCTAGTGAATCTCAGCTTCATCAGACAATTATCAATCCTCTCATACTACGCCCGGGGTGTTTTGCTTCAAGCCATAGAGGGCTTTCTTCCACCTGCATACATGAGATTCCCAATCATGAATCTCAAACCCCTCGGGCCTCGGGTTGTTCCAAACCTGTGGGCCTGCTACATGAGGGGAATGGTCCCCTTGTAAGATTTTCCTCCAGTACATCTCAGACATTTACCTTCATGCTCTTTTTGAATTCAGGCATCCCAGTCACCATCTGACTCACATCGAGTAAGGTCCTATAATAAGTATAGCTTCGGTGCTATAGATGAGATATGTCAACTGACATGATCCCCAATGGACCATCCTGCAACTTGATACAAATTGCCAAAACCCTGAATCCATGAGTAAAAGCATCTTTGAAAATTCATTTTCAAACACGTACCTTTCCATCGATGAATGCCACCCTGAAACCTTTGACTTCCATTGCCAAAATGGACACCAGGTTCTTCTTGCGATCAGGTACATAAAGAGATTTTCGTAAATGAATCGAGTTACCCTCATTCAATTGAGGGGTACATTCCCTACACTCTTTTCGGGATAGGTGGCATTGGCTCCAAGTATAATCCCACGATTGTTTCTATCTTTACTAAATTAGAGAGATCACCCTTCTATCCAATGAAGTGCCTTGAAGCACTACAATCAATAAGCCAGATTCCTACAGAATCTGAAGGAGAGGGCCAATACAAGATAATGCTTCTTTATCTTATCAGAAACAACATTTGATTCTTCATACCTGGGGTTCCTTGCTTTGTTTGAAGAGTCGGTGGTTTCCTTGATGACTTGCATTACCTATCATTCCTCTGATCATTGAAGATGTCCCTGGAATGATTGTTATCTTCATCAAGAGATGTGTCCCTGCCATTCGGACACTCCTTCATATAATGCTCGAACTTATTTCAAGCAAGGCATCTGCCTTTCCTTCCACCCTTAGATCCAGACTTCCCCATTGAAGTGATTTTTAGGTAGGCCATCAGAAGCTTCCACTGCGCCATTCTGATAATATACTCTGCTTCGACTTCACCCTTGGTGAATTTGAAGAGGGATGAGGAATCCATTGATCCTTTTGTCCTTTCCCAATTGTCTTCATTGATTGCTCTTTCACTCTTGCTTGGGCATTGTCTTCACCTCAGCTCTGATACCATGCTAATTTTAGGTATGTTCTATAAGAGCAATTTATTTCAATTTTCACAATTAGCTCAATATCTTTTCCAGATTAGCAATCACATCAACATTAAAGTAAACTGCAGATAGAACATAAACATAAATCGCAGAAGACAAGCCAAGACAAGAGGACACAAGATGTGGCGTTAACCAGGGACAAACCCCAATGTGGGGAAACCCTTGATCAATTCTTCTTTTATGTTATTCAATAGTTCAACAGAGAGAAAGAGAGAGATAGTGCATATACAACAAAAGTCAACACTTTGACTTATCTAGATAAGAGCAGAGATCATCTCTAAGAAGATGATACATGAGATCAGTTGAAGACATGCTGCTTCAACTGATTCTCCAAGGTGACTCCTTCACCTCTCATTCTGCTGCATCTCGTCATCATGCTGACCTCACCGCGCTGCACCCATCATCACAATGCTAGATCTCATGACTGCTGCACCCATCATCACAATGCTGGACCTCATGACTACTGCACCTTATGCTGCACTGCTGTCCTATGTGCCATGGTTGAACCATGTTGTCATACAACATGTCTCATGTGCTTGCAGCACCATGCTTGCCACTGTTAACCATGCTGTCCATGCTTGCTGTTGTACCATGTGCCTTCTGCCATGTCACCGCTGTTGTCCCACTTTGCCTTGCCATACCTTGCAGCTGTCCCATATGTCTTAGCATACCTAGCTGCTGTCCATGTGTCTTAGCAGCACCATGTCACCTTGCTGTCCCATGCATGTTAGTAGCACTATGTCCTTGCTGTCCCATGCATGTTAGCAGCACAATGTAGCCTAGCTGTCCTATTAGTACTGCTGTACTAGTTGCCTTGCTGTCCCATGCATTTAACTATCAGTCCACAAACAACCCTCAATTTGCTGCATGCTACTACTGATTTCTGCCTAGGGTTCTGTGCATGTACTTGACTGGTTAGGGCACACCAACTAGCCTAACGTATAGGGAAAATACCCCTGTTTGCCTTGCTGTCCTTAGAGGTGACTGCGGCCTGGTTAGGAGGTCCGTTCTAGGTTTCTCATCCATCCAAACTTCATCTTCTAATTGTTGTTAGCAGTCCCTCACTGCGACCCTATGAATTTGTCACTAAAATTGCCCACAAATCAGTCCTATGACTGCGGCTTCCCTTCCAACAGTCGTTTACTGTTGCGGCATGATAACAAGGGAACTCGGTCCCTTCTCCAACACTTCAGAACCCTCCAAATAACGGTCAAGACTCCTGCTCAATACGCTATCCACACAGCTGTTCCTCGGCCTAATCTGCCTAACATTATGCAATTGGAACAACCCTTACCACGCTGTCACCTACAACAAACCCTCGTTGCGGCCCAAAAACTTGATTGTGTTAGGGCTGAATTGGATCAACGTTTAGGGTTGGATTAGACTAGCGTTTTAGGGTTGGATTAGACCAACGTTTAGGGCTGGATTATACCAACGTTTAGGGCTGGGTTTAGGTCTGCGTTAGGACAACCTTTAGTCTGTGTCTAGGGTTGCCTTCCATATGCATTTAGGGCAGCCTCTTTTCCTCCAACAACTAGGGTTTCCACTCCTAGATTTCTCTTCCACTAAAACCCAAGACATGTGGAGAGAAATCAAGATAGAAGTGTGTGTGAGAAATGACTCTCAAGTTATCTCCTTTTATATTAAAACGTTGAGCACGTGGGGTTTATTTGGTTGTTGGCAGACCTTGACGAATTGTCTTATAACACAATTAAATTCATAACTCCATGAATACTTATCGGAATCAAATGATCTTTAGATCAATCCTACACCTCTCGATGAGAGGGATTCAAGAAAAATATCAGCTGCCATAAATAAGATGACCCACATGGAGTTTGGCCCTAGTTTCCAATTTTAACACCCTTAATTCATGGGAGCTCAGGGGCTTTATTTGCATAGGTGGAATCCCAACTTCAATCAAGACTCTGATGTGCCTAAAATCCTATATTCTCTGTGGTGTGGCTCGGACCATCGTCCAATCAACCTCCTTATCTCATGCTCTCTTAATCTTGGACCTATCCCCTTTCGGTTCTCTCCTCTATGGTTGGACTCTTTTGGGTTCTCTAATATAGTCTCAATTTCATGGTCAGTTTGGGTTGAGAGCAACCCAATCTCTATTTGGGAATCCAAAATCGAAAGGCTAAAAGGAGATATTAAACAATGGCTAAAAGAAAATAAATCGGAAAGGTAATATGCAATAAAGGATACAGAGAAGCATCTAGCTTCAATTCAGAGACAAATGGAGATGACCTTGATTAATCCAACAAACTTCCAAAAAGAAGCTGAAAGCCTGAAACCTTTAGGGCTCTTCATGGCCACCTTAAAAGAGAAGAAGAGTACTGTACTGGAGACTAAAGTCCAGAAACAATTAGGTCATGGCTGGAGATAGAAACACAAAGTTCTTTCATAAGCAGACAACATTTAGAGAAAGCGAAAACAACATTTCTTAGATCCAACATGGGGGACAGACATTAAGTAATTTCGAGGAAATTAAGAAGGTTGCGCTGGACCATTTCAAGAACATCTATCAGGAGGACCCCCAGATGGATCTTGAAAGTGAGGAATTTTTTCTGGAGAATATCCCTGCTTTGGTTTCTTTAGAAATGAATGCGGCCTTGACCTCCCCTCTAACTACAAATGAAATTAGATCAATTGTGTTCTCCTTTTCCCCTGACAAAGCACCTGGCCCAGATGGTTTTTTTGCTAATTTCTATCAAAATTTATGGGAAGTGATCAAGTAAGACTTGTGTCGTATGATAGGGTACTCTTTCAAGATATTTATAACGGGGGGAGGAATCGACACTTCCTTCTTAGCTTTAATTCCTAAGTAGTCCAACCCCTCCTCCTTTGCTAGATTCCGACCTATCTCTCTCTATAATGTCTCATATAAGGTCATCTCAAAATTGCTTGCCTCCAGGCTCAAAAATCTTCTGCCTCTTTTGATCTCGATCAACCAAGGGGGACTTTTGCTAGGGCGATAAATTTTTGATAATATAATTATGCTACAGGAGGCTATAGATTCGAGTTGGAAAAGAGGGGATCAAGGAATGATAATAAAACTTGATATGTAAAATGCTTTTGATAGGGTCAGACATAGCTTTCTGCTGAAAGTTATGTGAAAGCTGGGGTTTGATGCAACAGTTTCTCTTTGCATCTCTTCTCCTTGGATCGCCCCTCTAGTCAATGGTCGGGTGGCGGGCTTCTTTAAAGCCTCTAGGGGGTTGCGTCAAGGCTGCCCTCTCTCCCCTTTTCTCTACATAATTATGGCTGACTCGCTGAGTAGAAGATTGGAGATTGATCGTGAGTCTCACCATCTTTCGGGGATTTGATATAAAGAGGGGATAAGGAGTATCAATCATGGACAGTTTGTGGATGACACAATTCTTTTATGGGGTGCCTTAGTTGTGATTGCCAGGCACTTCAAAGTAAATCTGGATAAGTTTCATAGAGCCTCGGGAGGAGCCACAAATGGCAGTAATAGTCATATATATACTTGGAATATTTCCCCTAAGAGGGCAAAAAAGATAGAAGAAATTTTGGGATTCAAAACAGTCAGGGACTGGAAAGATTTCAACTACTTAGGAGTCCAAATCTTCCTAAGAAGAGCAGATCCCTATGCTTGGCAAAGGGTTCTTGACAAAATAAAGTTGAAAATTGTGAACTGGGGAGGAATATGGCTAAATAATGCGGGGAGGACAATCTTAGTGAAATCTGTGCCATCATCCATCCCTCTTTATCAATTCTTTGCTCTTCAGGCTCCTAAATATGTTTTGCATCAACTTGGAATATATATTAGGAAATTTCTATGGGAGGGAGGAAAGCAAGATAATAAAATATTTCACCTGGTGAACTGGAAAACTATTAGAGTGCCAAAGCAACATGGGGGGCTTGGTATCAGAGATCTCGCCATGGTTAATTCGACAATGGGAGCCAAACTCTATTGGATTCTGAAGACGAAGCCAGATCACTGGTGGGTGCAAGTAATGAGAGCAAAGTATTTGCATTAGTATAACAACAAAGAGAAGCACATGGAATCACAGGGTTCTCCTATCTGGAAGTTAATGCAATCATCTTCAACTCTCATTTTGAGCAATCTCTGTAAAATTCCAGGAAAGGGTGATTCGATCAATATTTGGTCGGATTTGATCCTAGGACTTCCCCCCTTAGGTTTGGATACCTCCATCTCCTCCCTAAGGGATCACTTTATGTAGTGCGGGGTGGTCCATTTAGATCAAATCTCCAGTTGGGATGGTCAGGGTCTTTGGAAAGGGTGGAAAATGGAAAATATCCCGACAAACCTGATCCCATTACGGGATATTCTAATAGAGAAGCTAATTGGATGCGCCCCCCTTGCGCAATCAATAGAGGACAGGTGGGGGTGGAAGAACTCCACATTCTCGGTCAAGGAAGGCTACTCCCAACTGCTATTCAACGCCCAAATCCCCCCCAAGTCCTCAATTTGGAAAACAAATGGTATCCCCAAATTAAATTTCTTCTGCTGACTGTTAGCTCATAAAAGAATCCTCACTGTAGAGAATCTCCAGAAAAGAGGCTTCATTGGTCCCTCCCGATGTCTTTTATGTGAAAACTTAGAGGAAAGCATCCCTTATCTCTTCCTCCAATGCCAGTTTACAAGATCGGTTTGGTTGGTGACCCTTGGGCCACTTTTCTTGAGAACTAGGTGGCCGACTGATCTCCTCAACCTCTTTGAATCTTGGCACATGTTTTCACAGGCTCCCTTCAGGCCAAAAGCACCTTCAAGGACCTTTGGATTGCCCTCCCCAAATACGTTTGCTGGAAAATATGGCTATCAAGAAATAAGGCAATCTCCAGCTTAGCTCGCCCTCCAGCCAGGCTCACTGCTGTAAAAGCTCTCTCATCTTGTTTTGAATTTCATAAACTAGCTCTAGAACCCTCTCTTGATCCCAATGAATCGACTTGGCTCTCTCCTTGGGCTTGGCCCCCTTCCTCCTCATCCCGAAAGAAACTGCGCAATCTCACCCTCCTTGGATCCTCCGTTTGACTCAAGAAGGACTTGTTGAATGGATTTGTAATTCAGATTCATGGGCTCTTCAATTTGATGGTGCCTCAAAAAGAAATCCTGGGGTGGCAGGAGGGGGAGGGATTCTCATTAATCCAGATGGAATAATTGTTGATCGGTATGCATGGGGTTGTGAAAATTTGGATGCCCAAATTTCTACTGCAACAACTGATTAAGTTTCTCGTACTTGTTAATCTCTGAATCAAGTTACTTACTGTTTCCTATAGTAAATATTAAAACTAATACATTGCAGTCTACACCATTTAAATTATAAACAAAAATAGGAAACTGAACAAGAAAGAAATACACAACACATCTAGACAATTATTTTTGGACAAATGTCCCCAGAAAAACCCAGTGTGAGAAAACCAGTGGAGCAGCTCTAAGGGTTTTATTATTATGCAGTATTAATTTGTGAATACAATCTCTGGATGCCTTCCCGGCAATCCAGTTACAGAGAATATCACTGGCAAATAAATAAGTGAGGTTACCTCACACTATCATCGGAAATCATGGCTAATCCAACCACTGAATGAACTGCCCCTGGTTGCCTCTGTGCAGTCACTGTGTCAGCCCAACATCACACTCTCTAGGGACAACGTAACCCCTTTCGCTGATTGATTTGCTACCCAGGAACTTCGATTGGCACCTCTCGGTTTCACACCCCGGCTTCTGGCTTCTACAACTGATTCCTTCAGCAAATTTTCAGATTCCCTCTTGGCTTCTACGCTGCCTCTTCGTGGTCCTGCGTCAGCCTCTATAGCTCTGTGCTGCCACTACTGGATCTCTCTTTGCCTTCTCTGCTGAGTTTTCTCTGATCGGGAAAGATTTCCCTTCAGATACTATCCCTGCCCCTCACTACACAAGATCACTATCGAAAATCTCTCCGGTAGCTGCTCTGCTTCAAAAAATCGAACTTTTGATCTCCCCTCTATGTGTTCTCCAAGTGCCCCTCAAACCTCTTCTTATATCCTTTTGTTGGACAACCAATGGCCCAGATTAACTTCTAATCAATAGCTTAGATCATTTTGGCTTGATCCTCGTCTTCTTCTAGAAGTTACACCCACAATTTAGATTAATACCCATTAATTATTTTAATTTCCTAAGTTTAGAAATAGGGTCCCATTAAAAATAATTAATTATTTTAATAAAACTGTCTCCAGGTGGAATTTCCCAAAACGATTTTTGGGTATTGGAGAATGCATGTGTCTAAGCCTCCCTGCAAATTTGGAGACTTAGAGCACATTCGATGCTACTAGAAATCAACACTCCCTCTTAGCACGAAATGTGCTCTAGCAATGCACCCTGTTGAAGCATTACTCTGTTCTGTAACATCTCTTTTTGCGCTGCTAATGTCTGACATCCTGTCCACCAACTCCTGCGCAAACGCTGCATTTGTACTGTTGCTGACCCTGCCACTGTCAACACTGCATCCGTACTGCAACTCCCTCTCAATTTTGCGTCTGTGCCACTGCTGGCACTGCCACTGCCAATATCGCATCTACACCGCAGCCTTCTCCAACTGCTGCTGCTACTGCATCAACAACGGAAAAGCATCCCAAATTACTGAATTAGTGTTCAGTATGATGCATCTAGTTGTTGGAGTTCTGATTGCTGCTAGTCGCTACATCGACCCTCGGAAGCCTCTGCGTTGTTGCTAACCTTTGCTCTGTGCAATCTGCACTGCTTCCAACTCTGCTTTGCGCTGCTCAGTCTTTGGCGCTACTAGCCACTGCAACTGTCACTCCAGCACTCCTTTGCATCCACTGACACTAGTCCATCCTGCTACTTCTAATCTGGGCTCCCATAGCAAGGAATTGATCCGAGAGGTGGACTCCTCAAGGATCCTGCCCATCTGTAGTCCTTTTGAACTATAGCTCTAAATCACCCCACCTCCCTCCTGGAGATGCCTGGGCTGTCATGGCGAACTCATCCTCCTCGATCTTCACGGCTGCAACCTTCGGATCATGCTTCTCATCTTTGTCCTTCTTCTTAAGAGGACACAATTCACCACACCTGAAGCATTTGATCTTCGAAACATCTTTCTTCTTCTTCCGTTGCTCCTGCTGCCCCTTGGATGCAAGGGCTGCATTCTCTTCCTCCTCCTTGGGCTTCGACCCACTACTGCTGCTTCTGTCAAGTTTACACTTGACCAAGTCTCTCCTCAGCTCCTCTTGCTTAAGAGCTGCCCACATTTCATCCCAGTTTGGCAAAGTCGCCTTGCCCAGGATGCTCTGGACAAAGACTTGCCACTCCTCAGATACTGAATTTAGGGCTAGTCTTACCATCTCGGAACCTTGAGGTGTTGACCCCACAGCTGCTAGCTCATCTCGAGTCTCTTGAAGCTTAGAGAGGAACGAATCAATGTGTTCCCCCTTCTGCATCTGCATAGATCTCATCTTCTGCTCCAAGTACATCTTCCGTTGCTCGGAAGATCCTTGATACAACATCGACAATGCATCCCACATCTCCTTGGCAGTGTTTCTGCCAACGATGTGATAGACTATATGATCCTTTACTCTATTGAGGATCATTCTCTTTGTCTTCACCATTTCGCCCTTGTACTTCTTGAGCGGATCTGGATCTGTGGGTTCAGCTACCACGCTGTTGACGTAGACTTTGAGAAAATGCTCATCCAGAAGGTATGACATCCTTGCCTTCCAAATCACATAGTTGGATGCCCCATTGAACCTATCCTAATCTCTCAGTCCACTGGTTGTCATCCTTGCCAAACAAAAAAGTTGAATAGCCTTCTCTCTCCTCTGCGTTACACTAGAGTGGCCTACGCACTCCTTGCTGGAGCTTGTGGATCTATCCCTCTCCGCTGTTGCTTGACAAGTGAGAATTCAGGCTCCTTGGCTGGAAGTCCTTTGAGGAAGAATTCCCTCAACTGTGTCTCTCTCTTCCCTTTGACGTCTTTTTGCCCAACAACTGTCTACAGAAAACTGCGTCCCACCAGAAACCTCCTTTTGGTTGAAGCTTCTGCACTGCTCCCTCTGACACTGGCAAACTTTGATCTAGAAGTCTTACCTCTTTGTCGACTCACTCAGAGAGAGATTATGCCACCAAAATTTAGACCTAGGGTCCCATTAAAAATAGTTAATTATTTTAATAAAACTGTCTCCAGGTGGAATTTCCCAAAACAATTTCTGGGTATTGGAGAATGCGCGTGTCTAAGCCTCCCTGCAAATTTTGAGACTTAGAGCATATCCGATGCTACCATAAATCAACAGGGGTTTGGGCAGAAGACAAATAACCAAGCAAAAGCCTATGGATTATATTTTGGCCTCACTTTAGCACTACAAAAAGGAATCAAGGAAATGAATATCTTGGAGGATTCTCTCTTGGTTATAAAACACATGAATTCAAGCACAACAACCCAGAATAACAAGTTAAATCAGATACTAAAGAGGGCCCTTGGCTTGCTCCCTCTCTTTGGGGATTTGAAATTCTTTCATATTTTAAGAAGTCTAAATAAGGAGGAGGATATGCAAGCCAAATGAAAGAAGGTTGCAACAAGGTAAATGGAACTGAAGGCTATCATCCCATCCCCTAAACCGAGCATGAATGTCCTAAATTTGATGATAAATCTCTCCTACTACACTAAAGACTGGGCACAAAAGTCATATACCGTGGAATTAAAAGCTAAAATAATACATGCTACCCCTGCCCTCCCTTGCACTGAATTAGTCATGTCTCCCTATGTCCCCTCCGCTCTCCTTCTCCCCCTCTTCTTCCTCCACTCCTCCCCCTCTCCAAACCACATCAGCCTGCCTCCTCCTTCGCCCCCTCATTTCCCCCCCAATCTCCACTACTCCCTCACATGCTGCCCTCGTCACATCAAACATCCCTATTGGTGCTCCCTCGTCCTCCCCATTTGGCATCAGCTCAGCATAAACCTTACCTCACTCTGGACTCGTGATTGCATATCTAAGTAGCCCAGAACACTTGGCGTGGAGCAAGGAATAAGTGTGAGAAATTTGTGTGTGGATTTTCGCATTTGGTTCTGTAACAGGAATAATCAAACCAGCTCTATGTGTGATTCCTTAGATCGAGAGCCTCATTTAATTCCTCTGGGCTGGATCAGATGGCTTGCGTGAGGGAAAGTTAATTTGCTTATGGTGGAAGTCGTTTCAGGCCTCAAGATAATCATGGCAGTAAACTGGGACCCCAGAGGTAAGCATGCAATCTCTCTGCTCGGTAAATACTATAAATTGGGGAATAAAGCTATTAATTTCTGCAAAAGAGAGGATTATGTCCAGTAGGTCGTAGGTGGAAAGACTCTCTGGCAGAGCCCGCATTGTCTATGGACAATTCTGGTGGATGAGAGCTGCCCCTTGTTAGAGATAATTGTCGAGAGTTTTAGTCTGGTGATTGCCATTTGTTAGAGATAATTGCTGGAGATTTTGAGTCTTGATTTGGCGTGATTCTGGGCGCTGTGGTGTCAATTGTCAATTGGGTCACTGTTCCTCCTCAGTGGCAATTGGGTCACAGTCTCTGTTCCTCTGTGGAAATTGGGTCTTTGTTTTTTGTTCCACTGTGTCAATTGGGTCACTGTTTTTTGTTCCATTGTCTCAATTGAGTCACTGTTCCTCCTTAGTGGCAATTGGGTCACGGTCTTTGTTCATCTGTGGAAATTGGGCAACTGGTTTTCCCTTGGTACATTTCTTTCTCTTCGATATCATGGATTCGGACTCCTGGGGTTATCAACGCCGATGCTCATATAGGTTGGTGGGACGTTCTGATCAGAATAAGTGCCCACCTCTGGCTACATTCTCCCCTCATGCCTGTGGGCCATGTGAGAGAGAGCATTCTGAATTGAGGGAGAGTTTGGCTGATCTTTGGAAGTGTTTTCAGCAGTAACTGCGAAGAAGCTTGGAAAATGCAAGAGAAGAGCAGAGAGAAGAACCAAAAGATTAGTCAACTGGAAGATGAGGTGCATGCCCTGCGCAGTCAAATTGAAGATCTGCAAATTCAACTGGTTATGAAGAACTGTCAGAACGCTGAGGAATCAACTGGAATCAACCTTAATCGGCCTGCGGAATTGGATGACTAGTCTACCTCACTTCCCTGTGTTTTATGCTGAATTTTAAATGTATTTTGATGTTAGGGCAGTACTGCAAAGTTTATACAAGTATACATGTAAATGCTCAGTATTTTGAAATTTTGAAAAGAAAAAGGGCTTGTTCAGCCAGTCTGCAATCAGAGACGCCCTTGGATGGCAATGTAATCGAAATGTAACCTCCCGTTTTTTTGCTGCGACCGGGCGCGGATTAATATAAATTTACTACTCTTTACTGTTAAAAAAAAAGAACTTTCAGACTTGGGGCTGATTTGAAATATAAAATAACAGCCGAAAATATCATTATACACTTCACTTCACTTTAGTCCAAATCTCAAGGCAGCTAAAGAGAAAAGATACCAAATTAGTGGACTAAAATGTCAACAAGTTACAGCCTTTAGAGCACTCTTTTCCCTGCATATGACAGATCTGAAACAACTTATTACAACAGAATTTACAGCAGGAAATCTGGCCCCTTTATCTTCAAGATATATGGTAAATCTTTTAACAATTTCAGCTTTATCTTATGTCAAATCAACATAAACAAGTGCTGGAAAGTATCCAATCAAGAAGACAATGCAAGCTGAAAATTAAATCTGCAAGTACACAATAGATGAATAGTTCATTTATATATAAGAGATGAAGTACATGTACATACTCATGAGTCATAGCTTATCACAATCTAATACGATTTCAAACTCTCCAAACTCTACCTAAGGAAACCAAGAAAGTCCTAACAACTGACTCCTCCTAGCTAGGAATCACTGCCAACCAAAGCTGGTCATTCCACTAATAATTATCAACAAGCTGGCATCATCATTGGCAAGTCCTCCTTGGCTCAAGCAAAACACCTCTTCTCCTCAATTAGCATAATTAGCTGCACTAGTGTTTCCAATACCCTAATCTTCTTTTCTCACAAGAGCTACATTAACTATGCCTCTTTTATTCTCTAGGGTTTCTCACCAACCCTAGTTTCTTTGCCTTCTCAGGTTGAAACCCTAATCCTAACCCTAGAATATTCCTTATAGTTCTCAAAGTGTAAAAATTGCAAGCCTAGATGGCTCATATCCTTATGATCTCAATTAAACAAGTAAATTGTTGAAATTAAATTTCACACCATGGTGTCAATCACACAATAGCTGGAAATTAAATAGCAGAAGCATAAAATAAATGTCACACGTACATGGGCAATTTCTGCTTCAAAATCAACTTTTCATTCCTTTGAAGAACTTACAAGGAAACCTCTACAAACCGTCAGAAAAACAGCAGCTGCATGTTTACAAAGTCACCCCAAACTGAGCAGAAGTCTACTGTATGGTTGATTGTACGGACCTGTTCATATGACTATACAAAACTATACAACTGTCTGTATAGAAGTTTAGAACTACCTGCTACTTGGATTGACCTTTGCCCGAATCACGGCTTTCTCTCTCTTGATCACCCAACTTGCTCAATTGTTCATGTCTAAACCTTCTATCTTGACCTGTCTTTATACTTTTAGCTGTGATGAAAATCCTAATCCATTTTGGAGGTTACTCCTAGTCTCAGTCATGCATTGGATGAAATACACCTTTAACAGTCAACAATTGAATGTAATACTTTTCACTTTTTAAACTAAAGTGAATTAGAAAATAGAATTACTTTTTGAAAGAGTTACCTTTCAAAATTAGAAAAATATCCAGAATTACTACTTGCATGTTCATATTGAACCTCTGTGGAAATTCTTGTCTGACCTATATTTCTTAACGCTATGAAACCTATTGCACCTTGACAAAGGAAAGATAACACAAAGAGAAGTACACAAGAGAGCTAGCACACTCCACTTTTCACATCTCTAATACAAGTGTGAATGATTGATTGTAAGAATTAATTCGCTCCTTTCTTTGTTTATATAAGAGGTCAACAATATGAAGTGGTTCTAATCCATTACAAGCAACTTATCCACAAGAACATAGGCCCACATGTGAAGTGCTCCCTTTACTAGTGACACATGTCTAGTTCCAAGCTGAAGATGCCCAACAAGCATGGCTCCAAGGCATGAACACTTCTTAAGAAGGTTACAATGCTCTACCTCCACAAGCCTACAAAGCTCCAACGCTCGTCCTACACACTTGCTCCTCTGGGTCCAACACACCTATTGATCACTCCCTCAACCCAGGCATCCTCAAGTCAAACACAAGCCTCCATGCAAACAATCAAGTGTGGCCATGTCTTCAAGAGCTCAATGTCTTTCTCCAAGATGCTCAATGCTCGTCCAAAGCAAATCATTATCGAAGCAAGCCATTCACTCTCCATTTGTGGATCATGAAGTGTCATCATGTTATCTAGGTCTACAATGCTCCAAGGAAGAAAGCCACATAAACACCCACATAAGTTATAGTAATCAATGAGCAAGCCCAATGTTGCATGAAGTGGGGACGAAGCGGGTGCATTTTTGAGAAGCGAAGCATCCCGAAAGTGTTTATTATATATATATATATATATATATATATATGGGTGCATTTTTGAGAAGCGAAGCATCCCGAAAGTGTTTATTATATATATATATATATATTTATGTTCAAAAAAATACATCTAGAATGGAAAATTAGTTGCAAAATATATGAAAACATGCATATTTGTACATTTATCAAGATAAAAATGGTATTCATAGTACAATAATGATTAATTATTTGAGCATCAACCATCAAGAATCTAGATCCTATCAATTACAAACAACTTATAAATTTTTAAATCATATAATAGAAAGTAGACCATTAACATATGGAATGAAATGTGTAATCTAGCAATTATCAACAATAACATGACCAAATAGTTATGTTTACAAAATAGGCCATCTGCACACCAAAATATGAAGACCAAAAGGTTGAAAACAATAAATTGACCTAGCTGCTAAACACCTCTCTATAGAAGAAGTGTCCACCAATTGTGAAAGCACCCATGTTATAAAATGTTATAGCTGTGCGGTAGCATTGCCATACATGTTCCACCACTCATTGACAAACAATGTTTTACCAACACTTATATCGGGATCCTCAACATCACCTTTCATTCTTCTCCTCTTGTCTAGCCTTTGTCTCTACCTCGATTCTCTAGGGACATCAATCAACCCCACTCAATTTTGATCAAACTGCGTAATCCAAGCCTTTAAATATGGTAGAAAAGCTTAACATGCCTAATCAATGATTTTGGTTTGAGCAAAGGGTACATTTTTGCTAAGGCCATGACAAAGGAGTTCAACAATCAACACCACCAACATTGGGGTACATATATGGCTTGGTGCTCTCGATTAAATGCCATTCACATACCCTCATATGCGATAAAATCTAATGAAATGTCGCAATTCCATTGATTCTAAAATCTCGTAAATTGTTAAGTTCGTTGGACTTTGAGTGATCCAAATTCTACTTTCTCAAGATGAAATCTAATGAGGTCAGAACCACTCTCAAACATCCCAAGTGAATTAATGGTAACGTTAAAATTTTAAGTAAAAGGATGAAAATGAAAGATAAAGGAGAATGTCACTTTTACTTTAAGAATTTAACATTACCATTAGAGAACATCTAGGAAACGTCTAGGGAGCATTTGGGAGCACCTAGGGAGCATCTAGGAAGCATGGTAGGAGCACAAATCAACACATGGGAGAATGGTTTGGCATGTGGCGGTTTTGAATTTGCAAAAACTGTGCAAATTATGCTCGAAGCATGGTTCCGTTTTTTGGAAGTGTGGTTCTGAGGATGCTTTGGCCACAGTTTTGCATGATGCATAGTTCTGGGGTCTGGTGCATGTGACCGGGGGGGGAGGGGGACCGGGGGGGGGGGGGGCAGGAACGGTTCCTGCAACACTAAGCAAGCCACCTCACATTTATGTGTCCATCATAGAATAACCAAGGGTCATCCATACACCATGGAAGAAAGCCACATAAGTACCCTCGAGCATGGTGTAAACACTTTTGTAGTAACCTTGAACACTCCCTCTTTATGTGGAAAATGTTTCCACCAATTTCTCCCTCAACATCTCAAAATTCCCTGTGGCTAAGGACTTTGTCTGAATGTTGGTAACTTGTTACTTTTTAGTAATATAATCAAGGGCTAGAACACTTTTCTGTACATTGTCTCTCAAGAATGATAGTGGATATCAATGTGTTTGGACTCTGGAGTGGTCATGAAATGTTGAAAAGTGTAACTAGGTTCGGTCTTCATAATGACATGTGTAATTGTGATTTTATGTAATTGATGAAAAGAAGAAAAATAAAATTATTATTGTAATGCTTGTCTCATGGGTTTCATGAGCAAGGAATTTTATTTTAGTGATGGCTCCCATTGTGAGCCTTTAGGATTAAGTCATCTAGTCATAAAAGTCAAATTGAGTCTATGTCATGTAAGAAGGACCCTTCTTGGGCATGTTACATTTTATATGAGTCATTTAATAGGTATGAAAATCCCTCCAAGACAAGCACAAGACCTCTCCTTCATGTCAACTACAAGATAGAATTAATTATCTCCTCCAATAGACATGTCGGCTCACCCTCTTCATGTCGGCTAATTTGAGGGGGAAACCACTATATATAGGCAGCTCGGCCTCAGTTCAGATCACTGAAAATTTCAGAGAAGTACAAGTCTGCAGTTAGAAGTGCGAAAGGGTAAAAGGAAAAGCCTCCCAACCAGCGAAGTAACAAGAAGGAAGAGCGAAGTTCTTAAGGAACTTTTTGGGTCTGTTTTAAGGGTTGAAAACTCTATATGTTCAAAGGAAAATTTTGTTGCAGCAAGCCCGAAGATAATCTGTTGCAGCAGTGGAAGTTGACTGAGAAGTGTAAAGAATTCTGTTGCAGTGGAAGCCGAGGAGAAGTGCAGTCCTCCTAGGGAGCCGAAGTGGAAGAAGGGGTAGTAAAGAAGGTCCTGAATTAAGGTCAAGGATTGCAGACCTAATTCAAGAAGGCCGAAGGTTTGAAGCAAGAAGGAAGCCAAGGTTGAAGAAGAAGCCAAGAAGGAGGAAGGAGCAGAAGGTTGATCTTGTGTCTTGGTCTTGGAGTGGCAACTAGGTCAAGGGTCTTGGTCTTGGTATTCGTCAATTGGAATCTTTATAAGAAGAAGAATTTGTTTGGGTTTTCCTCTCAAGAGTGAGAGGTTTTGGCCCTGGCTGATAGCTTATACTTTGCGTCTCTTGTTTCTTTATGGTTAATGCACTGGTAGCTGTTTGATGAAGAAGAACAATAATAACCTAAGTAAAAGAAGATCCTAATCTAAAGAAGTAAAAAGCACTCACAAGCAGTTACTAATAGAAGATAAATCACTTAATTGTTATGCCCTAGATTTCTCAACATGGTATCAGAGCTAAGGTGACTAAGTCAAGGAAGGGAATCTTATCAAGGGACACTCAAGGATCAAATCTCAAGGAAGGCATCAAAGCAAAGATCATCTTGAAGTCAAAGGAAGCATCATAACCCTAGATCAAAGAAGTCTACAAAGAAGTATTGGGATCATCATCAAAAGGGAGAAGGCCAAAACCCTACATCTACTCAAGTTAAAGTGTTTTGAAGACTATTCATCCAAAGGAAGCTAGATCAAAAGGCAGTGTCATCTCACTCTCTGTGGGATCAAGGATCATTCTTGAAGAAAACTACCTTCATCAAGGAGAAGTTTTCTATCCTCTATATCATCATCAACATCAAGGAAGCAGCAAGAAGAAGGAGCATCCTATCAAGTAAGTATATTTATGTCCACATCTGAATTTGTCAAAATGTCTTTTTGCAAGGAAAGCAACAAATTAGTTGGGGCTTCAAACTATATTGCATGGAAGAAAATGACATCTGAATCTCATTGAAAATGAGGTTATGGAACATGTCAAAGGCTCTATCACTAAACCAAGAAAGGAAGATGCTCAAGCTCTTGCCAAGTATATGAAAGGGGAAGTTAGGGCTCAAAGGATTCTCATAGAATCCATCAAGGATCCCCTCATTCCATATGTATCTAAACTCGAAACTTCAAAAGAAATCTATGACAAACTGGTAGAGTTGTATTCCGTAAGCACTCCTGGAGAAGTCATCTCATTAAGGCAAGAACTCAAAGCTTGTCGATGAAAAGGCTTGATCTCTTTTTTGGTTTCGAATGTCTTCTCGTCTCGGAACACTCATCTTCGTCGATACAAGTTGATGTGATCTTCTAAGTGACAAACAAAACTGTCGCACTGAGAAGGGATCAGACCATCCTAGATTAATCTTCCGTGGAATATTCTGATCACTGGAATTTTGTAACGACTTGTCATTATAGGACTGGATTGAGGTTACATCAATATTCTTTGGAACATCAATTAGTTGTTTCTGTTTTGAATAGTCCCAATACGTAGCTTGTTTGAGTTGTCTACTCTCATGATTTAGATGTCGATAGGGAACTTTTTTGATTTGACTTTCCCCTATTAATTGTGTGGATTTTTTTGATTTACTTTCGGTGATGATGTTGTTTAGTTGGTTACAAAACCTTCACTTAGGATGTTTATCATTTGAATTGCAACATCTAAGTTTGTCGTTTCTTCAACTGACTTGTCTTCTTCAGTTGTCATATTCACTGGATCGATGTTCGTTTTTTCTTCAACTGACTTGTCTTCTTTGATTGTCATATTCATTGGATCGATGTTCGTTTTTTCTTCAACTTGAATTTCTACATTTGAAAATTTCGACGCTTCCTTTTCAACAAGTTGTTGCCCCTTGTTTTCCAGCAACTTCTTATCCTTCTTAAGCTTCTTAATTTGTGTTAGTAATTTTCCACTATGGTCTCGAAGTCGAGAAACTTCCTCATTCTTATCAGCGGTGATTTTGTCAACTTCCTTTTGCATATTTTGTATCGCATTTTTACTTTCTTGAAGAATTACTTTTGAGATTTCTTGTATGTTTTCTAGCGTCACTGGATCTGGTTTCAAAGTAACATCTTGTAGCATTATTTTTTTCTTTTTGTGGGAAAATGTCAATTTTTTGTTTGTTTGTTTGTGTTTAGAATAAAGGACCCTAGAGTTTCCATCCAGGGTGAGCCCAAAACAATGTCACCTAGATCATTCCATAGAGATTGAACAGAGAATTGTGATATAAAAGTATAATCGCCAATGTTTAATTGTAATTTGGTTATGTCATATTGTTTTCTATCCAAGCAGTCTAAACTCTCAATTATGTTAGATTCTAGAATCACCAATTGGTTAGCAAGTTTAGAGTTTATATAATTTTTCCCTTCAGTGGAAGAGATAGAAATAATAACATATTTTCCTGCAAGAGTCCCTTTGATCTTGAATAACACTGGAGTAGCGCAATGTGAGGTTCCTAGAAATCTCTCTTCCTTCAATTTTGAAGTAGATGCCATTTTTCTTTGTCAAGATAAACTTACGATTAGCTTGTCTCTTTTATTAAATGATCCCTTTACTTCTGAAGTTTGATATCCTTATTTTTAAATAATTTTACTATTCTTTTTATACCCCTTCGAACTATATTATTCTTTCAAACTTCAAACCCTAGTATACAATTGTTTACTAATGTTCCCTTTTAAGAAATAAAATCTTTCTACCTTATAACTTTACACTTAAAAATCACCTTTTTTCCTCTATAATAATGCCTTCTTCCTTCCTTTTATTTTTTCAAATAAACACTTATATATATATATTATTACACTCTCCTCTTTTAATTTTTTAATGCTTTTAATATAATAGATTTTTATTAAAACTTTAATCTTATATGTAATATTATTTTCTTTTGTCTTGGCCCTTTACTTTAAATAAAATCGTTGAATAACCTTTCACTTTATAATATTAACGTCAATTAAATTCACTTTTTAATAACTCACCTTTTTTTTTCATGAACTTAAAATAGGTTTTTATATTCTTTAAAAACCTTGATTTGTTACCAAGGGTCATGATGCTCGTAGTGATGATGTTTGATGAGTAAGACAAGAGGTGGAATGATTGGCAGGAAAAAACTTGAAGGCGGACGACAATGGTATACACAGTGAACAGGGTGCATGGAACATGGTTACGTCAAGCTACTGTGGTGACAGGAGAAATGAGGACACATAAAATAATAGAGAGGATTGTCGGGAGTTGGATGAGAGATTGGCAGAGACCGGAGTTGACGACGTGTTGTGAATGGCTGTGGTGGGCAGACCAGTGGCAGGGCTTGCCTAGTTCATTGAGCGATTATGTTTTCGGAAGGCTATGGCTGTGTGCAACAGTGTGGATTCTCAACAATGATCATGGTAGAGTTCGTGGTGGTTGTCGATGGCAACGATGCTGCTTGGCAACGTCTGCAGAATGGCAACGATGTTGTAGAATGCGGTGGCTTCAAAATCGCCGTGACAACGGTGGAGCTATTGTGGAAAGTTTTCGGCTAGCGGCGGGAGGAACTGGCGGCGGCACGGTCTTCGTGAGGTTTGGTTTCGTGAGTTTTTCGTTTTTGATATATATATGTGTTTTTTTTTACATATAACTTTTATATAATTTTCGTTGTTCTTTTTAATAATAATATATATATATATATATATATATATATATTTTTTTTTTAAATATATATATTATTTTAATTTTTAATTTTTATGATATATATATATATATATATTTTGTAACTCTTTCTATGTGGCCAAAAGCTTGATGGCGAGACGGGAAACTCTAATTGTAGCGAAACACTTGACCTGCAACAACAATAAAGTTGACGAAGAGTAGATGGCCAAGGGCCTGGATCGAAGAGCGTGGCTCTATGTAGCCAAAGGATTCACTGATCTGATACCAAATGAAGCGAACAAAGTTCCTTCTTCAGTTTAAATACTCCAGAAGACTTGGAGTATGTAGATCTCCATTGAGATACAAGATTATATATTAAATATATGAATAAGAATAATGATACAAATGAGAGTGAGAGATTTGCTTATATACTATGCAGGTGCCTTTTCATGGAGAGTCATGTCTCATTTAGACATGACTCTTCAACCTATTTACTAATTAACTAATCATTATTAATTATTATCATTTACATTATTTCCTATATATTTATTCATAACAGTTGGAATGTACGGTAGCTTCACTATCCCTTTCTGCATGCAATCTCTAAGATGGTGATACTGGACCTTGATATGCTTTGAGCGATCATGAAACATTGGGTTCTCAGAGAACTTAATGCAATTATGATTATCACAATCTATCATGGTAGGCTCCATCCTCTATCTTAAAAGTCCCACAAGTAACTTCCTCATCCAAATAGCAGGGTTTTCTTTCAGCTTAAACTTAAGTTCGAGCTTTTTTATAGGTCGGGTATGGGGTTTTCTGATTCTGTACATTTCAGCCAAGGTGGCTTCCTTTGTAGCTTTCTTCAATACTGCTTTAGATTGAGCTTCCCTTGTTTCTACATGTATGTCTATGGCAGGTTCATTTGTGGCCTCATCTTGGGGTGGATCATGAATCTCTTCCCGAGGAGAAGCTAAGGGCTTTTCCTATAAATTTCTTTTGCTTCTTCTCTTATACACTTCCTTTAGCTCAGGAACTAAACTAGGGGCTTCAGTTTGCTTGTTCAGGGAGGGTTTCGTTTTGCTTCTTGTTTGAACAGATGAAGTACCTTGTTCTGGTATGTCAAAAGTCTGAATAGGCTTCTTTGGTTTTGTCTTCTTATCATTGGTTTTATGCTTGGGGGAGACTTACTCTACGAACCCTCCTCAGAACAAAAAATGTTCCCATGTTTGACCTATCTTCTCCAAATGATTAACAATTAATATCTTGCTCAGAGCTTTATGAAAAACAAAGTGGGAAGATGACTTTGGCCTAGCTTGAATCTTAGCAGACATTTTTCTCAGACTCATTAATAAAAAGAACGACATATTCATACGCACTTTCAGGATGAGATTCAGGGTCTCGTTCCAATCAGTTTTGAGCCAAGACCTTTGCACACCTAAATGCCAAGGTTAATCTTTATGCTCATCCTTAAGAAAAAATAGAATATGAATACCTACCAAGGTTCGATTCTTGAACCAATGATCCCCATTGATCGGGAGGCTTGTAGCCTCTGCAATTGTTTCCTTTGTGACCTGGAAGGAAATGTTAGTGATGCTAACATTTTGTCCGTCAAACCCCTTTGCAAAAGCTCAAGCCACTTCATCATGATAACCATCACACTTGAAACAAAATTCCTCCCACCTTGCTTGTCGAAATTGTTCCCGGACTTCCAGGATGACTTGGAGGATTAGGGCCTTTCAGCTCTCCCCTGTTCAAACGAATTCCCTTTCCCATGATTGCTAACAACCTGCGACAAAATCTGCGGAGATCGAGAAAATGGTGGCGTTGATCTTTGGAAAATGACGAAGGCGAAGTTTATGAACCTTGTTTTGTGTTGTGAAGAACCCGATTTGCTGACTGTTTGGTTGGAATGATAACGAATTATTCACTTTATGCCTTAATCATCGCAACCGTCCCTCACTTGTAACAAATTCATAATGACTAGACGATGTAACTTAGGAGAAAATCATATCAACTGTCAGCTCAATACCCCGCACCAATCACTAGATCATGTCGCTGACGTTTCCTTTGTCAATGCCATCTGTCACTGGATGATAGCTGCGCTAATTATTAATTTGACAGCGCCTTTGTTTTAACAAATGAACACTATCGTTGTTATTTGATTTGTTGGCGATTTCCTTTATTTATTGTTTGAGACAATGCTGGCAAATTAATTGTCAGCGCTTTCTAATTTACTAAAAAAAAAAAACTCTTTAAAGAACTGCTCCAAGCTCTTGAAACTTTTATCTTGAATCTTAAACTGTGATAACACTTGTGAAAGCCTCCTTTGGTGTAACTCGTCCAAGCATCTTGTGTGGACTCTTGTTCTGCAAAAACATTGTAGTGTTGCATGTTTCTGCGCACAAGAAACTAGGCAGATCCTGATAATGCAACATAGCCCTAGCTGCTCCAACAATGCTCTTGTTCTTCCTCTCAACCACCCCATTCTACTGAGGTCTGTGAGGTGCTATAAACTCTCTCCTATTACATTCCTTTGCACAAAACTCCTTGAAGGCATTGGAGATATATTCTCCACCATTGTCACTTCTCACTGTCTTGATTTTCTTCCTGCCTTGCTTCTCTACCAAGGCCTTAAACTCCATGAACCTGTTCAAGACCTCATCTTTCGTTTTCATGAAATAAATCAAAGTTTTTTGGGAAAAAATATCAATGAAAGCAACATAATACCTATGTCTCATTAGTGATGGAGAAGAAAAGAGCCCGCACATATTTGAATTCACCAACTCCAAGATCCCTTTGACTCTGTTGTCCTAACCATGGAAAGAAGACTTGGCATACTTGTAAAGCGTGCACTCCTTGCACACTCCACTCTTGTCAAGGCTGCCTGCTGGTAATCCTGCGGCAATTTGTTGAAGAATCTTCAACACTCCATGATGCAAGTTTCCCATGCGCTTGTGCCAAAGTTCAACAACATTTGCACATCCTGCCTTGCTACTCCAGGCTGCACATGTCTCTGCTTGCACATCCTGCCTTGCTACTCCAAGTTCTTCATCCTCATACCTATTTGCTTCACTGCTCCTGAAGCTAGATGCTTGAGGTAAGCCTTACCTCTGCTGAAGGTGACATCATATCCTTTATCCTCAAGAACTACTACTGGAACCATGTTCTTCTTCAACCTTGGGACATAAAGACCATCTTTGAGATGGAGAGAATTACCTGACTCTCTCTCAACTTTTGATTTGGGGTAGCATCGGATGTGCTCTAGCCATGAAAATTGGTGGAGAGGCTAAAGCACATGAGATCTCCAAGACCCAGAAATGGTTTGGGTAGATTCTACCCCGTTAAGGAGATATTAAAATAATTAATATTTTTAATTAAGTTTTTAGGAAAAATAAAATATTAATGGGTATTAATATAAAACTGGGTTAGAAGGTTCCAAATGACACGGATCAAGCCAAATCTAATCTTAGACATTGATTAGAGATGTAATCTCGATCGTTGAAGGACCAACAGGAAAAGTATAAGAGGAGGCTTGAGGGTCAGTTGGAGAACACACTAGAGTGATTAGTCATTCGATGGTTGAAATTTGGTACCGGAGGACAGGTGGTTGCCTAAGGCTTTGATCTTTGGCCTAGGGAAAAGTGTCCAAAAGAATTTAATTTTTCTCCTAAAGTGACTTTATAATTTTTATAAAGTCAAATCTAATTTAAAAGTAACTTTAAGTGATAAAGTTACTAAAGTCTAATTTTAAAGTGACTTTAATAAAGTCAATGTAAAATTAGAAAGGAAAAGTGACTTTGGAAATAAAAGACTAAGTGGGTCTTTATTAAAGTGGCGTGAATTAAAAAATAGAAAGTGAGTTTTAAATAAGCATTTAATCTCAGCCCTAGATCTCAATCTATTTCAGCCATTGGATTTAGGGATTCCCCAAAAGTCACTTAGAGTTAGATTAAAGGAGGAAAATGAGGAAAAGGTCATTCATTCTTTCATGAGCAGATTGAGAGAATGAGAGCAAGAGAGCAAGGGAGATTTCTGGACAGGGAGGAGAAGGAGGCAGCAACTTGGCACACATTCCAAGGCAGCGTTTTAGCAAATCCGTACAGCTAAGTTAACACACAGTGAAAGGCAGATATTGGGCACAATTTTCTAGAAATTCATACAGCAAGTGCACAGAAATCGAGGAGCAGAAATCCGTATAGCAAGTGGCTGTACCTTGGCACACAAATCGAGGCAAATCCGTACAGTTGTACTGCTAGTTTTTCTGCACACAAATCGAGGAAATCCATACAACGTATTTATGGCAGCTTGCACGCTTTTCTAGGCAGGCCGTACAGTAGCATTTAAGGCTGAAATTTGGGCACAAAAATCGAGGAGGCCGTACAACATTTATTGCTGTTCTGTTTTGCTGTTTGCAAGTTTTTCCAGTTGGCTGTGAGGCACAGAAAACGAGATAAGTTGTAAAAGTTTGCTTGCTGATTTTTTGCTGAATATTTCTCACTGTAAAAAGCATTTTCCAGAAATAAGAAGGAGCTTTCGAACTGGTTTTCCCCAAGAGTTGTAGGGGGTTTTTCCAAGGTCACCTTGACCAAAAATCACTGTGTTTAAATGTGTTGAATGGCTGTTTGTATGTGTTGATTTTTATTTCTGCATTTTTCAGCATTCTGTAATTTTTCCAAAATTTGTGTTTTCAGCAATATTTATTTTCCAGTTGTTAAATGTATGGATATGGGAAAGAGCATTTAACTATTTTGGAGAAATAAGGTGAAACTGAAAACCGGGGTGGGAAATGTGAAACTTTTACATGGTATCGGAGCTTGAGTGCTAAAGTGCAGTTTGGGACAGCAAGGAGGAAAATTACAGCTTGTTGATTTTTACTCAGAAAATTCTAGCAAGCTGATTTTTCACAAACATTAGTTTTATCCTTACTACAGCAGTGCTATTTTTCAGTTTTAGGACAGCAGGATGTCATTGGGATTGAGGGTGGAGGATAGGTTGGATGGGCATTCCAATTACAGCGTTTGGAAGGAAAGAATGCAGAGCATCTTTGAGGAGGCAGAAGTCTGGGACATCATGGTGCATACCACACAAAACTCTGTTGTTGTGCCTACTGATGCTACTCAGTTGGCTGCTTATAATAGAAAGAACAACAAGGGCAAGAGACTGATTCTAGACGGAGTCAAAGACCATTGTATTCCTCATGTGAGAGGAAAGAGAAATGCCCATGAGATGTGGACAGCATTGTCCAATCTCTACCAGAGTACCAATGAGAACCGGAAAATGGTCCTGAAGGAGAAGTTGAAGACCATTAAGATGGGTAATGATAGTGCAACTGGATATCTCACAAAGATTACTAATGTGAGAGATGAGTTGGCAGCAGTTGGAGAAGTCATTCCACCCACTGAGTTGGTGCGGATTCAGTGAATGGCCTCCCTCGTTCATGGATGAACTTTGCTGACGGGGTTTGTGCACATGAGACCCTTCCCACATGGGAGAGGTTTTGGGATGATTGCATTCAGACAGAGATCAAGAAAGGTCAGCTTGGGGCAGCCAAGCCAGTTGAGTAGGATGAGGATGTAGCAAACACACAAAAGGACTATTCCAAGGTGAAGTGTTGGAATTGTCAAAAGATGGGACACTATGCAGTTGTGTGTCCGGAGAAGAAGAAGAAGAAGGGGAAGAACCAGAGCATGGCAGCTTCAGCAGAGGTTGAGGACTTTGCAGATCGTTTTGACCGGGAGTTTGCGTTCACTGCATGTAAGTCCTCTAGTGCAAGATCACCTGCCACACAGGTTCAGAGGGAGCATGCTTTTCCCTTGATTAGCGGAGCATCTTCGGGTATCTGGTATGTGGACAGTGGGGCTTCACATCACATGACAGGAGTCCGTGAGTACTTCTCAGAGCTTTCAGAGAGTGGCACTGATATAGAGGTAGTACTCGGTGATGACAGAGTTGTTAGAGCAATCGGTTTGGGGACACTGACATTTCAGAGGGAGTCCAAACCTCCCTTGAAGGTGTCAGATGTCCTTTATGTGCTAAGGATGAGGAAGAACCTCATATTCGTCTCAGCTTTGGAGGACAGAGGATATGAGGTACTGTTCAGGGGAGGACAGGTGTTGATGTATCCCAGGGGCACTCCAGCTGATTCAACTAGAGTGATAGGTGTACGCCATGCAAAGGTGTACAAGTTTGCATTCTAGCCCCTTTTGGCATTGAGCAGTAGTACCGACAGCAAAGCTAGCAGTTCTGAGCTGTGTGAGATTTGACACCGCAGGATGGGGCATATGTATCATGGAGCCTTGAGGACCTTGCGGGAGATCACTATAGGTGTGCCAGATTTCAGTACTGATCACTTTGATACTTGCAGAGGATGTGCGATGGGCAAGTTTGCCAAATCCCCTTTTCCCAACAGTGACAACAGAGCGACTGGGATTCTTGATTTGATTCATTCTGATGTGAGCGGTCGGATGTCTCATGTTTCCTTGAGTGGATATGAGTACTATGTTTTATTCATTGATGATCACTCCAGGAGGACCTGGATTTATTTCTTGAAGACCAAGAGTGAGGTCTTCAAGCAGTTTCAGTTCAGAGCTCTTGTGGAGACATAGATAGGTCGGAAGATCAAGTCCCTGAGGTCAGACAATGGGGGAGAGTACACCCTTGGAGAGTTTGTTGACTATTGTGCGGAGGCAGGCATTAGGAGGGAGTTCATTGTTCCTTACAACCCCCAGCAGAACGGGGTTGCGGAGAGGAAGAACAGATCCATCGGAGGGGATGCCAAAGCCATGTTACATGATTAGGGGTTGCCATTGTTCTTGTGGGCAGAGGCCTGCAACACAGCTGTTTATTTGCAGAACAGGAGTCTGCATCGTGCCTTGGGACACATGACTCTAGAGGAGGCTTTTTCTGGGAAGAAGCCTGATGTTGGTCATCTTTGTATCTTTGGGTGCATTACATACTCCTACATACCCAAGGAGAAGAGGACCAAACTAGAGCCTACCGCAGAGAAGGGTATCTTTGTGGGCTACAGTGAGACCTCAAAGGCCTTTCGGATTTACATTCCTGCACAAAGGAAAGTTGTTGTCAGGCGGGATGTGAAGTCCGAGGAGGACAAGGCCTTTAGGAGATCACGGGAGTTAGAGTATCTGGATCAGCCAGACCCTCAGCAGTAGTTGTGTCAGTCGCAGGGATCCAGTGGGCTGGGATCAGGAGGATCCGGAGGTACATCTATGAGGATGTCAGGTCCGTCAGTGAGCAGTGGCTCGCCGAGCCAGAGGGGTGGTGCTCCGGGCAGCATGTAGAGCAGTTCACTAGGGAGTCCACTGATGGACAGTTCACACGGTACCTCAGCTTCTACAGGTTCAGGTGCAGGCAGGAGGACAACAGACAGACAGTCAGAAGTTCAGGCTTCTGATGATGATGTGGAGGAGGAGTTTCATTCTCCAATGGGAGAAGTACGCTCAGGGAAGACGAAGCCCAAGTGGCTGCAGGACACCTTGAGAGATGCCAGATCTGTTGCTGAGCTTAAGAGGCCGTTCAGAGAGAGTAGACCACCTGAGAGGTTTTATAGTTATATGGCAATGACTACCAGCATCCTTGACTCTGAGCCTTCTAGCTATGAGGAGGTAGCTAGCTAGCAGGTCTGGAGAGAGGCCATGCAGGAGGAGTATTCTTCTATCATGAAGAATGATGTTTGGGAGGTGGTGCTAAGGCCTGAGGGCAATTCTGTGGTTACTTCTAGATGGCTTTACAAGGTAAAGCATGCTGCAGATGGCAGCATTGAGAAATTCAAAGCGAGGTTTGTGGCTAGAGGGTTCTCCCAGGTAGAGGGAGTTGATTATGAGGAGACCTTCGCTCCCGCGGCTCGATATACTTCGATCCGCTCCATTATATCGATAGCAACAAAGATGGGTTGGAAGATCCACCAGATGGATGTGAAGACTGCATTTCTCAATGGCTTCATACAGGAGGAGGTGTACATTGAGCAGCCACAGGGCTTTGATGTGCATGGGAAGGAGTCCCATGTGTGCAGACTGAAGAAGGCCCTTTATGGCCTGAAGCAAGCTCCCAAAGCTTTGTACTCCAGGATAGATACGTACTTGCAGGGGATGGGTTTCACAAAGAGTGAGACAGATCCGAACCTTTACTATATTGTGATAAGTGAGGAGCCTCTCATTCTGGTGCTGTATGTGGATGACTTGGTCATTACAGGTGCAGAGAGACTCATAGAGCACTGCAAGAGAGATCTTGCGGCGGAGTTTGAGATGAAGGACATCGGCTTGATGCATTACTTTTTGGGTTTGGAGGTGTGGCAGGAGGAGGGGCATTTCTTCCTGGGGCAGGGGAAGTATATTGTGGACATCCTTGGCAGATTCCACATGGAGGATTGTAAACCCATGTCGACACCGATGATCACCAACTGGAAGAAGCTTCATGCTTCGGATTCTGAGTTGGTGGATCCCACATTGTACTGGCAACTAATTGGTTCCTTGATGTATTTGGTCAACATTAGACCAGATATTTGTTTTGCAGTCAACACAATGAGTCAGTTTATGTGTGAGCCTAGGAAGGTTCACTGGGTGGCTGCAAAACACATTTTGCGGTACTTGTAGGGGATAGTGGATTATGGTCTGGACTACAGGCAGGGGGATGGAGTGAGATTGGCAGGTTACACTGATTCTGATTGGGCAGGTTATGCTTCTGATAGGAAGAGCACTTCAGGGTGCTGTTTTGGGTTGCGTTCGGCAGTAGTGTCATGGTTCAGCCAGAAGCAGCAGTCAGTAGCATTGAGTTCAGCGGAAGCGGAGTATATGGCAGCCAGTCTAGCTAGTTGTGAGGCCATCTGGCTTCGCAAGATGTTGTTTGGCTTATTTGGTGAGCCGTTGAGATCTTCAGTGATTTACTGTGATAATCAAAGTTGCATTAAACTCACGGAGAATCCAGTATTTCATGACAGGTCAAAGCAGTGTTGTGAAAATCGCGATTAAATTGCGATTTTTTCCTTTTGCCGATCAAATCGCGATTTTTATACAAAAAAATCGCCAGTATTTTTTTGCTGATTTTTACTGAAAAAATCACGATTTTATGAAAAAAATCGCGATAAAAACGAAAAAATCGTGATTTTTCTTAAAAAATCTCTGGGGGTCGCGACTGTATGGTTTTATAACGTTTTTTTGGGTTTTTCATGTGCTTGTTGAAATTTGGTACCGGAGGACAGGTGGTTCCCTTAGGCTTTGATCTTTGGCCTAGGGAAAAGTGTCCAAAAGAATTTAATTTTTCTCCTAAAGTGAATTTATAATTTTTATAAAGTCAAATTTAATTTAAAAGTGACTTTAAGTGATAAAGTTACTAAAATCTAATTTTAAAGTGACTTTTATAAAGTCAATGAAAAATTAGAAAGGAAAAGTGACTTTGGAAATAAATCACTAAGTGGGTCTTTATTAAAGTGGGGTGAATTAAAAAATAGAAAGTGAGATTTAAATGAGCATTTAATCTTAGCCCTAGATCTCAATCTATTTCAGCCATTGGATTTAGGGATCACCCAAAAGTCACTTAGGGTTGGATTAAGAGAGGAAAATGAGAAAAATATCATTCATTCTTTCATGAGCAGATTGAAAGAGAGAGCAAGAGAGCAAGGGAGATTTCTGGACAGGAGGAGAAGGAGACAACAACTTGGCACACATTCCAAGGCAACAGTTTAACAGATTTGTACAACTGATTCAGCACACAGTGAAAGGTAGATTTTGGCACGATTTTCTAGAAATCCGTATAGCTGGTCCGCACAGAAATCGAGGAGTGGTTTGCACAGAAATCGAGAAGCAGTTTTTTTTTTTTTTTTTTGTAATCTGCATGCAAAACGAGGGCCGTGTTGTCGCGCAGATTGACACGACAACGCTCAGACCGGGGGCTGTCACTTTGATCCCCGATCCCTCGTTTAAGCCTGTCTCCCGCGGCTAAGGGGGGTAGACCCTATGAGATGATGAAGACCAACTGTCGACTAGCTGGTTGGGAGACACGATACGATAAGCACTAGATGGATTTAGAAGTTAAAAAGACCAGTGCCTTGTGGAGTAAATATTTAATCGTTAAATTGTCAGATGCTGCAACAATGTAAACCATGCAGAGCAAGCATTTATCATGAAAGCTAGAACGACGCAAGATATCAATTGAAACAACGACGCTCTTAACATGGGCAAAGCTCAATAACGATATCTAGTAAACAAGAAAATTTCGATCAAAGCTTTGAAACAACCACGCAAGGGCATGAATCATTAACTAGATACCATATGCATCAAAATCTTAGAAAAATTCATTTACGCGCAGATCTGTCTAAAAGGATAAACATTCATTCCACAATTTTTTTTACACTTTTTCGAAAATTTTTTGTTTTGTTTTGTTTTGTTTTTTTTTTTTGACTAAAAAAAACCTAAAAATTGAAAAAATCTAAAAAAAATAATCTAAAAACCTAACTATATAAAAATAAAACTAAGCCTAAAAAATTATAAATAAATCTTTTTTTATTTTTTATTTTCCATAAAATTGAAATTATTTAAAATCTAAACAAAATAAAGTCCTAAACTAAAATAATAAATATTAAATAAAAAATTTAAATGATTAAAATCTAACAAGTAACTTAACGCATTTCTTTTGTTTTTTTTTTTTAATTTTAAATCTTTATAAAACTAAAAAAAAGTGCCTACGCTAAACAATAAAAAGGTTGAAGCTTTATCTGAAAACTGATAAAATAAACGTAAACCGTAAAAAAGTTTTGAGCTGCACGTTAGGATGAAATACGTAACCCTAGACCAAAGGTTAACCACGCAGAATGACCACAACAAGTTCGATTTACCTGCTACGGATGTAGACCCAAGCCGCTGAACGTAACCAAAATGCAAACGCATGGAAAATGATCCGCTTGAAAAATCGTAACCCTGATTCCAGACGAAAATTGAGGCAGAGCCCTGTACGAAGCACCATTCACGAGTGTAGGCCAGCAGACTACAATTGAAGCAGAGGCCTGATTCGCCTGTTGTTTTGTTTCACAGCCGTCCATTCTTTTTATTTTGAATGCGTGGATATGGCAGGTTGCTGGCAACGGCGCATACAGTCGAGAGCCAAAAAATAAAGAAACTGAGCAAGTCTGCGGATCAGATACCCCGACAACGGCGTGGATGTGTGTTTTCACCTCACGCTGCTTTCATCTCACGCTGTTACAGCCCGAACCAAAACCCGTAACGTATGTAGAGAGAGTTTCGAATGCTCTGTTTGTGCTTGCAGGTGCAGGTTCTCGATGAGCTGAGCGTGGAAATGACTCAGGAATGGCAGCGTTCTGAATTCTGTCTGCTGGCTGAAAGAAAAATGCAGGTTTTGTTTGCGTGCAAGTTGTCGGCGGATGGAGGAACGTGAGAAATGCGTATCAACAATCTGAAACTGCGTACATATTCAAAACCACCTCATGTCACTGTTTGATATGTGAAATCACGCTGTATATGCATAAAAATTTATTGCATTCAGATTTAACAATGAAGCCTGCGTCAAAATTTTTGAAGGAATTGCCTGCGGGCCGATCCTGGGCAACTGCAATTAAAAGAAAATAAAACCCTAATTATAGAGCAAAAATTTAAACCCCAAAACAACTGATTAATGTACAGATTTTGGCCCCTTAACAGCCAGATTCAGCAATAAGCACAGAAATATTTTGAAGAATAAAAATTTCAGGCTTTCACTGTGAAGAACTTCAGAAATTCTCTCATGCAAATTAAAAAAAATAAACTGAATGATAGACCCAGGATCAAATCCAACTGGGCTCAACAAAAAATGCTTGCGAGAGTTGGCTGGTTCAGCCGAGAACTTCCCCTAACGCCCGACAATCTTCTTCAGTAAGAGTTTTCCTGCACAGCTCACTTCAACCATCAGTAAAGAGGGCAAAAATGCTGCTAGATCTCAAAAAATAATGGAGATACCTGCCATTACTTCAGAAACCCTAACAGCACTTAAACCCTAGCAAGTGAACAAGATACCTGTGCTCACAATACTCTACAATAAGCTATTATTAATGGCTGAAAAAATAAAATATGCAGAAAATTAAACAATCTCACAGCATTTCCAGAGAGTAACACCAGCTAGATTTGGACCCCAAAGTCTTCTTTTATTAACCAGAAAACAGATTACAAGAGAGCTTCTTCAGTACCAGACTCACAGATCCAAAATGATCTGAACTGACCCCTAGCACCCTATTTAAAGGAAATGATCCTAACGGCTAGTTCGAGTGATCCATGGTGAAATGATCTCGACTGTCGATGAGGATCAAGACATCTCTTAATCTCATCTGTCGAAATTGTTAACTTATTATTAAAAATAATATTTTGCATGCATTCACTCAAAATATTATTATTTTATTATTTAGGGTTTTTGCTTTATTTTATAATTTTTTATTTATTTCATTTTATAATTTTATAATTTTTTATTTATTTTATTATTTTATTATTTTATTTATTTTCTTAAATGGATCATCGAACTAAGCCTTTGGAAACATCACCTAGGACCTAGGACTTAGGACTCATGAGGGGATTTAAAACATTTTCCAACCCTCAAGACACATTACATCATGACTTTTACAATTTACATCTTAAGGGGGAAAACCCCTTTAACATAGACCCTCATAAACCACTCAGTTCTGCGACACAACTATAATCTAGCAGATTAACACACTAGGATTCTCCTAAAATTCTAATGACAAAATCCATCCCGGCTTTGGGGTTAGGTTGAATGAAAACTCTGTCGATCATGGATCGGTGAGACGAAAAACCTTCCGGGACATAGATTACCACTAGAAAGTTAGGTCCACCTAGGCAATTTACATACACGACTCAAATCTGCTAGGATTATTTACAATACATACATGCACACTGGGTTTACAATTAAAATGCGAAACGGCTGATGACTACAGGATGGTACGGACATGTCGATCAGGTGCTGCCCCTTTTCGCAAAGAAAAGGGGGTGTACTGCATGGGTAGTTGACCGGTAGTGGTCAACAGGCCGTACAGCGCATTTATTGCAGTCCGTACAATGCATTTAATGCAGGCCGTACAACAACATTTAATGCTGAAATTGGACACGAAAATCGAGGAAGCCGTACAACATTTATTGCTGTCCTGTTTGCTGTAATTTGTAAATTTGCTTGCTGATTTTTTGCTGAATATTTCACTGTAAAAAAGGCATTTTCCAGAAATAAAGAAGAGCTATCGAACTGGTTTTCCCCAAGAGTTGTAGGGGGTTTTTCCAGGGTCACATTGACCAAAATTCTCTGTGTTCAAATGTGTAAAATGACGGTTTGTAGCTGCTGATTTTTTTATTTTTGCATTTTCCAGAATTTTGTAAAATTTCCAGAATTTGTGTTTTCAGCAAAAAATTATTTTTTTCAGTTGTAAAATGTAAGGATATGGGAAAGGGTATTTAACTATATGGGTGAAATAAGGTGAAACTGAAACCCGGGTGGGAAAACAAAATTTTTTACATGGTATCAGAGCTTGAGTGCTGAAGTGCAGTTTGGGACAACAAGGAGGAAAATTACAGCCTGCTGATTTTTCACTCAGAAAATTCCAGCAAGCTGATTTTCACAAACAACAGTTTTTACCTTTACTACAATAGTGCTATTTTTCAGTTTTAGGATAGCAGGATGTCATTGAGATTGAGGGTGGAGGATAGGTTAGATGGGCATACAAATTACAGCGTTTGGAAGGAGAGAATGCAGAGTATCTTTGAGGAGGTAGAAGTCTGGGATATCATGGTGCATACCACACAAAATCCTGTTGTTGTGCCTACTGATGCCACTCAGTTGGCTGAGTATAATAAAAAGAACAACAAGGGTAAGAGACTGATTCTAGACGGAGTCAAAGACCATTGCATTCCTCATGTGAGAGGAAAGAGAAATGCCCATGAGATGTGGACAACATTGTCCAATCTCTACCAGAGTACCAATGAGAACCGGAAAATGGTCCTGAAGGAGAAGCTGAAGACTATTAAGATGGGTAATGATAGTGCAGCTGGATATCTCACAAAGATTACTAATGTGAGAGATGAGTTGGCAGTAGTTGGAGAGGACATTCCACCCACTGAGTTGGTGCGGATTGCAGTGAATGGCCTCCACCATTCATGGATGAACTTTGCTGATGGGGTTTGTGCACGTGAGACCCTTCCCACATGGGAGAGGTTTTGGGATGATTGCATTCAGATAGAGATCAGGAAAGGTCAGCTTGGGGTAGCCAAGCCAGTTGAGCAGGATGAGGATGTAGCATTGTCGACAGGAGGCAAGAAAGGCAAAGGGAAGAAGCAGGCTTCCACAAGCAATGGTGGGGGCAAAGACAAAGGTAAAGGTAAACAGGGTAACACACAGAAGGACTATTCCAAGGTGAAGTGTTGGAATTGTCAAAAGATGGGACACTATGCAGTTGTGTGTCCGGAGAAGAAGAAGAAGGGGAAGAACCAGAGCGTGGTAGCTTCAGCAGAGGTAGAGGACTTTGCAGTTCGTTTTGACTGGGAATTTGGGTTCACTGCGTATGAGTCCTCTAGTGCAGGATCACCTACCACAAAGGTTCAGAGGGAGCATGCTTTTCCCTCGATTGGCGGAGCATCTTCGGGTATCTGGTATGTGGACAGTGGGGTTTCACGTCACATGACAGGAGTCCGGGAGTACTTCTCAGAGCTTTCAGAGAGTGGCATTGATATTGAGGTAGTACTCGGTGATGACAGAGTTGTTAGAGCAGTCGGCGTGGGGACACTGACATTTCAGAGGGAGTCTAAACCTTCATGTCAGATGTTCTTTATGTGCCAGGGATGAGGGAGAACCTCATATCCGTCTCAGCGTTGGAGGACAGAGGATATGAGGTACTGTTCAGGGGAGGGCAAGTGTTGATGTATCCCAGGGGCACTCCAGCTGATTCAACTAAAGTGATAGGTGTACGCCATGCAAAGGTGTACAAGTTTGCATTCCAGTCCCTTGTGGCATTGAGCAGTAGTACCGACAACAGAGCTAGCAGTTCTGAGCTGTGTGAGGTTTGGCACCGCAGGATGGGACATATGTATCATGGAGCCTTGAGGACCTTGCGGGAGATCACTACAGGTGTGCCAGATTTCAGTATTGATCACTTTGATACTTGCAGAGGATGTGCGATGGGCAAGTTTGCCAAATCCCCTTTTCCCAGCAGTGGCAGCAGAGCGACTGGGATACTTGATTTGATTCATTCTAATGTGAGCGGTTGGATGTCTCATGTTTCCTTGAGTGGATATGGGTACTATGTTTTATTCATTGATGATCACTCCAGGAGGACCTGGATTTATTTCTTGAAGACTAAGAGTGAGGTCTTCAAGCGGTTTCAGGGATTTAGAGCTCTTGTGGAGACATAGACAGGTCGGAAGATCAAGTCCCTGAGGTCGGACAATGGGAGAGAGTACACCCTTGGAGAGTTTGTTGACTATTGTGCGGAGGCAGGCATTAGGAGGGAGTTCACTGTTCCTTACAACCCCCAGCAGAACGGGGTTGCGGAGAGGAAGAACAGATTCATCGTAGGGGCTGCCAAATCCATGTTACATGATCAGGGGTTGCCATTGTTCTTGTGGGCAGAGGCCTGCAACACAGCTGTTTACTTGCAGAAGAGGAGTCCGCATCATGCCTTGGGGCACATGACTCCGGAGGAGGCTTTCTCTGGGAAGAAGCTTGATATTGGTCATCTTCGTATATTTGGATGCATTACATACTCCTACATACCCAAGGAGAAGAGGACCAAACTAGAGCCCACCGCAGAGAAGGGTATCTTTGTGGGCTACACTGAGACCTCAAAGGCCTTTCGGATTTACATTCCTGCACAGAGGAGAGTTGTTGTTAGGCGGGATGTGAAGTTCGAGGAGGACAGGGCCTTTAGGAGGTCACAGGAGTTAGAGTATCTGGATCAGCCAAACCCTCAGCAGTAGTTGAGTCAGTTGCAGGGATCCAGTGGGCAGGGATCAGGAGGATCAGGAGGTACATCTATCAGGATGTCAGGTCCGTCAGTGAGCAGTGGCTCGCCGAGCCAGAGGGGTGGTGCTCCAGGCAGCATGCAGAGCAGTTCACTAGGGAGTCCACTGATGGACAGGTCACACGATACCTCAGCTTCTACAGGTTCAGGTGCAGGCAGGAGGACAACAGACATACAGTCAGGAGTTCAGGCTCCTGATGATGATGGGGAGGAGGAGTTTCATTCTCCTATGGGAGAAGTGCACTCAGGGAAGAGGAAGCCCAAGTGGCTTCAGGACACCTTGAGAGATGCCACATCTGTTGCTAAGCCGAAGAGGCCGGTCAGAGAGAGTAGACCACCTGAGAGGTTTTGTAGCTATATGGCAATGGTAACCAGCATCCTTGACTCTGAGCCTTCTAGCTATGAGGAGGTAGCTAGCCAGCAGGTCTGGAGAGAGGCCATGCAGGAGGAGTACTCTTCTATCATGAAGAATGATGTTTGGGAGGTGGTGCCGAGTCTTGAGGGCAAATCCGTGGTTACTTCCAGATGGCTTTACAAGGTAAAGCATGCTGCAGATGGCAGCATTGAGAAATTCAAAGCGAGGTTTGTGGCTAGAGGGTTCTCCCAGGTAGAGGGAGTTGATTATGAGGAGACCTTCGCTCCCGTGCCTCGATATACTTTGATCCGCTCCATTATATCAATAGCGGCAGAGATGGGTTGGAAGATCCATCAGATGGATGTGAAGACTGCATTTCTCAATAGCTTCATACAGGAGGAGGTGTACATTGAGCAGCCACAGGGCTTTGAGGTGCATGGGAAGGAGTCCCATGTGTGCAGACTGAAGAAGGCCCTTTATGCCCTGAAGCAAGCTCCCAAAGCTTGGTACTCCATGATAGATACATACTTGCAGGGGTTGGGTTTCACAAAGAGTGAGGCAGATCCAAAACTTTACTTTATTGTGATAGGTGAGGAGCCTCTCATTCTGGTGCTGTATGTGGATGACTTGGTCATTACAAGTGCAGAGAGACTCATAGAGCACTGCAAGAGAGATTTTGCGGCGGAGTTTGAGATGAAGGACATCGGCTTGATGCATTACTTTTTGGGTTTGGAGGTGTGGCAGGAGGAGGGGCATTTCTTCTTGGGGCAGGGGAAGTATATTGTGGACATCCTTGGCAGATTCCACATGGAGGATTGTAGACCCATGTCGACACCGATGATCACCAACTAGAAGAAGCCTCATGCTTCGGATTTTGTGTTGGTGGATCCCACATTGTATAGGCAGCTCATTGGTTCCTTGATGTATTTGGTCAACACTAGACCATATATTTGTTTTGCAGTCAACACGATGAGTCAGTTTATGTGTGAGCCTAGGAAGGTTCACTGGGTGGCTGCAAAACACATTTTGCGGTACTTGCAGGGGACAGTGGATTATGGTCTGGACTACAGGCAGGGGGATGGAGTGAGATTGGCAGGTTACACTGATTCTGATTGGGCAGGTTGTGCTTCTGATAGGAAGAGCACTTCAGGGTGCTGTTTTGGGTTGGGTTCGGCAGTAGTGGCATGCTTCAGCCGGAAGCAATAGTCAGTAGCATTGAGTTCAGCGGAAGGAGAGTATATGGCAGCCAGTCTAGCTAGTTGTGAGGCCATCTAACTTCGCAAGATGTTGTTTGGCTTATTTGGTCAGCCGTTGAGACCTTAGTGATTTACTGTGATAATCAGAGTTGCATTAAATTCACGGAGAATCCAGTATTTCATGACAGGTCAAAGCATATCGAGATCAAATATCATTTCATCAGAGACTGTGTTCAGAAGGGCGTTGTGAAGCTTGAGTATATTCCCACTGATGAGCAGGTTGCAGATATTCTTACCAAAGCCTTACCACGGGGCAAGCATGACTACTTCAGAGACAAGATGGGTGTGGTGAGGAACACCTTTCTCGGTAAGAGGGAGTGTTGAAATTTGGTACCGGAGGACAAGTGGTTCCCTTAGGCTTTGATCTTTGGCCTAGGGAAAAGTGTCCAAAAGAATTTAATTTTTCTCCTAAAGTGACTTTATAATTTTTATAAAGTCAAATCTAATTTAAAAGTGACTTTAAGTGATAAAGTTACTAAAGCCTAATTTTAAAGTGATTTTTATAAAGTCAATGTAAAATTAGAAAGGAAAAGTGAAATTGGAAGTAAATGACTGAGTGGGTCTTTATTAAAGTGGGGTGAACTAAAAAATAGAAAGTGAGATTTAAATGAGCATTTAATCTCAGCCCTAGATCTCAATCTATTTCGGCCATTGGATTTAAGGATCACCCAAAAGTCACTTAGGGTTGGTTTAAGGGAGGAAAAGGAGGAAAAGTTCATTCATTCTTTCATGAGCAGATTGAGAGAGAGAGAGCAAGAGAGCAAGGGAGATTTCTGGACAGGAGGAGAAGGAGACAACAGCTTGGCACACATTCCAAGGCAACAGTTTAGCAGATTTGTACAGCTGATTCAGCACACAGTGAAAGGCAGATTTTGGCACGATTTTCTAGAAATCTGTACTGCTGGTTCGCACATAAATCGAGGAGTGGTTTGCACAGAAATCGAGGAGCAGTTTGCTGTTTTTTTGTTTTGTTTTTTTAAATTCCTGCACGCAAAACGAGGGCCGTACAATGCATTTATTGCAGTCCGTACAATGCATTTAATGCAGGCCGTACAACAGCATTTAATGTTGAAAGTGGGCACGAAAATCGAGGAGGCTGTACAACATTTATTACTATCCTGTTTGCTGTAATTTCCAGTTTGCTGTGAGGCACGGGAAAAGAGATATGTTGTGAATTTGCTTGCTGATTTTTTGCTGAATATTTCTCACTGTAAAAAAGGCATTTTCCAGAAATAAAGAAGAGCTCTCGAACTGGTTTTCCCCAAGAGTTGTAGGGGGTTTTTCTAGGGTCACATTGACCAAAAATCACTGTGGTCAAATGTGTAAAATGACTGTTTGTACTTGCTGATTTTTTTATTTCTGCATTTTCCAGCATTCTGTAAAATTTCCAGAATTTGTGTTTTCTGCAAAAATTTATTTTTTCAGTTGTTAAATGTATGGATATGGGAAAGGGCATTTAATTATATTGGAGAAATAAGTTGAAACTGAAAACCAGGGTGGGAAAACAAAAAATTTTACAACGCTCATTTGGACAGTCGCGCGCGGAGGGAGGAGGAGCTCTTGGAGACCAAGCTGAAGAGGGTTTTTTGCCAAATCTAAGTGCTTAGAGGAGAAAATCAAGAGGAGACCTCCGATTTCTCCATAGAAACGGTATGAGGATTAATTTTTTTTTTTTTGTTTTCATTGTTTAAAAACATTGTTTTTGTATGTATTTCATTGGTTTTGGTTGGGAAACTTGGTATGGGCACCATTTTTATTTTGTTTTCATTGTTTTTAAAGAATTTTTTGTATTTCTTCATTGTTTTGGGTTGGGTAACTTGGTATGACTATGGGAACCAAATTTTTTTTTGTTTTCATTTTTTTTAAACATTGTTTATGTTTTTTTCATTGTTTTTGCCATTTGGTTGGGTAACTTGGGTTTGGAATGGTTGAGTAATTTGTGTTTGAAACTTTGAACTTTGGAATGGTTGTTTTAGGTTGGGTTACGGGTAACTTGGATTTTAATTGTACAATCATCAATGTAAAAATTAAAAATTAAAATACTAAATTGGAATTGTAAATTTGTAACTTGTAATTTTGTAAATGCTAAATTGTAATCCTAATCCTTATTTTCCCATAGGTTCACAACTGCACCAAAACACCATTCAAGACTTCAAGTTTGCAACTTCAAAGTTCAAAAACAAACATGCCAAGGAAATTGGATCCTTTCTGGGAATACGCTGTACCTCATGCTTCGAATGATAGACAAAACTTGAGTTGCAAGTTGTGTGGAAAGGAGATGTTCAGGGGGGTGTACAGGTTGAAGTTTCACCTTGCACAAATCCCTGGACATGATGTGGGGCCTTGTGCAAATACAAATCCTGAACTTATCCAAAGAGCCATGAGAGCATTGGAAGAATTAGAACAAACTAGAGAGGCCAAAGAAGAACTCGAAAGGCAACTAAAAAGGTCAGCTGAAGGAAGTGGGCCAAGTGGCACTGGTTCTACTGCAGCATCAGCCAATCCGGTAGCTGCATCATCATTTTTTGTTCCTCGAACCACACCTGGTTCACAACCATCTATCGGTTCAATGCTAAAAAGAACTGAGAAAGAACAAGCTGACAAGTTGATGGCAAAATTTCTCCTTTGGAGTGATATTCCTTTCAACATTGTAAGGAATAATCCATTTTTCCAACCTACTGTTGATGCTATTGCTAGTGTTGGCCCGGGGTACAAAATCCTTCCTTATCATGATTTTAGAGGCCGGATTCTTCAAAATGAAAAGCGTGACTGCACCCAAAGATTAGAGAATTTTAGGGCATCATGGGCACAAACAGGATGCACTGTTATGTCAGATGGTTGGACTGACCAAAAGGGGAGAACCCTTATAAACTTCTTGGTTAGTTGTCCCAAGGGGACTGTGTTTATCAAATCTGTTGATGCATCTGCACAAATCAAAGATGCAAGAACTTTATGTGATCTGCTGGATGTGTTTATTTTGGAGGTGGTTGAACAACATGTTGTCCAAGTCATAACGGACAATGCTGCAAATTATGTTGCTGCTGGTAGGATGCTTATGGACAAGCATCCTACTTTATTTTGGACACCTTGTGCTGCCCATTGTATTGATTTAATGTTAGAGGACATAGGGAAAATTCCCTTTGTCAAAGATATTGTTGACTCATCAAAAAGCATTACAAAATTTATATATAATCATACATCTATGCTTAGCTTGATGAGAAGATTCACCAACAACAAAGAGTTGGTGCGCCCCGCCATTACACGGTTTGCCACCAGTTTCATATCTCTTCAATCCCTATTGAATTCTATGTAGGATGTGAAGAGAATGTTTCTTTTAGAGGAGTGGCGTGCTTTGCCAATGAGCCGTGTTGTCGCACAGATTGACACGACAACGCTCAGACCGGGGGCTGTCATTCTGATCCCCGATCTCTCCGTTTAAGCCTGTCTCCCGTGGCTAAGGGGGGTAGACCCTGTGAGGTGAAGGGGGCCAACTGTTGGTCAGTTGGTTTGGGAGACACAAAGCACTAAAATGATTTAGAAGTTAAAAGACCAATGCCTTAAAAGATTGGTGTTAAAACGATTACTTGTTAGATGATATAGAAATATAAAACATGAACAACAATCATTTGTCATCAAATAACCCTAGAACAGTGCAAGATATCAGTTAAAACCACAAAGTTTTTATAATGACCAAATCTCAATAATGATATCCAGCAATTAAAAATTTCGAAAAGATCAATGCTTTAAACAACCACGCAATTATGAATCATTAACCAGATATCATATGCAGCTAATTCATGTGCAGACTTGTCTAAAAATGATAAACATTTATCGATAAATTTGAATCTCAGCAGGAAAAATAAAACGCGACGAGCTGAGACTAAACCTGGCAATTTTTTTTTTATATGATTTTAAAACCTAATTTTTTTTTTTTTTTTTTTTTTTTTTTTTTTTTTTTTTTTTTTTAAATTAAATAAAACAAACTAAAATTAAACTACAGCTAAAGACCTAAGCCAAAAAAAATAAAAAATAAAAAATTAAAACATGATTTAATATATACAAAAAGTGAATCTAAAATCTATAACTATGCTAACCCCTAACATAATGCTAAAATAAGAATTAAAACTAAAACTATAAGATAATCAAAATTATGATCTATATACCCTAAAAAAGGACTCTTTTTAAATTTTTTTTTTTTTAATAATTTTTATGATTTTAAATTTTTATATTAAAAAAATGAAACAAACTATATTTAAAGGCTATAAGCTAAATTAAATAAAACTATGATCTAAAAAAAAGAAGAAGAAACTAAAACTTAACAAAAAATAAAAATTAAATTATTAAACTAAAGGAAAAATAAGCCTAAATCCTAGCTACCAATCATGCAAATCATAATGTCAAATTTAAAAGACGGAAAATCTACCAAAATACTGAACGGTGTCATTAAAAAACGAAATCGAAACTCTAGACAGATAGTCGGGCATCATGCACAGTGGACGGCGGCAAGGAAAAACTTGAAATCGATTTTAAGATTACCTGAAGACGATGATACGCAGACATGGCAAAGGCATTACCTGGCCCGACGGTGCTTATGATGGATAACTTATGGTTTCAGATGTTACCTGTTTGACCCGAAGCCTCCACACGAAATATTCTCAGCTAGTTTACTTGAAAGCTTTTGGATACAGTAACACGTTTTCAGCCAACACACCCAAAAAAAATCGCCCAGGATTATTCAGTATGTGCGTCCTCAGATCAGCTAAATAAATGAATCTTCATTGATTGGCCCGTAGTAAAATGCAGGTTGAGGCTCCCAACAATCGCTTGCCCTCAATGCCCATGCCCGTGCCTGGCATTCACTGAAGAATTGATTCGCCTGAGCAACTCTACGGTGAATGATTTCTGTCTGCGGATCGGATACCCTCGACGGCGGTGCGTTTAACTGCGAGTAGAAAACGACATTCGATGCCTCATTTTTTGGAGAGCCGTCAAAGAGAAAATTTTTACCCAGCCGACAACTGATTATCTCCTTATGGCTTTGAAAATTTATATGCATACAGTCAGACAAGCGATAGATCAAATAGAACCTGAGACAGGGTTTTGTTGGAGATAAATGCATATATCTTTTATTACATAATGGACGAAGGCTGGACACATGGATCCAAGGAAGCTATGCCAATGTCTGAAACTCAATAACCTGACCTCAAAATCTCAATTTCTCCTGTTCCAGAAACCCTAAAAAAATTCTCAAAACCCTATACCTGCAAATACAAGAAAACCAAAACCCTAATGAAGACTGCGTATAAGGCAAAATTTGAAACCCAGATCAGCTAGTTAATTTACAAATTGTGGCCCCTGAAATGCCAGATTTAGCAATAACAGCAGTAATATTTTCAGAAAATTTATTTTAATGTAAAACGCTTCAGAAAACCCTGCATGTATTCATAAAAAAATATTTCGAATGATAAGCCCGGGATCAAGAACTGGCTGGGCTCATTCAGAAAACACAACCCGGGAGTTGGTTGGTTCAGCTGAGAACTTCCCCTAACGCCCGGTAATCTAAAAAAAAGATTTCCTGCACAACTTAAAATCAACCATCAACACAGAAGGAGAAAACAATAGTGAAACCCCGATCAAATGGAGATACTTGCCAATATATTTCAGGATCTAAACTATCATTCAAACCTCAAAGATCAGACAAGATACCGGTGCCTAGATCAATCTTCATTAAGCTATCGTTAATCGCTGAAAATAAAATTATGCAGAACAAATAAAACAATCTTACAACATTTTCAGAAGAGTAACACTAGCAAGATTTTTTAACCCCAAAGTCTTCTTTATTGCTCAAAAAAAAAAAATGACCTACAAGAGAGCTTCTTCAGCACAAGACTCATAGATCCAATGATCTCAATTGACCCCTAGCACCCTATTTAAAGGAAATGATCCCAACGGCTAGTTCGAGTGATCCATGTCGAAATGATCTCGACCGTTGATGAGAATCAAGACATCTCTTAATCTCATCCGTCAATTTATTAAAAAATGATATTTTACATGCATTCACTCAAAATATTATTATTTTATTATTTTAGGGTTTTTGCTTTATTTTATAATTTTTATTTTTTTAATTTTATATTTTATTTTATATTTATTATTATTATGGATCCTCGAACTTAGCCTTTGGAACAATCTCCTAGGACCTAGGACTTAGGACTCATGAGGGGATTTATAACATTTTCCAACCCTCAAGACACTTTACATCATGACTTTTACAATTTACATCTTAAGGGGGAAAACCCCTTTATCATAGACCCTCTTAAACCACCCAGTGCTGTGACACAACTATAATCTAGCAGATTAACGCACTAGGATTCTCCTAAAATTCTAATGACAAAATCAATCTCGGCTTTGGGGTCAGGCTGAAGGAAAACTCTGCCGATCATGGATCGGTGAGACGAAAAACCTTCCGGGACGTAGATTATCATTAGAAAGTTAGGTCCACTCAGGCAATTTACATACACGACTCATATCTGCTAAGATTATTTACATTTCATATATGCAGACTGGGTTTACAACATAAATCGATCAAGCTGTTGATGACTGCAGGATGACACGTTCACGTCGATCAGGTGCTACCCCTTTTTGCAAAAAAGGGGGGTGTACTGCATGGGTAGTTGACCCGCAGTGGTCAACATCTGGCTCTACTTGGGGACACGTTGCTGCATTGTAGGAATGTGAGAATCCAGAATCTGCATCCACGAAGTACATATAAGTAGCGTCCATCCAAAAATCATCATATACATTAAGCACAGGAAAGATAAAAGCTCTTCATTTATTAACTATCTAGTAACATGAAAAGTAAATCTAATCCTAAGACAAAAATGAAATGCTGAAAACACAAGGAGTAGGGATAGAAATACAATACAAAGGATGCCCCATGGCATCAGATGTGTTCAATATAGTGTATACTGAGCATTTGCCTGCTTTCAGGCAAATCTGTCGGCTGCTTGTCGGATGTGCCATGTCCAATTCTACATATGGTAGGACTTTTTCCTATCCGAAAATCAAGCTGCTCGCGGCCATCTGATGCATCAAATCTTCTTCTCATTTTCTTTCTCTTGCGCTTTTTCTTTGTGGCAGGTTGTATTACTGATGACATGGAACTTTCTGCTTCAAAGCTATCAGATGAAGTATGTAAGATATGCGTGACATGTCTTTCTTTATCCTGCATCTGATCTTTATCATTTTTAATTCTATCTGGATCACCTTCAATTAACCACCTTTCAATCGAACCAATGACCTCCTCATAGTAAGATGGAGCTTGTTGCAACAAATGAGAAGGCTCCTAATCTATTGATGTCTCCTGGTTTCTCTTACCCTCTGACCATTGTTGAAACTTTTGAACCTGTATTTTAATGGCATCCATCTGACTAGAGTGTTCAACCTTTATAGCACTGGTTTGCCTAGCATGATGTTCTTCCATATCTTTTATTACTTTATCGTTCTTTTCCTTTATGTTCATCAAGCAATGCTGCATGGAGTTTATTTCTTCTTTATGATTTGCTTGCATGGTGGCCAACTGATTATTATGATCGAATGTCATGATAGTCATTTTTTCATCCATAGTTAATAACTTGTTTTGCATAGAATTAATTTCCCTATCATGATCAGCTTTCATGGTCATCATATTTTCTTCTAAGCTTGACATTTTGCTTTGCATGAAACTAAATTCTGTGTCATGATTAGTCTTCATGGCTTCAATTTCTTTAGCATGCTGATTTTGCATAATCTCCATCTCCCTATTACGTTTTTCCAGGTGGGTGCATAAAGTTCTCATATCATTGATGTAATTAGTTTGATTAATCTCCATATTTTTTACCAGCAGCATTAGCTCCTGTATAATTTGCTTTTGATCCTCATTTTCGTTGTCATTTGTCTTTGCTTTTCCACTATCATGGACTTGATTTGAAATAGTACAGGTGGATGACACATTCTGATATGAAGAATCGTCTTGGAATCTTTCACCGACAGCTGGACCTTTTATCAAATTACTTTCATTCTGTTGCACAATTTTAGGGGCAGAAGGCAAGCTGTTTGGATTATCATATCTATCTTTAAAAGCATTGACAATGTCTTGTAAAGAAGTGAAAGAATCCTTAGGAAAATTATTAAACCAATTCAAAGCATCACCCTCTAAAGAAAAGACAAAAAGACGCATTTTGATATCTTCATGATTAAACTGAGGGGGTCTACAATATATGATCACTATACGAGCCAACAAGCCTAGATGCCTTTTAACAGCGATTGAATCACCACCCGAGAACACAGGTAATTTGGAAATGGCCTCCTCCGGAAAATCATGGAGACGGTCAGTAAAATGACATGGTTTAAAAGAATAATCCATGATGAATAATAAGGGATGATAGAACGAGATCTCTGCTCAAGAAAATCAATAGATGAAAGGAGTGGAGTCGCCACTTGAACAATGAATCTGATTCTAAGATCCAGAAAGCAACCAACAAGCAGATATGAGGAAGACTTCTTGTCTGGGAAAAATAAGAAAATGGAGTCGCCACCCAAACAAGAAACAAAACGAAGAGAAGTTGCTGATATGACGAAAGATAAGATCCAAATGATGCCAAAAAAATGTTGAATCTGCCAGCTCAAATGAGAGATGAGAAAGATGAAAGATGATGATAAATGTCGAATAAACCAAGGACAGAAAAAACTCTGTCCCCGGCAACGGCGCCAAAAAATGTTGTCGCACAGATTGACACGACAATGCTCAGACCGGGGGCTGTCACTCTGATCCCCGATCTCTCCGTTTAAGCCTGTCTCCCGTGGCTAAGGGGGGTAGACCCTATGAGGTGAAGGAGACCAACTGTTGGTCAGTTGGTTTGGGAGACACGAAGCACTAAAATGATTTAGAAGTTAAAAGACCAGTGCCTTAAGAGATTGGTGTTAAAACGATTACTTGTTAGATGATATAGAAATATAAAACATGAACAACAATCATTTGTCATCAAATAACCCTAGAACAGTGCAAGATATCAGTTAAAACCACAAAGTTCTTATAATGACCAAATCTCAATAATGATATCCAACAATTAAAAATTTCGAAAAGATCAATGCTTTAAACAACCACGCAATTATGAATCATTAACCAGATATCATATGCAGCTAATTCATGTGCAGACTTGTCTAAAAATGATAAATATTTATCGATAAATTTGAATCTCAGCAGGAAAAATAAAACGCGACGAGCTGATTTAATATATACAAAAAGTGAATCTAAAATCTATAACTATGCTAACCCCTAACATAATGCTAAAATAAGAATTAAAACTAAAACTATAGGATAATCAAAATTATGATTTATATACCCTAAAAAAGGACTCTTTTTTTTTTTTTTAATTTTTATATTTAAAAAATGAAATAAACTATCATTTTTTGGGATTCAACTGCGTTAAGTAAGTCATTCAAACGTATGACCATTTCCATGAGAGGTAGTCGTAACTGACTAATTTCTCATGATTTTTGAATAGTTCACTTAGCACTCATTGCATCGGGTGATGCTCACAGGGGTGAAGAAGTGGGATTGAAACTAGTGAAATGTGGAGAACGAATCACATAGCATCAATCATCACTTCCGGGGCTTGCACCCGGTAACCAGGACTTCCCAGGAGGTCACCCATCCCAGAACTCCTCTGGCTCAAGCGCGCTTAACTGTGGAGTTTTCCCCACAATCAAGCCCACTTAGCTTGCTACCCCATTTGCAAAACCTTAGCAAGTATTGTGCCTCATGAACCATTCAAGTAGAGATCCCTTGACTCTTTTTGAATTTAAGTATGGGGGATTTACGCAGTGCATTGTATTAGATATCATTTTTTGGGATTCAACTGCGTTAAGTAAGTCATTCAAACGTATGACCATTTCCATGAGAGGTAGTCGTAACTGACTAATTTCTCATGATTTTTGAATAGTTCACTTAGCACTCATTGCATCGGGTGATGCTCACAGGGGTGAAGAAGTGGGATTGAAACTAGTGAAATGTGGAGAACGAATCACATAGCATCAATCATCACTTCCGGGGCTTGCACCCGGTAACCAGGACTTCCCAGGAGGTCACCCATCCCAGAACTCCTCTGGCTCAAGCGCGCTTAACTGTGGAGTTTTCCCCACAATCAAGCCCACTTAGATTGCTACCCCATTTGCAAAACCTTAGCAAGTATTGTGCCTCATGAACCATTCAAGTAGAGATCCCTTGACTCTTTTTGAATTTAAGTATGGGGGATTTACGCAGTGCATTGTATTAGATATCATTTTTTGGGATTCAACTGCGTTAAGTAAGTCATTCAAACGTATGACCATTTCCATGAGAGGTAGTCGTAACTGACTAATTTCTCATGATTTTTGAATAGTTCACTTAGCACTCATTGCATCGGGTGATGCTCACAGGGGTGAAGAAGTGGGATTGAAACTAGTGAAATGTGGAGAACGAATCACATAGCATCAATCATCACTTCCGGGGCTTGCACCCGGTAACCAGGACTTCCCAGGAGGTCACCCATCCCAGAACTCCTCTGGCTCAAGCGCGCTTAACTGTGGAGTTTTCCCCACAATCAAGCCCACTTAGCTTGCTACCCCATTTGCAAAACCTTAGCAAGTATTGTGCCTCATGAACCATTCAAGTAGAGATCCCTTGACTCTTTTTGAATTTAAGTATGGGGGATTTACGCAGTGCATTGTATTAGATATCATTTTTTGGGATTCAACTGCGTTAAGTAAGTCATTCAAACGTATGACCATTTCCATGAGAGGTAGTCGTAACTGACTAATTTCTCATGATTTTTGAATAGTTCACTTAGCACTCATTGCATCGGGTGATGCTCACAGGGGTGAAGAAGTGGGATTGAAACTAGTGAAATGTGGAGAACGAATCACATAGCATCAATCATCACTTCCGGGGCTTGCACCCGGTAACCAGGACTTCCCAGGAGGTCACCCATCCCAGAACTCCTCTGGCTCAAGCGCGCTTAACTGTGGAGTTTTCCCCACAATCAAGCCCACTTAGCTTGCTACCCCATTTGCAAAACCTTAGCAAGTATTGTGCCTCATGAACCATTCAAGTAGAGATCCCTTGACTCTTTTTGAATTTAAGTATGGGGGATTTACGCAGTGCATTGTATTAGATATCATTTTTTGGGATTCAACTGCGTTAAGTAAGTCATTCAAACGTATGACCATTTCCATGAGAGGTAGTCGTAACTGACTAATTTCTCATGATTTTTGAATAGTTCACTTAGCACTCATTGCATCGGGTGATGCTCACAGGGGTGAATGAGCATGGAAATGGTCATACGTTTGAATGACTTACTTAACGCAGTTGAATCCCAAAAAATGATATCTAATACAATGCACTGCGTAAATCCCCCATACTAGAAATAAACTATATTTAAAGGCTATAAGCTAAATTAAATAAAACTATGATCTAAAAAAAAAAGAAGAAGAAACTAAAACTTAACAAAAAATAAAAATTAAATTATTAAACTAAAGGAAAAATAAGCCTAAATCCTAGCTACCAATCATGCAAATCATAATGTCAAATTTAAAAGACGGAAAATCTACCAAAATACTGAACACTGTCATTAAAAAATGAAATCGAAACTCTAGACAGATAGTCGGGCATCATGCACAGTCGACGGCGGCAAGGAAAAACTTGAAATCGATTTTAAGATTACCTGAAGACGATGATACGTAGACATGGCAAATGCATTACCTGGCCCGACGGTGCGTTATGACGGATAACTTATGGTTTCAGATGTTACCTGTTTGACCCGAAGCCTCCACACGAAATATTCTCAGCTAGTTTACTTGAAAGCTTTTGGATACAGTAACACGTTTTCAGCCAACACACCCAAAAAAAATCGCCCAGGATTATTCAGTATGTGCGTCCTCAGATCAGCTAAATAAATGAATCTTCGTTGATTGGCCCGTATTAAAATGCAGGTTGAGGCTCCCAACAGTCGCTTGCCCTCAATGCCCATGCCCGTGCCTGGCATTCACTGAAGAATTGATTCGCCTGAGCAACTCTGCGGTGAATGATTTCTGTCTGCGGATCGGATACCCTCGACGGCGGTGCGTTCAACCGCGAGTAGAAAACGACATTCGATGCCTCATTTTTTGGAGAGCCGCCAAAGAGAAAATTTTTACCCAGTCGACAACTGATTATCTCCTTATGGCTTTGAAAATTTATATGCACGCAGTCAGACAAGCGATAGATCAAATAGAACCTGAGACAGGGTTTTGTTGGAGATAAATGCATATATCTTTTATTACATAATGGATGAAGGCTGGATGCATGGATCCAAGGAAGCTATGTCAATGTCTGAAACTCAATAACCTGACCTCAAAATCTCAATTTCTCCTGTTCCAGAAACCCTAAAAAAATTCTCAAAACCCTATACCTGCAAATACAAGAAAACCAAAACCCTAATGAAGACTGCGTATAAGGCAAAATTTGAAACCCAGATCAGCGAGTTAATTTACAAATTGTGGCCCCTGAAATGCTAGATTTAGCAATAAGAGCAGTAATATTTTCAGAAAATTTATTTTAATGTAAAACGCTTCAGAAAACCCTGCATGTATTCATAAAAAAATATTTCGAATGATAAGCCCAGGATCAAGAACTGGCTGGGCTCATTCAGAAAACACAACCTGGGAGTTGGCTGGTTCAGCCGAGAACTTCCCCTAACGCCTGGTAATCTAAAAAAAAGTGTTGCCACCTAATCCGAAACGGATGGGTGAACTGGGCAGTCATCTAGAAGATGAACTGATCCGTTTTTATTTTTGTATATAAACATGAGTTACCTAATGAATAATATCAATCAGTTTTGTCTCTTGTTCAATGTGGAGTTACCCTGGCCTGACATGGTATCAGAGCACAGGTCCCAAAATAGTGTAACTCCTGCTGAGCGCTGCATCATCCTGAGCGATTCCCTGACTGCAATACGTTTCTGATTTTTATTGAATGCCCTGCGCTCTCTGACTGCCAGAGACTGCGCATTGTTTTTTATAAACGTTTGCCCCTCTCTGCGCATACCTGAATGTATCGGTTATGCCTGACATTGTGCAGTGAGCGTGGAATACGCTGTTGAATGTGACCTTCGGTTTCCTTGCACTGTTGTGACAAATAATTTTTTTTTCCTCTCGCCACTCTGAATGAGGGTTCCTTCCTGGAGAACTGGGTTCACGCCTCTGTGGATAACGATACGACCCTTATTCCTTCTTTGTTTTCTGATTGCATAACTGTTTGAAGACCCCTTTGCACCATTGATAAGCTCATCTGCAAGGCACTCAGCTATCGTTTTTATATTTCGGAATGCACTGTCTTGCGCACCAGTGGTGAGCAGAAAGATTGCTTGATTTACACGTCTCAAAGGAGATATATAAACTGCTTGACGTCGAACAACACCAGCTGAACCAATTCGAGTAGCATCTTCTTTTGGACCACTGTTTATGATGGCATATCCGACTTCTCTTGTTATTTAGCTGCCCAACCAAATCTGTGATACGTGGTTTACCATTTTCTTTTCTCAGTTGCTTCTGGTTATACGCTGCTCTCCCATATACACTCCAGCACCGGTCCCCTCATACATTGGTGGTATCCGCTCCCAATTTTAATTGTTATACGCTGCTCCAGCACCGGTCCCCTCATACATTGGTGGTATCCGCTCCCAATTTTAATTGGTATATGTTGAATCAAACTGGTTTTTTGGGCGACGGGAAATATTCGATGGGAAATATTTGTGGACTCCCCTGATTTGGTCGTTGGACGTTGCTCATACGAAGCCGAGCTCTTGCAATCGTTTTGAAGACCTCGTTCCTCTGATGCGTTCCTACGACAGAAAGTATATTCAAGTGTTGAAGCGTTGATGCGTTCCATTTGAACTGCTGCTTGTGCTTGAATGACATGGTATGCTTGTGATATGTTGTTTTATGAAGTTATTGGGACTCAGAAAATTCCTTTACAAGCTGCCGAAGCCATCGGGATCACACTTCCAAATTTTAATTGAAATTGTGTTTGGAAATGAGAGCCTTTTGCACCTCTGTTTGATTATGGTAAATGATTTGCGCAGTTTGACTATGCATATAACCAAATGACTTGCGCAGTTTGTTTATGTATATGACTTTAAACCTGATTCATCTCAAAATTTTTGAGAATGACAAGAGAAATGATTTTAATGGCAGTATAATGTGTGCCGTTGATATGTATTTATGATGGCAGTTTTTGTATTGTAAGCAGTTTTTCAAAGGGGTTATATAAGCAGTTTCAAAAGCATTCAAAGTCATATCAGTCAGAACAATTGCACAGTTTGTTTTTATGCTGTATTGAAGCACAAAGTGCTATAATATTTCAATGAAATTCTGATGCCTTCTGTCACACATTAGAGGGATTTGTAGAATTTTTTTATCAAGCAGAAGTTTTTACAGAATGCATTCAATCATCTCTATGGTCGGAATAGTTCTCACTGGCAAGGAGAACTATTCTGAATGGTCTCGGATGGTAAAACACACCCTCATCTACAATGAGCTGTGGAAAGGAGTGTGTGTTGGAGAAGAAGACAAAGACCCTGTGCAGCCTACATCAGATAAAGAACTTGTCATCTGGGAAAACAAGAACAACAAAGCCTATGCATTGATCGCAACATCTGTAAATGAAGAAGTAAGTCGTCATATTTCATCCTATTCCACTGCCTTTGAAGCTTTACAAAAGCTGAAAGAACTTTATGATTCACATTCTGCACTTGAAGTTGTTCAGCTCATGATTAAACTCTTCACTCTTGAACTGAAAAATAATGACCCCCTTGCTCTTGCATCTGAAATAAAGTCTATAATGCATGATATTAAATCCACTAAGGTTGAGCTGGATATCTCTCTTATTGCCTTTCTCAAAGCACTCTATCCTACCTACTCTAATTATCTTGAGTCTTTACAAGCAAATGGAAATCTTAAAGACATAACCTTTGAGTCTCTTGTGAAAAAGTTTGCTGAAAGAGAGAAAGCCTTTGGAAAGAAAACAGTCCCTGAATCTTCTGAAGAGACTGTTTGCCTTGCTCATAAAGAAAAGCATCCTGCTCAAGATTCTACAAGAGGAAGAGGTGGACGAAGAGGAAGAGGAAGATACTTCAGAGGCAGGGGGGGCAGACATTCTCAAGCAGAAAAGGTAGATCTGCATTGCATTCGCTGCAAACGAAATGGATCACATGATGCTTCTACATGCAAGCTACCATGGGACAAAATTGAGCAGAGAAGAAATCAGCAGAAAGGTAAAACTAATGACACAGACAAAGGTAAAGTACCTGAATCCGCTCACTATATTGAGGCACAATGTAACATTGGAGTAAATGAAGACTTGTTTAATGCTTCACTTGCTTCTTCGAAAAATGACTAGTTGCTTGATTCAGGAGCAACCTGTCATATGACTCATAGGAAAGAATTTTTTGAAGATTTCACTGACAATGTTGATGGAGCAGTATACTTTGCAGATCAGTCAAAAATCAAGCCATCAGGGCTTGGCACAATCAGGCTTAAACTGCCTGGTCTTCCAGATTTTCTTCTGGATCATGTTCTATATCTCCCACAGCTCAAAAGAAACTTGCTGTCCCTGGTCCACATCCGCCAGCAAGGTCACTCCATTCACATGTTTGATGGCAAGCTTGAGGTAAGAAAGGCATCTGACCACTCACTTGTCATGAGGGGTATAGAAGAAGAAAGACTTCTTAAACTGCAAGGAACCTCTGCTCATGCACAACATTTTTCATATATTTCTCATCATGATGAAGGTACACTTCCATCAAGTTTATTATGGCATGCTAGATTTGGACATTTAAACTATGATAGTCTCCGCTTGTTGAAGAAAAATGGTGTTGCTGGTTTGCCTACAATTCCTAGAAAACATAAACAATGTGATGCTTGCATTCTAGGAAAGCATAGCAAACAGTCCTTTCATGATTCACATTCAAGAGCACATAGGAAGCTTGAACTTATTCATTCAGATTTATGTGGTCCAATGCCTGTTCCTTCTGCAAATGGAAATAAATATATCATGACATTTATTGATGATTACACCAGAATGTGTTGGGTTTACTTATTGAAGAACAAATCTGATGCTTTTCAAACATTCAAGAATTTTCATAAATGGATTGAAAATGATGCACAATCTCATATTGGGTCTATTCGCACTGATAATGGAAAAGAATATACATCAAATGAATTTGAACACTATCTTCGCCAACATGGGATTAAACATCAAACAACTGTGCCTTATAATCCTCAACAGAATGGTGTAGCTGAAAGAATGAACAGAACAATTTTGAATATGGTACGATCCATGCTTTTCTTCAAAAATGTAAAGACAATGTTTTGGGCTGATGCTGTTCTATGTGCTGCATATATAAAGAATAGATGTCCATCTAGTGCTATAAGAAACAAGACTCCTTATGAATTGTGGTATGGACATGTTCCTTCGGTAAAACATCTCAGGATTTTTGGTTCCACCTGTTATGCTTTAATACCAAAGGTACATAGAAACAAACTTGGTGCTAGAAGTCGTAAGTGTATCTTCCTGGGGTATTCAAACACATCTAAAGCATACCGCCTCTATGATGAAGTAAATACAAAGTTTGTTTTATCTAGAGATGTCATTTTTCTTGAATCATCCAAATCTGACAGTGTTGTTGAGCGGCAACTTGATCGCTTGGATAGATTCACAAAACCGAAATCATTTCAAGAGTTTGATAATCAGATTCCACATCTTGAAGGGGGGATTCCTATACTAGATCAACATGTGGAATCTTCTTCTGAAGAACAATCTCCCCTGCATGACACTCCAACAACGGATGATGCTTTAAGTGATGTAATTGATAGAATTGGGAGACTTAATCTTGATTCAATCCCAACTCAATCAACAGAACAGCCTGGACCATCTCAGAAAGGTCCCCCAAAGTGGCTGACAAAGACACTTGAAAGTGTTCATCCTGATGAAATTGGAAAAACAGGAACCAGAAATACAAACCGACAAGATGGAGGTGATGTAGATAACTCTAATTCACCTGTTGATATGGATGTTACTTATGATTGTGAATTGAACTTGTCTACAGATTTTGAACCAACTTCCTTCAAAGAAGCTGCTTCTCATGATGAATGGAAAGAAGCGATGCAGAAGGAGTATGATGCCCTCATAAAGAATGGCACTTGGAAGCTGGTTGATCCTCCATTTGGAACCAAACCTATTGGCTGCAAGTGGGTCTACAAGAACAAGTACAAAGCTGATGGCTCACTTGACAAGCACAAAGCTAGGCTTGTGGCAAAAGGTTTTGCACAGAAGGAAGGGGTCGATTATGAGGAAACTTTTGCTCCCACAGCAAAATGGGCCACCATCCGGACACTCTTTGCACTAGCTGCTCAGAACGGTTGGAAAGTCTATCAAATGGATGTAAAAACTGCATTCTTGAATGGAGATCTAAAAGAGAATGCTTTTATGTCCCAGCCTGAAGGATTTGCTATGAAAGCACATGAACACAAAGTATGCAAACTTGTGAAGTCCTTGTATGGCCTCAAACAAGCACCACGAGCCTGGTATGAAAAACTAACTGAGCATCTTCTGAAACTCAACTTCAAACATTTTGATCTTGATGATGCAACTTTATTTGTCAAGAAAGTTGGCAAAACAGTTGTATATCTTGTGGTATATGTAGACGATCTTTTAATGACAGGGAACAATGAAAGCTATATTGCATCCATAAAGAAAGAATTAGGAATTTTTTTTGAAATGACTGATTTGGGCTATGTTCATTACTATCTTGGCATTGAAGTAACCCAACATCCAAAGTCCATATTCCTTTCTCAAAAGAAATACATTGGAGATTTGTTAAACAGATTTGGCATGACAGAGTGCAATCCCCTTTCTACTCCAATGGAACAAAACTTGAAGCTCACATCTATTGAAGGAAAGGAGTTTGAGGATGCAACAAAGTATAGACAGCTTGTAGAAAGTCTCATCTACCTCACTACTACCAGACCAGACATTTCATTTGCTGTTGGAATCCTCTCCAGGTTTATGCAAAAGCCTTGTGAGGGACATTGGTCTGCTGCAAAAAGAGTTCTAAGGTACTTGAAGGGAACTCAAGACCTTGGAATCAAGTATACACAGGTGGACGACTTCAACTTGATTGGATACTCTGATTCAGACTTCGATGGAGACAAAGAAACTGGGGTATCTACTTCAGGATATGCTATGAGTCTTGGATCAGGAGCTGTCTCCTGGAGATCACGCAAACAATCAGTACCAGCAGATTCCACAACAGAAGCAGAATACGTGGCAGCAGCTGAAGCAACGAAAGAAATTGTGTGGCTCAGGAAAATTCTTGAAGATTTGCAAGTAAAACAAATACAATCTACTCCACTCATGATTGATAACACATCTGCAATAAAGTTGGCCAAGAATCCAAAGTTCCATGATCGTACTAAGTACATCAATACTAAATATCATCTAATCTGACATCATGTTGAGGCCAAAACAATCCATCTCCGTCATTGTTCCACAAACGAGCAAATTGCAGACATCTTCACCAAAGCGCTTGGAAGAGAAAAACTTGAAAGATTCAGAACGATGCTTGGACTCACCAACATCCCTTCAGATTAAGGGTGGGAATGTTGCCACCTAATCCGAAACGGATGGGTGAACTGGACAGTCATCTAGAAGATGAACTGATCCGTTTTTATTTTTGTATATAAACATGAGTTACCTAATGAATAATATCAATCAGTTTTGTCTCTTGTTCAATGTGGAGTTACCCTGGCCTGACAAAAAGATTTCCTGCACAGCTTAAAATCAACCATCAACACAGAAGGAGAAAACAATAGTGAAACCCCGATCAAATGGAGATACTTGCCAATATATTTCAGGATCTAAACTATCATTCAAACCTCAAAGATCAGACAAGATACCTGTGCCTAGATCAATCTTCATTAAGCTATCATTAATGGCTGAAAATAAAATTATGCAGAACAAATAAAACAATCTTACAGCATTTTCAGAAGAGTAACACCAGCAAGATTTTTTAACCCCAAAGTCTTCTTTATTGCTCAAAAAAAAAAATGAACTACAAGAGAGCTTCTTCAGCACAAAACTCACAGATCCAATGATCTCAACTGACCCCTAGCACCCTATTTAAAGGAAATGATCCCAACGGCTAGTTCGAGTGATCCATGTCGAAATGATCTCGACCGTTGATGAGAATCAAGACATCTTTAATCTCATCCGTCGATTTATTAAAAAATGATATTTTACATGCATTCACTCAAAATATTATTATTTTATTATTTTAGGGTTTTTGCTTTATTTTATAATTTTTATTTTTTTTAATTTTATATTTTATTTTATATTTATTATTATTATGGATCCTCGAACTTAGCCTTTGGAACAATCTTCTAGGACCTAGGACTTAGGACTCATGAGGGGATTTATAACATTTTCCAACCCTCAAGACACTTTACATCATGACTTTTACAATTTACATCTTAAGGGGGAAAACCCCTTTATCATAAACTCTCATAAACCACCCAGTGCTGTGACACAACTATAATCTAGCAGATTAACGCACTAGGATTCTCCTAAAATTCTAATGACAAAATCAATCCCGGCTTTGGGGTCAGGCTGAAGGAAAACTCTGCCGATCATGGATCGGTGAGACGAAAAACATTCCGGGACGTAGATTATCATTAGAAAGTTAGGTCCACCCAGGCAATTTACATACACGACTCATATCTGCTAAGATTATTTACATTTCATATATGCAGACTGGGTTTACAACATAAATTGATCAAGCTGTTGATGACTGCAGGATGGCACGGTCACGTCGATTAGGTGCTACCCCTTTTTGCAAAAAAAAAGGGGGTGTACTGCATGAGTAGTTGACCGGCAGTGGTCAACAAGCCGCAAACCAGAAGGAGAGGCCGTATGCAGACTAGTTTCATACCAGGAAGACTTTTGGGCGGGAGTGCAGGAGGTGTGCGCCGTTACTAAACCTTTGGTAAAGGTTCTTCGGTTGGTTGATGGTGAGAAGCCCGCAATGGGCTATTTGTATGAAGCCATGGACAGGGCGAAAGAAGCCATTCGGGCCTACTATGATGATAAGGGAGATGATGGGTTTCAGAAACAACTCCTTCTATGGGGAGTGATTGATGAGCGATGGAACAACACACTCCATCGTCCCATTCACGCTGCTGGGCTTTTCCTGAACCCTGCATTTTCTTATGCATGTGAGTTTGATTTTGATGCTGAGATCATGGATGGATTCTTATCCTGTGTCCAGAAGATGGTGCGATCTTCAGAACAACGTATAGAGATCTCTAAACAAATTGAGACATATAGGATGGCAGGTGGCACATTTGGCTTTGAGACGGCTATCACTGATAGGAGGATGAAAATGCCAGGTATTTTTTAGTTTGTAACTTTGTTTCAAATTTCATTGTCTCTTCAAATTCCATTTTTTTCTTATGTTTATTTAAAATTTTATTTGTAATTTTGTTGTAGATGCATGGTGGAAAATGTATGGTGGCAGGGTACCCCTTCTGCAAAAGCTTGCCATGCACATCCTCAGCCAAACATGCAGCTCCTCAGGATGTGAGCGCAACTGGAGTGTATTTGAAAAAATACACAACGAGAAGCGCCACAGATTAACACTTAAACATTTAAAATATTGCAAATTTCCAAATAAATTTTTGAATTCATTAAACAATATTTTTTTATAATTATTAATTATTATTTCATGATCTTTCTACAGGTTGGAGTCCCAGCGACTTAATGACATGGTCTATGTCTACTACAATCTTCGATTGTTGGTGAGGCAACTTGAGAGGACACCTGATGTGGATGCCATCTCATTGGATGGGATTGACACCACTGCTGCATGGAGGGTTGAGGCAGAGAGGCCTCTCATGGATTCTGCTGATGATTGGTTAGTGCAGGATGTAGTGGAGGGGGAGGAGGAGCAGGAGCAGGAGGAGGAGGAGGTGGAGGAGGAGGAGGAGGAACAAGAGGAGGAGGTGACACCGCCTGCCCGGGCTACCACTGCCACCAGTAGATGATGTGGTCTACCTCCTATAGCTCCTACTTTTAGTTCTTCAGCTTCTACAACACATCAGACTCCACTGCCATTTACACCAGCACGGGCACCAACATCTACATCTAGAGGGAAAGGGAACGCTGTGGCATTTTCTCGCAAGAGGGGCAGAGGAAATTAATATGATTAGACTTTCATTTTATTGTATATGACATTATGACATGATGAGATACATTATCATATTTTTTGTTGATATTTTGAGGCTGAGTTGGAACTCAGGAGTCAGGACTTATTATTCGGGACATGATTCAATGTTATGGGTGATTTTAGCGCTCGAAATGATATTAAACATCTTATATATTAGTTTTTTTATCATATTTATGTGTCAATGTATTTATTTTATGTTGTAGATGGTTTAGATATTAAAAAAATTGAAAACAAATGAAAAAAAATGAATATTTTTGTACCAAACAATTTTTTTCGATTTTTTCCCAATTTTTCCGATTTTTTCCGATTTGGTCCCCGCGCCGATTTAATCCCGATCACGATTTTCACAACATTGGGTCAAAGCATATCGGGATCAAATATCATTTCATCAGAGACTATGTTCAGAAGGGAGCTGTGAAGCTTGAGTATATTCCCACTGATGAGCAGATTGCAGATATTCTTACCAAAGCCTTACCACGGGGCAAGCATGTCTACTTCAGAGACAAGATGGATGTGGTGAGGAACACCTTCCTCGGTAAGAGGGAGTGTTGAAATTTGGTACCGGAGGATAGGTGGTTCCCTTAGGCTTTGATCTTTGGCCTAGGGAAAAGTGTCCAAAAGAATTTAATTTTTCTCCTAAAGTGACTTTATAATTTTTATAAAGTCAAATCTAATTTAAAAGCAACTTTAAGTGATAAAGTTACTAAAGTCTAATTTTAAAGTGACTCTAATAAAGTCAATGTAAAATTAGAAAGGAAAAGTGACTTTGGAAATAAATGACTAAGTGGGTCTTTATTAAAGTGGGGTGAATTAAAAAATAGAAAGTGAGATTTAAATGAGCATTTAATCTCAGCCTTAGATCTCAATCTATTTCAGCCATTGGATTTAGGGCTTCCCCAAAAGTCACTTAGGGTTAGATTAAAAGAGGAAAATGAGGAAAAGGTCATTCATTCTTTCATGAGCAGATTGAGAGAAGGAGAGCAAGAGAGCAAGGGAGATTTCTAGACAGGGAGGAGGAGGCAGCAGCTTGGCACACATTCCAAGGCAACATTTTAGCAAATCCGTATAGCTGAGTTAGCACACAGTGAAAGGCAGATATTGGGCACGATTTTCTAGAAATCCGTACAACAAGTGCACAGAAATCGAGGAGTAGAAATCCGTACAGCAAGTGGCTGTACCTTGGCACGCAAATCGAGGCAAATCCGTACAGCTGTACTGCTGGTTTTTCTGCATGCAAATCGAGGAAATCCGTACAGCGTATTTATGGCAGCTTGCACGCTTTTCTAGGCAGGCCGTACAACAACATTTAAGGCTGAAATTTGGGCACAAAAATCGAGGAGGCCGTACAACATTTATTGCTGTTCTGTTTTGCTGTTTGCAAGTTTTTCCAGTTGGCTGTGAGGCACAGAAAATGAGATAAGTTGTAAAAGTTTGCTTGCTGATTTTTTGCTGAATATTTCTCACTGTAAAAAGCATTTTCCAGAAATAAGGAGGAGCTTTCGAACTGGTTTTCCCCAAGAGTTGTAGGGGGTTTTTCCAGGGTCACCTTGACCAAAAATCACTGTGTTTAAATGTGTTGAATGGTTGTTTGTATGTGCTGATTTTTATTTCTGCATTTTCCAGCATTCTGTAATTTTTCCAGAATTTGTGTTTTCAACAATATTTATTTTCCAATTGTTAAATGTATGGACATGGGAAAGGGCATTTAACAATTTTGGAGAAATAAGGTGAAACTGAAAATCGGGGTGGGAAATGAGAAATTTTTACATCGATTTTCTAGAGCGAGGTTTGCTAAGAGAAATCGAATCAGTGATCAGAGTTGTAATGAGGGGCAGTGAGTACGAGGCAAAGATAGTGTCGAAAGACCAACGTAGAAGCAAAGAGGTAGAGATAGCGCTGGAAGACCAACGCAGAAGCAGAGAGGCAGATGCAGAGCCATAGGTAGCCATGCAGAGGTTAGTAGGGACTACGCAGATGCCAGAAGGGCCTGCATCATTCACGCAGAGGTTGCAGGAGTGACACAGAGAGCCAGAGAGGCTGCGTGCAGAGCCTCAGAAGGCTGATGCAGAGGCCAGGAGGGCTGACGTTGAGCTTCAGATTGTGCTGGAGAGGGTTTCGTGGGGTAGACTTTCCGAATATCTGCTTCCGAATAGAGAGGTATTACTGCTAGATTTTGTATCTCTGTCGGGGGAACCAGTTTGGCACCCAGTGTACTCAGAAAAGCTGCTTAATAATATAACCATCAAAATTGCTGCACCGGTTTTCCCAAGTTGGGTTTTTCCGGGGATGATTGTCCAAAAATAACGGTGTCCCTTATGTGTTTGTCTTTTTCTTTTGGCTGTTGATCTGTAGATGGTTGACACTGTATTGTGTTTATTTAAGTGTTTATATGGTTAAATAACTTGTTGGTAGTTAAGCAAGTAGGCGAAATAAACCAGAGAATATAGATAAAATTTCTAACGGGTAATACTTAGAAATTTCAACATGGTATTAGAGCGTGGTTGCAGATCACAGGAGAGCTGAAGGCATCAACCGAATCTGAGCATTTTCAGCATAAATAACTGTCCTGAGTGACAAAGGCTGTTCCTAGCAGAAAGCAACAAAGAAGGGTTGATGCAGAGGGACTGCATCATCAGTTCGGGCCAGAGAGAGGTTAGCGCAAAGGTTAAGGAGGGCAGAAAAGGCTCATGAAGAGCCACGCAGAGACCAGGAGGGTTGACGCAGTTGGCTAGTGGAGCATTTCAGCCAGTGCAAGGATTGTGCAAAGCCTAGAGGCTCAGTCCTTCAGTTGCTGGGGCATAGGAAGTTGTGGGCAGATTGCGGGGAGTAAAGCTGGTGGGGTGCTGTTGCCGCCGAGACAGAATAGTACCTAATGGGGTAAAACCAAGGTAAAGGGAGTCTCTACCTAGGCGGATATCTAGCCAAGAAATCTAGATCAGTGTTGCAGGTGCACAAGAGATTGGAGAGGTGCGGCTTGACAGTTGGCAGGCGGATTTCCAGGAGGGAAATCGAGACTTGGAGTCGAAGAGAGAACTTCCAGAGGGAAGTAGAGACTCGGAGGAGTCGAAAGGAAGACCAGAAAGATGGCCATGAATGGACTGAGGGATCAAGACAGGCTAGACGGGGCGTCCAACTTTGTGGTCTGGAAGGCCAGGATCATGTCCATTCTAGATAGATATCGCATCAAGGCCTTTGCCTTGAGAACAGTGGCTATCCTAGTTGACCCAGTTGACAATGAAAAGTACGAGGAAGCAATGGCCAAGGCGAAATGCATCATCCTTGATGGGGTCAAGGATCATGTGGTCCAGCATATTGCCGAGAAGGAGACGACAAAGGAAATGTGGGACACCTTGAAGACGTTGTACCAGCGTACTTCCATGCAGAGGAAGATGTTACTAGAGAATCAGCTGCGGTCATACCGGATGTAGAAGGGGGAGAAGATAGATCACTTCCTCAGTATATTGAAGGAAATCCAGGACCAATTGACTTCCATAGAGGCCACGCCGGATTAGGAGTTGATGGTGAGGACCGCTCTAAATGCAGTCTCCGAGGAGTGGGAGACTTTTGTCGAGAGCATTATGGGCAGGGAAAATCTTCCAGATTGGGAAGAATTGTGAGTAGCTCTTCGCCAAGAAGAGATCAGACGACTGTCCAAGACAGGAAGTAGCAACAAAGGAGTTTGTATCAAGAAAGAAGAGGAAGAGGATGCAACTTTGGCATCTGTGGGGAAGTAGGAGAAGAGGAAGAAAAATGACCTCTCCAGGATAAAGTGTTTCACTTGTGGGGAACTGGGGCATTATGTGAACCAGTGTCCAAGGAAGAAGAATAAGGGAGAGGCGTGTAACTCCAAGGCAGCGCCAGCGAAGGTGGAAAAGAAGGTAGAGGAGGATGACGATTGTGCCATGAGTGCTCATGTACCTCTAAAGAAGAGGTGGGGAGACATCGAGTTGTAGTTAGGAGGACTACAGGCGATAAGGGGCAAGATCCTTCAGGTACCCAAACTCTTGGATCATACCTGGCTACGGAAGCCCCGAAGTGAGAGTAGCAAGACTGGCAGATGTCGGTAGAAACAGATGCGGATGAAGTGATAGAGAGTGCTAGAAGTGTAGAAGTCCTGGGCAGCGCAGAGAGGGTTGCAACAGTGCGAGAGGCACAAAGGAGGTTGCAGCAGTGCAGGATGGCATAGAGAGGTTTGCAGCGGTGCGAGAGGCAGGGAGTTGTTGCAGCAATGCAGAGGCAGTAGAGGGAGCACGAGATAGAAGCAGAGAGAGCTTCAACATCGGGAGTGTTTCTAGTCTGACAGGGATATCAGTAGTTGGGTGGATCAGTTACTTACTTCTTAGTAACTAAGTTGCAGTGCAGTAGCAACAAATAGTAGCATGATGCAACATAATGAGAGGGGGTTGCAGTGTTGGGAGAAAGGACCAGCAACAGCACGGATGCAGAGGGAGTTGCCGTACGGATGCAACAGTGGCAGTGGCAGGGCCATGGGCAGTAGTACAGGATGCAACAGTGCAAAGGATGTTGGGCGGGGAGGCCTAGCATCAGCACAGGTATCGATGCCATATAATCAGGGTGATGCTAAGTGTGGAGTATTACTAGAGGACAGTCCTTCCTAAGAGGGAGCGTTGACTTGGGGTAACATCAGATGTGCTCTAGCCATGAAAATTGGTGGAGAGGCTAAAGCATATGAGATCTCCAAGACCCAAAAATGGTTTGGGCAGATTCTAGCCGGTTAAGGAGATATTAAAATAATTAATATTTTTAATGGAGTTCCTGAGTTTAAACTTAGGAAAAATAAAATATTAATGGGTATTAATATAAAACTGGGTTAGAAGGTTCCAAATGACATGGATCAAGCCAAATCTAATCCTAGCCGTTGATTAGAGATGTAATCTTAGCCGTTGAAGGACCAACATCAAAAATATAAGAGGAGGCTTGAGGGTCAGTTGGAGAACACATTAGAGTGATCAGTGATTCGATTTTCTAGAGCGGGGTTTGCTAAGAGAAATCGAATCAGTGATCAGAATTGCAGCGAGGGGCAGTGAGTACGAGGCAGAGAGGCAAAGATAGCGCCAAAAGACCAGTGCAGAAGCAGAAAGGCAGACACAAAGCTAGAGGGAGCCATGCAGAGGCTAGCAGGGACTGCGCAGAGGCTAGAAGGGCCTGCGTCATCCACGCAGAGGCTGCAGGATTGACGCAGAGAGATAGAGAGGCTGCGTGTAGAGCCTCAGAAGGTTGACGCAGAGGCTAGGAGGGATGACGCTGAGCTTCAGATTGTGCTGGAGAGGGTTTCGTGGGGCAGACTTTTCGAATATCTGTTTCTGAATAGAGAGGTATTACTGCCATATTTTGTATCTCTATCGGGTGAGCTAGTTTGGCACCTAGTGTACTCAGAAACACTGCTTATTAATATAACCCTCAGAATTGTTGCACCGGTTTTCCCAAGTTGGGTTTTTTCGGGGACGATTGTCCAAAAATAACGGTGTCCCTTGTGTGTTTGTCTATTTCTTTCAGCGGTTGATCTGCAGATGGTTGAGACTGTATTGTTTATTTGAGTGTTTATATGGTTATATAACTTGTTGGTAATTAAACAAGTAGGCGAAATAAACTAGAGAATACAGATAAAATTTCTAACAAGTAATACTTAGAAATTTCAACATCAACGCTGACAATACCAAACCCCTTGGTAGCATACTTGCCATTGTCTCCAAGCTCAGTATTCACCTGCATATCCTTCTCATCCAACTAGCTGAAATACTACTTGTTCCCAATATGGAAAAAGGCTCCTAAATCAATATTGCTCCCCACTGAGCTTGCCATGCAAGCTATCAATGAGAAATCCTTCTCAAACTGAGAGGCAAACTCTTCTACCTCAACTAACGCAGCTACATGCTCCTTATTCGACTCTTCTTCTTCCGGTTAGGACACTTAGATGCATAGTGTCCAAAAACATGGCAGTGGAAGCATTTGATCTTACTTAGATTTGTCTTCTTCTTGTCAACCTTTTGACTGTTCTTGCCCTTCCCTTTGCCTTTCTTGCCTTTGAATTTGCTTGCAAGAGAAAGATTCTCCTCTTCTTTCTCAACCTTGGAACCCTTGCCACTGCTACTAGAATTCTCAACTAGTTTGAGCCTTAGCTCCTCCTGAGTGAAGTCACTCCATAGGCGTTCCCAATCTGGCAACTGCTCTCGTCAAGTAATACTTTGAACGAAGGTATGCCAATCTTTGGTCAACCCATTCAGATGCACTGGCTCTATATCCACTAGCTTTTCTCTAATAACTGCTAGCTTATCACAAACTTCTTGAACTCTGGTGAGATAGGCAGTTGCACTCTCACCCGTATGCATCTTGATTGTCCGCAACTTCTCTTCGAGGACCATCTTCCGGTTCTCGGAAGGATTCTGGTAGACCTGGACTAAGGCATCCCACATTTACTGGTAGAACAAAGCAAAGCAACAATTGTGCTTATTGATGACTCCTTGAAAATGATGAGCATGATGGAAGGAGGGAACTGTAAGGACCCTGATGATGAAGCTTCCAGCTAATGAGTTCATTCTAGGAACACATTGATGATTGAAAGATGAAGCAGAATCTTGTTGCAATATGAAGATAAAGCGTGCAAAAAAATGTTGACTTCAGAGGGAGTGAATAACAAAATTCGACACCTTGCCTAAGAGGCTATTATAATCTTACAACTCTGATATTGATGATCTGCATGGGATATAACTTGGCTCCTTGGTAGGACATGTTGCACTCATATTTGTCAAAATTCCAAGGAATCGGAAGTACAAATTTTTTCAACAAGATCGGATCATCTATCAGCAGTTCATGTGTCACTGTAAACCCATTCTTCAAGTTATGTAATGTAAATGATGCTAGTAAGACCGTGAATGTATGTAATAACCTAGGTAAGCCTATTATTTTGGAAAGAGTTTCATCCTAGGAGATTTTTTGTCTCACTGATTCATTTGTGTTTTTAAACATGGATGGTTGGTAGAGTTTTTCTCTCCAGTCTTAACTCAAAGCTAGTGTGTAATTCTTCGTCAAAATCTTAGGTAAGTCCTAGTGTTTTAGTCGAGTCTTATGTAAAAGTGATTTGGGAATAATTTAAGCTATTTGGCTAAATTATTTTATTACAAATCACTTGGTTTACTAGATTAGATTGTGTCGCAGATTGGGTATGTTATTTGAGGATCTAAGTCGAACGAGTATTCCCCCTTCGAGGGTCTAAGTGGGACGAGTATTCCCCCTTGAGGGTTGAATTGTAATTCTTATGTAAAAAATATTTTAATGCATGGTCCCTCATACTTAGACACCATGGTTAAAATATCAGAGGGTGTGAAAAAATAATCAATCCATTCATGTGTCAATTAATTAAATTTTCTGGCAAAATTAAATTAAAATCTTAAGCAAATTTTTTAATTAATTAGAGTCAAAATTAAAATTTCTTAGGAAAATTAAAGTCTTAAGAATTTTTTTTGGAGGTCCTCCACCAAGGATTCTGGATATTTCAAGAAAAATTGCACTCTTGGACCTTGGTGATTAAGTCAGTCATTTTTTTGAAGAAATTAACTCAAAATAATTAATTTTGAGCTAATAAAAATGGAGTTAAATGAGAAATTCGAAAATTCCTCAAAAATAAAAATTCAATGTCTAAGATTAAAAAATCTTCAAGAGTTTATCAACGACCTAGATTATTTTGACAAGGATCAAAGAAACTAGCTGTTATTTTTCCACTAGGAGGATTTAGTTATAAATTAGAGAGTCATTTGAGTCTCTAATACGATGATCTCTAGCTAGAAAATTGCTGCTGAAGCTTTTATGTAAACTATTGTCCCGGTGAGAACTATTTTTTCTATCATAATAAAGACTTTGGGATGCGATTTCAAGGTGATCCATCTTCATGATTTGTGGTATGTACTGAGTACGGGCTTTCCTATGTTGTGCTAAATATTGGTAAGATCTGTTTTCATTAGATGGAGATAAAATCATGCTATTGATAGTTTTGGGCTAATCTTAGGTGGTTTGATTCCCCATATGATTAACAAATTGTCTTGAGATAAATACATAGTGTTTGCAGGTACTTTAGTCCTTGGTCTCCAAGTTCACAAACTTGGGTATAAATTATTTTGCTTGGATCCCAAATATTTGTATGGTGGATTTAATCTTCACTAAGGCTATAGTGTGCATTGGGTTTCTAAAGTATTTTTAGCCATTCATCAAAGGAAAAACTCCATAAAAAAAAATTATTTCTCAAATTTTTTATTTTAAAACTTTTGTACATTTGTAAATTTTGTGAAATTAAATTTGTTAATTTTTGCTAGTTGGGATTTTGGGTTTTTTGATATTTTGTATTTGGGGTTTTGAAATTTAAATTTAAATTTTTATATTGGGTATTTGGGTTTCTATTCTAATTTTGTTTCAGGATTGAGTAAGAAATTGGTATTGGAGACCTTAGAAACCCTAGATGTCTAGGGTTTTTAGGCTATTTTTGCAGGTTGCTTATTTCAAATCGGGGAAGAAACCCATTTTCTGCAGGCCCTAGCCCTGACCCAACCTAAAAGGCTAGTGTTTGGGACCTATTTTGCAAACATTAAGAAGGCCATAAGTCCTGCAAGGGCTAGATCTCATTGCAAACAAGGGTTTCTTCAAGGGATTCACATTTTATCTCTAACAATTCGTTTTCCAACGATTTTGGGGTTAGCATTGTGTTTTCAGGTGGTCCTTTTCATTGGAAGTCTTTGTAGCCATCTACAAGGCCCCGGCTTTTGACTGTTTTACCATTGCTATAATTTTATTTTTAATGGCCGTCATAAGTCCTAAAATCACATTTAATTTGGTCAAAATAACTCAAAATTGCAAAATTTGAATTTTCCTAAATTTTGGCCATTTGGGCATTGGTTATCTAGCTTAGATATGATTTTTTGTTTGCTGGAATTCTTTTGCATAACTCAATATATCAAATATGATTTTTTTGTGAATAATTCACCTAAAATGCTCAAAATTTCAAATTTTAAGTTTTGGCAATTTTTTGCAAGTTTTGGGCTTTTTTTGGCATTTGTTCAAGCACTAATAGCTCACTGGTTTTCTGATTTCCTCACTAGTGTAACATGTTTTTTCAGATCTGATATTTTCTGAATATCACACTCCAAAAGCCCTACAAACTTGATTTTTTCAATTTTGATAAATTTTTACTAGTTTGGGCATATTGGACATTTATTGTAGCATCATTAACTTGTTGTTCTGATGATTTGTTTACTGCTGTAATAAGTTGCTTCAGATCTTTCATATCATTGAATACTCCATTTTAAAGTGGGCTAAATTCATAAATTTACATCTGCTAATCATTTGGAAAGTTTTCTATTTCATATATTTGGTAAATTCCATGATCTAAAGTGATTTTCTTGCTGGCCGTCATAAGTCTAATAAGTGCTGAAATTTTTTAAATATTACTACTGATTTGGATGTTCGAGATCTAAACTTGCTTGTCTTGCTCCAAGTTACAAGGATTTCTGAATTTTACACTTAAACCACTCATACATTTAAGTTCTAAATTTTCGATCTTGTGGTTGGTTAAGTTGCTCTGACACTTGGAATCTAATTGGCATTGTGTTAAGAACAGTGTTGATAATATCGCCGAGATATCGGCGATATTCGGAAATATCGCGATATTTTCGGCGAGCCGATATATCGCCGACAAAATATCGCGATATTTTCGGCTTTTGAAAATATCGCGAGATTTCCGAAATATCGCCGATATTTCGGAAAATATCGCGCGACAATCGAAAATATCGCCCGGTGACTTTAAAAAATTTCTGCACAGCCTATAAAAATCCGATTTTGGTTTTTTTTCATATCATTTTCATTTTTGATTGCTGGAGAAGGAAGGGGAGAGCTATGTGGTTGCTGCCAAGGAGGGTTTGAGCGTTCTAGGCCCTAGAATTGATATGCTATTCATGGTAATGTTAAATTCTTAAAGTAAAAGTGACATTCTCCTTAATCTTCATTTTCATCCTTTTACTTAAATTTTTAACATTACCATGAAATGACTCAGGATGTTTGAGAGTGGTTCCGGCCTCATTGGATTTCATATGGAGAAAGTAGAATTTTAGATTTCATTCAAAATGCAGCAGACTTATCAGTTTTTTAGGATTTCAGGATTGGGAGATTGTAATGTTTCCAGGTGAAACCACCTGCCCGGGCTACCCCTGCCACCAGTAGAGGACGTGGTCTACCTCCTATAGCTCCTACTTCTAGTTCTTCAGCTTCTAGAGCATAGCAAACTCCACTGCCAACTCCACCAACACCAACATCTACATCTAGAGGGAAAGGGAAAGCTGTGGCATTTTCTCGCAAGAGGGGCAGAGGAAATCAATAGGATTAGACTTTAGTTATTTTCTTATGTGCTTGTAAGTTGTACATGAACAATGAACATTGAATATTCAAGAATCAAGACCAAGCATATCACATTCTAATTTCTAAATAGTAAATTTTGATTCTATTTATCTTTTTAAAGTGAACTATGAACTTTGAGAAGTAATTGTATTTTAATTTGATTAGATAAGCTGCAACCTGCAATTTAATATGGATAAAAAAGTATATTTTGGTATATATATATATATTTTATATATAAAACGTGTCCCCCGTGTCTTGTTTCCAAGTCATTGTGTTTCATATTGAATACTCGTATTTACGTATCCTCCGTGTCTCGTGTCCTCGTGTCATGTGACTTAGCTTAGACAATATTGATGTATTGTCTCCGTGGAGGGTGGAGTCTGAGGAGCCCCTCTTGGAGGAGTCACCTTCATGGTTAGAGCCAGTGGCAGATGATCCATTAGAGCAGGGGCAGCAAGAGGAGGACTCGGAGTCAGAGGAGCAGCAAGACTCAGAGGAGGAGCAGGAGGAGGAGGAGGAGGACATTGCGGGAGCATCAGCATCAACACCATCTGCTATAGATATAGGAGAGCATAGCCCCATACCTAGCACTCATTATTTGACATTAGGTGCAGAGGCAGGGTTAGGGCCTCCTACTACTAGGGGCAAGCCTGGCAAACAGCCCATCATGTTTTCCTGTAAAAGGGGGAGAGGGCAGTGATTTCAGATAGATAGCTGCTAGTTTTACTTGTTGTGCTATATATAACTCATGATGATGAGATACTTTTATATATGTGATGTTATTTTGTATTGGTTCTCCACATTTGAGTCCTTGAATGGACAATTATCAGGGATCAGCAGGATTTGGTATCGCCTTTGATGTATCATTTCTATTTGACATCATATAAATCAGTGTTTTCTTCATATTTATGTGCCAATGTGTTTATTTGATGTTGTTATTGCTTTATATGTTTAAAAATCTGAAAAAAATGAATATATTATGCATTTTTTATGCTTGCCGATATTTGCCGATATTTTCGCCGATATTGCCGATAAGATATTTTCTGGACCCTCGCCGATATTTTCCCGATACCGATATTATCAACACTGGTTAAGAATATCTTGAGTAAATTTTATTGACATCTTGTAATCATTGGGTAATTGAAAAATTGGATAATTTATTCGAAGTATCTTGTGGATTGATTCATTGGCACTTGTATCATGAAGCACTTGCCTTGTATTAAGATTGTCCTCTAATTGTTGTTAAGTGCTGTTGTCATAAGGAGTAATCATAATTTGAGTACTTAAACACTTAAACAATTTTAACTCAAGTAATTTCACTCATCATCTTTGCACGAGCATTCTAGGATCTAGTTTGCACTAAAAACTTACCTCCTAGCATAAGCTAAGTTGATAGACTCCTAGGGCAACCCTTTTCTGATTAGCCTGAGGGATTCAACCCTTCTTAGTGGTTAACACAATGACCTTGCAGTCATCAGAGCCACAATATCTGCAGCACCAAAGGCATTGGGTGGTTGGAACACATGGGGAGGTATCGTTAATCATGCCTTTTGTAACAGCTCATCTTGAATCATGAGCTCCATATAAATATTAGTATGCATACGAAACATGCATATGATAGCTACATATGCATGTATCGCATGCATTGCATTAGTATATGTATTAAATAAGTATGAAAAGTTTAAGTATAGGGTAATGAATTAACTATTAAAGTACGAAGTGAATACCTAACCCATAAGAAGGTAAAGAATATATTGTGAGGTACCTATTATATATGCCACCATCACAATATATAACTAGTTTATTGTTCAAAAAAATAAATAATAAATGCAATGGCTTCTGCAAATAAAAGAGAATAATAATATGATATATTTATTATTTTAACTAGGAGAGGTTCTATATTAACTAAAAAGAAACATGATATATATTATATTAACTAAAAGGGAATATATATATAAAAGGACGAAGGATAAAAACTTCAACAAGTTATATAAATTTATAAGCTTTTAATTAGGTTAATAAACTTTAAACAAAAGGATTGTAAATTATAAATTATCAAATATATCATGGATTGTAAATTATTTAAGTTGGTTGTCACTTGAACTAAAAATCAAAATTATGACGGTCGACTCTTAAATGTGACCACCTCGAGAATTCATAAAAGACCCTTCTGGGTGCAGGTATCGATGGAGAGAATACTGGAAACCCTGTTATATTGAGAAATGCTGAGATGGTGGAAAGGAGAAGACGGTGATTTTGAACATATATGGAGAAGGGTTACAACATAGAAGGGGTGGAAACAATGAAGGAGATTGGGAACTGAAGACTAAGTTGCTGAGTTGAAAGATTGGAATTGAGAAACGAAGATTTGAGCAATTGTTTTTGAAACTTTTGGGCACAGTGGTCAGAGTACTTCGATTACGAAATGTTTTGGAGTTGGGTACTGTTGACCACTACGTGTCAACTACCCATAGCAGTACACCCCATTTTTTCGCAAAAGGGATAGCGCTTAAGCGACACGTCTGTGCCATTCGACTTTCATCATCAACCCGATCATGTTATGTTGTAAACCCAGTCTGCATGTGTAACTTGTAAATAATCTTAGCAGATCTGAGTCATGTATGTAAATTGCCTAGGTAAACCTAATTTTCTAGTGATAATCTACATTCCGGAAGGTTTTTTGTCTCACCGATCCATGATCGGCAGAGTTTTCCTTCAGCCTAACCCCAAAGTCGGAATGAATTTTGTCATTAGAATCTTAGGGGAATCCTAGTGCGCTTCGAGTCTATGTAAAGGTAATTTGGAAATAATTCTAACTATTTGGTTAGATTATTACAAATTGCTTGATCTGCTAGATTATATTTGTGTCGCAGAACTGGGTGGTCTATGAGGGTCTATGTCAAATGGGTTTTTCCCCTTGAGATGTAAAATTGTAAAAGTCATGATGTAAAGTGTCTTGAGGGTTAGAAAATGTTTTAATCCCCTCATAAGTCTTAAGTCCTAGGTCCTAGGTGATTTTTCCAAAGGCTAAGTTCGAGGATCCAAAAATAAAAAATAAAAAAACAATAAAAAATAAAAGATATAAATAATAAAAAAATAAAATTAAAAAAAATTAAAAAATTAAAAATAACTAAATAATAAAATAAAATAAAATTTAAAAAATAAATAAAAATTTGAAAAATAAATAAAAATTTGAAAAATAAAATAAAATAATAAAATAATAATAAGTCAAATTTTTGAGTAAATAAATGCAAAATTTTAATTGTTTAATATATTAAAATGCATTTAAAAATTCGACGGATGAGATTAAAAGAAATCTTGATCCTCATCGATGGTCGAGATTAGTTTGACATGGATCACTCGAACTAGCCATTGGAAATTTTTCCTTTAAATAGGGTGCTAGGGGTCATTTGAGATCAGATTTGATCTGAGAGTCTGGTGCTACAGAAAGCTCTCTTGTAGTCATTTTTTGTGCAATAAAGAAAGACTTTGGGGTTAGAAATCTTGTTAGTGTTACTCTTCTGGAAACGCTATAAGCAATGTTTTTAAAACCGGAACCGGTGACCGGACCGGTCCACCTAATGAACCGGTTTACCGACCGGAACCGGTCTAACCGGCACTGGTTTGGTCTAAACGAACCGGTTTTTAAAAAATACATTAAATAATTAATTTTTAATGAAACAAAACTATTTTTAAGATGTAAAACCATGATTCCAAGCCAATAGAGACAAAATATGCAAAGTTTGCTCATTTATATACCATGTAAAGGTGAATACATCAAAATGGCACTGAGTGCAATACATATCATCAACAAAATAGCAAAATACATAAGAAATGAGGCTCTAAATGGCCTATAAGTCCAAAAACAATGTTGCAAGCTATGAGGCCATTGGCCTACTACAAGTCTACAGTGTACACATGATCAATCATCAAGTTCATTACCACTACCAGACACAAGATCATCATCAGGAGCTACATAGACATCATCTGGTTCAGAGTCTGAGGATGCCTCAGCCTGATCTGTAACCTCAGTATCAATGCCACCAATGACAATAAAAGTGAACCTAATGGAAGCACGAGTTTGTCGACCTGCATGACTAGTGCCTTCCATTGGTTCTTTGCCTTTCCTTGATGCCGCTATTGATCCTGGTTCTGATGCCACCACATAATCTGCTTCATCCCCCGCCAAAGCCATGTTGATATCAAAATCAGCCTCAAACACAGGTTCTTCAGTCTCCTCCACCCATTCTGATGTTGGATCAATATCTTCCAACACAATGGGATCTAGATCAGGAGTTTTTCTCATCATTTGGAGCTCTAATTGCATTTATTGTTTACCCCCAAACCATGAAATCCTGAAAACCATTAAGTCTGCTAAATTTTGAGTGAAATCTAAAATTCTAGTTTCTCCATATGAAATCCAATGAGGTCGAAACCACTCTCAAACATCCTGAGTCATTTCATGGTAATGTTAAAAATTTAAGTAAAAGGATGAAAATGAAAATTAAACGAAATGTCACTTTTACTTTAAGAATTTAACATTACCATTAATTGCCAACATTGTTAGGGTTGAAACACCCTTAGTTCCCCCCCAAAACCCCTCAAACACAGTCAAAAACATGCTTTTTTAACTTTAGGGTGGTTGTGCGTAAAACCGGCCGGTTTGTTACAAACCGGCCGGTTCCGTCCTAAACCGGCCGGTTTTCACCGGTTAGGGCACAAAAATGGAGAAATCAGCATTCAAACCGGGTTTTTTGGCCAGTTTAGACCGGCAGGCTTGCTAACCGACCGGTTAGACCGGTAACCGGTTTTTAAAAACGGTTTTTAAAACAATGGCTGTAAGGTCTTTTATTTTTCTGCATAATTTTATTTTCAGTCATCGATAATAGCTTGATGAAGATTGATTCAGGCACAGGTATCTTGTTTGATCTCTGGGGTTTGAATGATAGTTTAGATTCTGAAATATAATGGCAGGTATCTCCATTTGATCTGGATTTCACTATTGTTTTCTCCCTCTATGTTAATGGTTGATTTTAAACTGTGCAGGAAATCTTAGTTTTGAGTTTACCGGGCGTTAGCGGAAGTTCTCGGCTGAACCAGCCAACTCCCCGATTGCGTTTTCTGAAAGAGCCCAGCCAGTTTTAATCTGGGCTTATTATTTGAATTTTTTTTATGAATGCAAGAAGGGTTTTATGAAGTATCTCACATTAAGTTTAAAATTCTGAAAATATTACTGTGGATTATCGATAAATCTGGCTACCCAGAGCCTTCAGTTTGTAAATACTGTAATTATTTAGTTGTTCTTAGGGTTTTTAGGGTTTCGGTTTTTTTTTGGCATTTTCAAGTTCTGGCTATTTGTTTACAGATTGCAGGTTGCAGATCTGAAGTCAAAATCTGATTCTGAAAGCCAGATCTAGGCCCTGGAGGGTAAGATCTGGCCTCAAACCATTTCTTGCAGAGGCATTACTCCTGCAGTCCAAGTTTTTTTTCTTTTTCTAGATTTGGGAACTGTTATTCGAAGGTTTTCGTTGAGAAATCTGAAGCAGAGCAGTTTAAATTTTTTTAAGAGTTTTGGAAAATATTTTTCTGGTGAAATTTTTTTGGATCGATTGGCTGCTTGGTAGGGTTTCATGCTACATCAAAATTTCAAAAAAATTTCAGGACCCTTAGGCCTCTATCATTACTGTTGGTGCCTTCAAAATCTTTCCGCAACTCCCATAGCCTTCAACGCTAGCTGCAAAGCCTGCAAAAAGAACTCATGTAGCGTGCTGCCCATCTTCTCTTCATCGCAATCCAGTACTGCCTCAGTTTCTCTCTTCACGGTGCTTCACATTGCCATCCCCACGCTGTTGTGGCTTTATTGCAACTCTACGCTGCCATCCCACACCGTTTTGTCAAATCCCTCCACGCAACAGCCATATCATCTCTGCCCAAACGCTGCAAATCTCCCTCACGCAGTTCTCTCCCTGCGTCCCCTCACCCTTTCTCTCTTATCGTTTTCTCCCACATAGCCATACGCTCTGCCTGCGTCCTGTTCCAGTGTTTTTCAAACTCGCTCTTCCTGCTACCATCGTCAAGTTCTCACGCAAACCTGCATATTAAAAAAAAAAAAAAAACCCGCAGTCCCTTCAGCTCTGTAGCCATATCCGCACCTGCAATTCCACTGATCTTCCATGCAGCAATAGCCCAGCACTCCCTTTTCTCCTCATACATTGCGTGCTATCCTTCCAAACGTTTATTTTCCACGCATTTTTTTTCACCCTCAAACGCAACACCATACCTCTGCTCTGCGTTCTCTTGCTGCCGTCGAGCTTCTCTTCTTACTCGTGTGCTGCCTATCACATGCGGTTTCTGCTTTTTCTGCTGCTCCTCATCGCTTTTCCTCTGGCCCGAGCTACCACCATCTTTTTCAGTATCCACACTGTCCTGCTCGATTTTGCGTCCTCTACTTTTTGTCCGATTTCCATATGCTACATGCGTTTTCTATTTGCAGCCAGCTCCAATCTCCACGCTTGCCGTTCACCCTTTAGCTCTCCTCAGCAAATCCACGCCGCCGTCAACTTTCTCGCACCTGCAAACAACAAGCAAAACAAACATGGGTTCCTATTTTGTTTATGCGTTAGTTTTCTTAAGGTTGGCATAGCGTTCTTTTTTTTGATATCATTTAAATTCAACTTAGGTTAGAAATAGATTTCGATTTTTCTTTTTTTATTTATAAATGGGTGAAACTTAGCGTTAGCATAGTTAGATTAATTCGTATCTTCTTTTTTTTTAATGAAATGTGTGTTAATTCAAAGAAAAAAACCATAAAATAAAAATTTTCGATTTAGTATTGTTTATTTCTTTTACTCTTCTAATTTTAATTTGATTTTAAAAATAAAAAAAGGAGGCATAAAATTTTAGTTAATCTTAGGGTTAGCATAAGTTATTTTTATTTTTCTTTTTATGATATGTGCGTTGTTTTAGTTAGGATGTATATATTTATTTATTTCATTAGATTTCAACTTTACTTTTGATTTCATTTTTTAGTTTATGTATTTAGGTTTTAGTTTAGAACTTTATTGTGTTTGTGTTCCTTAGATGGGATTTATTTACTTTCTTTTTGTTTGTTTGTGTGAATTTTATTTAAAAAATAAAAATAAAAAAATTAGGTTTTAGATTTGAGTTTCTTTTAGATTTAGATTTCCCCCTTTTTATGTATATATGATAAAGTTTTAGGTTTAGATTCATTAAATTTTTGTTTTAGTTTTAAACTTACATTTCTTTAAAATATTAGATTTAATTTTTTAAAAGTTTGATTGTAAAAATAATATATAAAAAAATCATAAAATTTAAAAATAAAAAAAGGCATAAAGAATTTGTTTTGTTTTAGTTTTCTTTTACTTAGTTTTAAAATTAAATTTTGGATTTTAGATTAGACTTTACTTCAGATTAGATTTTATTTTTATTTGGGAGTTTGGTTTTGCTTTATTTTGACTTAGAATTTTATAGATATATAAAATTATATATATATATTTTTTGAAAAGTTTAGCTAAAAATTGAAAAAATCATTTTGGTGTCTTTTTGTGGTATCTATGTGCCAATTTTCCATAGTTAAATGCACTTAAATGTTTATTTGAAGTTAACTATGTGAAAGTGGTAACTGGTCAGCATTTAAATTTTATGATCATTTAAAACATTTAATTTTTCTTGAAGTTTAATTGCTGGATCATCGTTAAAGCATTGTGAATTTATTGAATATCTTGCATTGCTTGGGTTATTTGATGATAGATGATTGTTTTACAAGGTTCATACTTCTGCAATATTTAATAAATAATCATCTAATCATTGACTCCATAAGGCACTAGTACATTAATTCCTAAAATGAATCAACTATTGGTATCGCCTTCTTGTGTCTCCCAACCCAACTGGTCCACAGTTGGTCTTCTTTCATCCCATATGGTCTACCCCCCTTAGCCATGGGAGACAGGCTTAAACAGAGAGATCAGGGATTAGGGTGACAGCCCCCAGTCTGAGCGTTGTCGTGACAATCTGTGCGACAACATTTTTTGGCGCCGTTGCCGGGGACATTTTATTCTCGGCGTTTCAACGACAATCATCCTTCTCATTTTTTATCTTTTCATCTGGCCCGACAACGCCAACATTTTTTGGCGCTGTTGCTGGGGATAGAGTTTTTCTGTCCCTTGCGTTTTAGTGACATTCATCTTCTCATTTCTCATCATTCTTTCATCTTGCTCATTTCTCATTTGAGTTGGCAGATTCAACATTTTTTGGCATCATTTGGATATTTTCATCACCTTATCTTTCATCATATCAACAACTTCTCTTCGGTTCATTTCTTGTTTGGGTGGCGACTCCATTTCTTTTATTTTTCCCAGACAAGAAGCCTCCTTCATATCAGCTTCATTGTTGCTTTTTGGATCCTAGAATTAGATTCATTGTTCAAATGGCGACTCCACATCTCTTGATTTTCTTGAGCAAAGATCTCTTTCTATCATCTATTTGGTCCCTCGTTATTCATCATGGATTATTCATTTAAACCATGTCATTTTACTGATGATCTCCATGATATTCTGAAAGTGGCCATTTCTAAATTACCTTTGTTCTCAAGTGGTGATTCAGTCACTGTTAAAAGGCATCTAGGCTTGTTTACTCGTATAATGATCATATATTGTAGACCCCCTCAGTATAATCATGAAGATATGAAAATGCGTCTTTTTGTCCTTTCTTTAGAGGGTGATGCTTTGAATTGGTTTAACAATTGTCCTAAGGATTCTTTCACTTCTTTACAAGACATTGTCAATGCTTTTAAGGATAGATATGGTGATCCAGATAGCTCGCCTTGTGCCCCTAAAATTGTGCAACATAATGAAAGTAATCTTATAAAAGGTCCAGCTGTCGATGAAAGATTTCGAGACAATTCTTCATATTAGAATGTGCCATCCACATGTACCATTGCAGATCAAATCCATGATAGTGTAAAAGCAGGGACAAATTGTAAAAATAGTGTTGACAATGAAAAGGAAGATCAGAAGCAAATTATACAAGAACTAATGCTGCTGGTAAAAAATATGGAGATCAATCAAACTAATTACGCCAATGATGTGAAAACTTTATGCACCCACCTGGAAAAACGTAATAAGGAGATGGAGATCATGCAAAATCAGCATACTAAGGAAATTGAGGCCATGAAGACTAATCATGACACAAAAATTAGTTTTATGCAAAGCAAGTTATCAAGCTTAGAGGAAAATATGATGACCATGAAAGCTAATCATGATAGGAAAATTAATTCTATGCAAAACAAGTTGTTAACTATGGATGAAGAAATGACTATCATGACATTCGATCATAATAATCAGTTAGCTACCATGCAAGCAAATCATAAGGAAGAGATAAACTCTATGCAACATTGCTTGATGACCATAAAGGAAAAAGACGATAAAGTAATAAAAGATATGGAAGCTAATCAGATATGTCTTCAGAAAAAGTTATTGACCATGGAAGAAGACCATGCCAGGGAAATCAGTGCTATAAAGGTTGAACACTCTAGTCAGATAGATGCCATTAAAATACAGGTTCAGAAATTTCAACAATGGTCAAAGGATGAAGAAAACCAGGGAACGTCACTAGATTAGGAGCCTCCTTATCTGTTGCAACAAGCTCCATCTTATTATGAGGTCCTTTGTTCCATTGAAAAGTGGATAATTGAAGGTGACCTGGATAAAAAGGAAATTAATAATAAGGTTAATGCTCACACGGTTAATCCACCAGTCATAGAAGATCAAGTTATAACTCATGGCACCTGTGAGATTGGTCCATCATCCTTGACAGGGCAGATGCAGGATGAAGAAAGACATGTCACACACATCTTACATACTTCATCTGAGAGCTTTGAAGCAGAAAGTTCCACGTCATCAGTGATACAACCTGCCACAAAGAAAAAACGCAAAAGAAAGAGAACGAGAAGAAGATTTGATGCATTAGACGGCCGCGAGCAGCTTGATTTTCGAATAGGGAAAAGTCCTACCGTATGCAGAATTGGACATGGCACATCCGACAAGCAGCCGACAGATTTGCCTAAAAGCAGGGAAATGCTCAATATACACTATATTGAACACATCTGATGCCATGGGGCATCCTCTGTATTTCTAACCCTACTCCTTGTTTTTTCAACATTTTCATTTCTGTTTTAGGATTAGATTTACTTTTCTAGATAGTTAATAAATGAAGAGCTTATATCTTTCCTGTGCGTAATGTTATATGATGATTTTTGGATGGACGCTGCTTGTGTTTTGTTGTGTGTTGCATGGATGCAGATTTTGGATTCTCACATTCCTACAGTGCAGCAACGTCTCCCCAAGAAGAGCCAGATGTTGATCACTACGTGTCAACTACCCATAGCAGTATACCCCCTTTTTTCGCAAAAGGGATAGCGCTTAAGCGACGCGTCCGTGCCATTCGACTTTCATTATCAGCCCGATCATGTTATTTTGTAAACCCAGTGTGCATGTGTAACTTGTAAATAATCTTAGCAGATCTGAGTAATGTATGTAAATTGCCTAGGTAAACCTAATTTTCTAGTGATAATCTACGTTTCGGAAGGTTTTTTGTCTCACCGATCCATGATCGGTAGAGTTTTCCTTCAGCCTAACCCCAAATCCAGAATGAATTTTGTCATTAGAATCTTAGGGGAATCCTAGTGCGCTTCGAGTCTATGTAAAGGTAATTTGGAAATAATTCTAACTATTTGGTTAGATTATTACAAATTGCTTGATCTGCTAGGTTATATTTGTGTCGCAGAATTGGGTGGTCTATGAGGGTCTATGTCAAATGGGGTTTTCCCTTTGAGATGTAAAATTGTAAAAGTCATGATGTAAAGTGTCTTGAGGGTTAGAAAATGTTTTAATCCCCTCATAAGCCCTAAGTCCTAGGTCCTAAGTGATTTTTCCAAAGGCTAAGTTCGAAGATCCAAAAATAAAAAATAAAAAAACAATAAAAAATAAAAGATATAAATAATAAAAAAAATAAAATAAAAAAAATTAAAATATTAAAAATAACTAAATAATAAAATAATAAATTCAAAAAAAATAATCAAAATAAAATAAAATAATAAAATAATAATAAGTCAAATTTTTGAGTAAATAAATGCAAAATTTTAATTGTTTAATATATTAAAATGCATTTAAAAATTCGACAGATGAGATTAAAAGAAATCTTGATCCTCATCGACGGTCGAGATTAGTTTGACATGGATCACTTGAACTAGCCGTTGGGAAATTTTCCTTTAAATAGGGAGCTAGGGGTCATTTGAGATCAGATTTGATCTGAGAGTCTGGTGTTACAGAAAGCTGTCTTGTAGTCATTTTTTGTGCAATAAAGAAAGACTTTGGGTTAAAAATCTTGTTGGTGTTACTCTTCTGGAAATGCTGTAAGGTCTTTTATTTTTTTGCATAATTTTATTTTCAGTCATTAATAATAGCTTGATGAAGATTGATTCAGGCACAGGTATCTTGTCTGATCTCTGGGGTTTGAATGATAGTTTAGATTCTGAAATATAATGGCATGTATCTCCATTTGATCTGGATTTCACTATTGTTTTCTCCCTCTATGTTAATGGTTGGTTTTAAGCTGTGCAAAAAATCTTAGTTTTGAGTTTACCAGGCGTTAGGGGAAGTTATCGGCTGAACCAGCCAACTCTCGGATTGCGTTTTCTGAAAGAGCCCAACCGGTTTTAATTCCGGGCTTATTATTTGAATTTTTTTTTTATGAATGCAAGAAGGGTTTTCTGAAGTATCTCACATTAAGTTTGAAATTCTGAAAATATTACTGTGGATTATCGATAAATCTGGCTACCCAGAGCCTTCAGTTTGTAAATACTGTAATTATTTAGTTGTTCTTAGGGTTTTTAGGGTTTCATTTATTTTTTTTGGCATTTTCAGGTTCTGGCTATTTGTTTATAGGTTGCAGGTTGCAGATCTGAAGTCAAAATCTGATTCTGAAAGCCAGATCTAGGCCCTGGAGGGTAAGATCTGGCCTCAGAACCATTTCTTGCAGAGGCATTACTCCTGCAGTCCAAGTTTTTTTTCTTTTTTTGGATTTGGGAACTGTTATTCGAAGGTTTTCGTTGAGAAATCTGAAGCAGAGCAGTTTAAATTTTTTTAAGATTTCTGGAAAATATTTTTCTGGTGAAATTTGTTTGGATCGATTCGCTGTCTGGTAGGGTTTCATGCTGCATCAAAATTTCAAAAAATTTTCAGGACCCTCAGGCCTCTATCATTACTGTTTGTGCCTTCAAAATCTATCCGCAGCTCCCATAGCCTTCAACGCTAGCTGCAAAACCTGCAAAAAGAACTCATGTAGCGTGCTGCTCATCTGCTCTTCATCGCAATCCAGGACTGCCTCAGTTTCTCTCTCCACAATGCATCACATTGCCATCCCCACGTTGCTGTGGCTTCATTGCAGCTCTACGCTGCCATCCCACACCGTTTTGTCGAATCCCCTCCACGCAACATCCATATCATCTCTGCCCAAACGTTGCAAATCTCCCTCATGCAATTCTCTCCTTGCGTCCCCTCACCCTTTCTCTCTCATCGTTTTCTCCCACGCAGCCATACGCTCTGCCTGCGTCCTACTCCAGTGTTTTTCAAACTCGCTCCTCCTGCTGCCGTCGTCAAGTTCTCATGCATACCTGCATATTAGAAAAAAAAAAATCGCAGTCCCTTCAGCGATTTGCAGCCATATCCGCACCTGCAATTCCACTGATCTTCCACGCAGCAATAGCCCAACACTCCCTTTTCTCCTCATACGCTGCGTGCTATCCTTCCAAACCTTTATTTTCCACGCATTTTTTTTCACCCTCAAACGCAGCACCATACCTCTGCTCTACGTTCTCTTTCTGTCGTCGAGCTTCTCTTCCCACCTGCGTGCTGCCTATCACACGCGTTTTTTGCTTTTTCCGCTGCTCCTCATCGCTTTTCCTCTGGCCCGAGCTACCACCATCTTTTTCATTATCCACGCTGTCCTGCTCGATTTCCTGCGTCCTCTGCTTTATGTCCGCTTTTCATATGCTACCTGCATTTTCTGTTTGCAGCGAACTCCAATCTCCACGCTTGCCATTCACCCTTCAGCTCTCCTTAGCAAATCCACGTTGTCGTCAACTTTCTCGCACCTGCAAACAGCAAGCAAAACAAACGTGGGTTCCTATTTTGTTTATGCGTGAGTTTTCTTAAGGTTGGCATAGCGTTCTTTTTTTGATATCATTTGAATTCAGCCTAGGTTAGAAATAGATTTCGATTTTTCTTTTATTTATAAATGGGTGAAACTTAGCATTAGCATAGTTAGATACTTAGATTAATTCGTATCTTCTTCTTTTTTAATGAAATGCGTGTTAATTCAAAAAAAAAAACCATAAAATAAAAATTTTCGATTTAGTATTGTTTATTTCTTTTACTCTTAAAAAAGGAGGCATAAAATTTGAGTTAATCTCAGGGTTAGCATAAGTTATTTTTATTTTTCTTTTTATGATATGTGCGTTGTTTTAGTTAGGATGTATATATTTATTTATTTCATTAGATTTCAACTTTACTTTTGATTTCATTTTCTAGTTTATGTATTTAGGTTTTAGTTTAGAACTTTATTGTGTTTATGTTCCTTAGATAGGATTTATTTACTTTCTTTTTGTTTGTTTGTTTGAATTTTACTTAAAAAAAATAAAAAAAAAATTAGATTTTAGATTTGAGTTTCTTTTAGATTTAGATTTCCCCTTTTTTATGTATATATGATAAAGTTTTAGTTTTAGATTCATTAAATTTTTGTTTTAGTTTTAAACTTACATTTCTTTAAAATATTAGATTTAATTTTTTAAAAGTTTGATTGTAAAAGTAATATAAAAAAAAATCATAAAATTTAAAAATAAAAAAAGGCATAAAGAATTTGTTTTGTTTTAGTTTTCTTTTACTTAGTTTTAAAATTAAATTTTGGATTTTAGATTAGACTTTACTTCAGATTAGATTTTATTTTTATTTGGGAGTTCGGTTTTGTTTTATTTTGACTTAGAATTTTATAAATATATAAAAATAATTTTTTTTTTTGAAAAGCTTAGCTAAAAATTGAAAAAATCATTTTGGTGTCTTTTTGTGGTATCTATGTGCCAATTTTCCATAGTTAAATGCACTTAAATGTTTATTTGAAGTTAGCTATGTGAAAGTGGCAACTGGTCAACATTTAATTTTATGATCATTTAAAGCATTTAATTTTTCTGGAAGTTTAATTGCTGGATCATCGTTAAAGCATTGTGAATTTATTGAATATCTTGCATTGCTTGGGTTATTTGATGATAGATGATTGTTTTCCAAGGTTCATATTTCTGCAATATTTAATAAATAATCATCTAATCATTGATTCCATAAGGCACTGGTACATTAATTCCTAAAATCAATCAAGTACTGGTATCGCCTTCTTGTGTCTCCCAACCCAACTGGTCCACAGCTGGTCTTCCTTCATCCCATAGGGTCTACCCCCCTTAGCCATGGGAGACAGGCTTAAACAGAGAGATTGGGGATTAGGGTGATAGCCCCCGATCTGAGCGTTGTCGTGACAATCTGTGCGACAATAGGTACCAACGATTGTATCCAGTTTGGTTGGGAGCTTTCGGTCATTTGGAAACAAGATCAAAATTGGGAACAAGGATAGCTTGGGGTCGACGTCAAATTCAAAGAAAAACAAACAAGTATTTTCCTAAATTTTACTATTTGCAAAACTAGAAGAAATTTCATAATTTTCTGTAGTTAGAGACCTCACACCTTTGCCTGCTTCCTGTTGGCTTCCATCCCACAACCTACTCTGAAGACTGTTTCTCAAAACAGTTAAGGGAGAGGTGCAACTTAGAATAGACATTTAATCCAAAAATAACCAACATACTTGCATCACACCTAGCTCTTAGGAATTGCATATCATATAGGATAGTCTATCATATTAAGCAGCGGGTGTCCATCCGGTTACTTGGTTTCAATTTATAATAAGCAAGAATTGTGACTCCATAAGACACTGTTCTCATACTTGAAATCTAATATAATCATTAATCTTGCTAAAATTCTACCAAGTAGCTAGGCCACTCATCCGTGTCTCCTAACCAAGTTGGTTCCCAACTTGGTTTCCTTCACCTCATTTCCATAGGGACAACCCCCATAGCCTGCTATTAGGAGACAACTAGAACGAAGTAGGCTAGGATTAGAGTGACAACCCCCACCATGAGCGGTTGTCGCGATGCCTGTACAATCTGGGCGAAAACAAGACATATTGCAAAAAACATGTGAAGAGGCTGGAAGGAGAGTTCGTTTGATGATATTGATCAATATCAAATATTGTCTCCTGAATAAAGAGAGAGAGTTGACTAGCTCTACTTTGATTGGCTCAATATAATGCCTTTGTTGATGATGACTAGAGGAAAGTGATATGAAATGTTGATGGCCTAAACCCTGTCACAAATCGAAGAAATGGTTTGGCTCCATTACATCCAGAAATATAAATTATAAAAGCTCAATATGATGAGATACAAAGAGGAGGAGGAGCCATGTAGGTACTACTTGAATATCTCCATGAAGAACCAGTGGCTGATAAAGGCACATGGTTATGAATTCCCAATTAAAAGGAAGTAAGAAATCTCCTTCATGTTTGAGGAGTTAGAATCTATTCCCTAATATAGAGGGAATGAGGATTATCTCCCTGGTTAAGAGGGAGTGATGATGGACATTATATTCTCTTTTTCATGTGTCATGCACTAGGCCATGACTAACAACTGTATGTCTAGTGAAGGCCATAGAGAGAGAATAGGGTCTAGAGGATTGTATAAGCATCTGAGATTTCCTTGAGGATATAGAATCCAAGATAGGAAGTAGACCGACACTCTTTGAGGAGTGGACAGGTGTCCAAGACGAGTGGTCGAAGAGCACTGATATTCTTTGAGGTTTGGGAATCCAAGATAAGAATAGTCCTAAAATGACATACCTAGTGAACATCCGGATGGGGTATGTGCCTTAAGAGGTAGTGTGGTGTCTCATGTAAAGCCTCCCAGCATTATGCTTTGATATAAGTAGAGCTTGTCAGTTAAGGCCTTACTATGTTGACAATGCTGGTTATGATGTTGATGCTTAAAGATGGCTTATCAATCTGACTCTTCTTATGAAAATACTTCAGTTTGAGAATATCGTTGTACTGAGTGTACAATTATGAATACCTCCCTAGTTAAGAGGGAGTGTCAGAGAATGTAACTAAGTTTGGTCTTCAAAATTGTATCAAAATGTATTTTTATGTAAAAAACAGAAAGAAGAAAAAGAAAAATTTATATTCAAGCATGGGTTTCATGCTCAAGAAATTATTATTTTATTAGTTAAGCATGTTCTTCATGCTTCTAGGATTTGATGAGTCAAAGAGTCAAAGTCCTATTTGGACCTATTGTAAAGAAAAAAGAAAAATATTTTTTTAATGTGTATTTTGGGTAAAATTCCCTCTAGAAGTCAAGTCGTCCCTACCTGTCATGTAGGCTTTGCCCCAAAGGACATGTGTGTTCGCACCCCTCTGGACAATATAAATAGAGGGTGAGTTGGAGCTCATTTTGGACACTCAATTTGGAGCATCTGATCTGAAATTTCGCAGAGAAAGAGGAGGGCCAAAACCTGAAATTGAAGGAAAAGCTTTCTTGAAGTCTGATTTGTGAAAGTCCTACTTTGATGTATTTCTTATTGAAGATATAATGCTGCATATGTTGCTAGTCTCTTATTGTTGATGGATTTGCAGAACAAGAGGAGGGTTTGACTTGGCTTCTAGAGGGTTGAAGGGTCTTGGATATCTCATTTGATCTGATTCTATAAGAAGTGAATTTTATGGGTTTCCATCTTGGAGGGTTTATGCCCTAGCTTGGAGCCTATATTTTGTGTCCTCTGTTTTTGTGATCTTCATGCTTTTAATGTTTGGTAATTGCTTGATGAAAGAAGAAGAATATAATAACATAATGCCAACAAATTCACAAGTAATTATCAAAGAAGGAGAAAAAAGAATTTAATTTGTAAACCTCCTATTTCTCCAACAAACCTAAACTACTCGATTCTAGCAGTGCAATCGACCTTTTCATTTTGAAGAATAGGCCTTCTCAACTCATCACATGAGGGGGCTTTGTACCCTATAGGATCAAACATAGCTTGATAGAATGGATTATTCTTGGCAATGCTGAAAGGAATGTCACTCCAAAAAAAACACTTACCCTTTAGCTTGTCAGCTTATTCCTTCTCCTTTCTTTTAAGCGTTGACCTGATAGGAGGTTATGCACCGGGTGTGGTTTTAGGAACAAAAAATGATAAGGTAGATGCGGGGCTGGCCATTGTGGAAGGTGATGCTGAAGAACCACTCTCACTGCCACTCCTCGCCTCACAATTTGACTTTTCACAACTGCCTTATTACTTTTGGCAAAATCTTTATCTTCTAGTGATTTGGTGGCAATACAAATGATTTCGGGCGATGCATCTGGGCAGGTTCTATGTCATGTCCCAGAGTTTGTGCAAAGTGATATTTCAATCGGGATATTCCCCCTGTCATATGCTTCCCACACAACTTGCAATTCAAATTTTGTCTATTGAACCCCCTCGCATTCACCATGTTTCCACATAGGGTCCAAAATTCTCAGCATTTTTAGTCTTCAATGTAATGATTGAACCTAGGGCACAAAAAAAAATCAACATTTTTACAATCAAGAAATCCTCTCCACTCAATGAAACGATAATGGCAAAAAAATACACTCTCACCCCCTAGCAAAATCATAGGAAAAAAATGGATGACTGAAACCCCAAGAAAAATCTAAAAAGAACAAAAAAACAGGGCCTGTTGATGGAAATTGTTCCATACTGCAATTTTTTTGGGATTGGCTCCTAAAATCTGTGTTCTCCTCCTTCACCCAAGAAAAGTCATTCTCCTGCTCCTCTGCTCTCAAACCTGTGGTCTCTTTTTGCAACATGAGACAAAAAACCCTCAAAATGGCTTATAACCTGACCTGGGCACGACACATCAATTCTTTCAGTCGTATCATGATGTTTTCCTGATTTTAATGATAAGATCGGCCATGAAAAAATTGCTGATTTTTTTTCAGCCAATATTATCGGTGAGTTGAAAAACTTGTGATATGTCAATATTTTTGCGAAAAAATCACGTGGTCGGCAACACTGATAAAAACATTCATAGTGCCTCTCTATTTCCTTTTATAGTTCATTAGTGTTACATTGTTTCTGAAGGATCTTTTGAAATTGCCATGGATTGGTTGTATAATGTAATACTACTGCAATTTAGCTTAATTTTTGTTTCAAATGCTAAGTTCTCAAGATTTAAAGCGGTTTTCAAATCTATCTTTTGATCAATCATTTGTGTATTGTGTATGTGCTTCAAAAGTTAAAAATGTAATCATTGCTTATAATTGGAGTTGTTACCAATGATTTTTTCCTCACTTATTGAGTGGACATGCTAACACAACAGAACGTTTTCTTGCAGGCCTATCCCATTTAAGGCTTTCAAATGTTTCATGTGCATATGCCCTGAGGATGCCTCTTCGACCATCATTCTCTGAATTTTCTGGATCAATGCTTACAATGCACAAGCAATCATCCCATACATTGCAAATGACAGCAGATGTTTCTGTCGATTCAAAACCAAAGCCATGGTTGCTGGTGGGATTAGGAAATCCTGGCAAACTATATGATGGTACCAGGCACAATGTATGGGTTCACTTTCTGTCTAATATACATTCTTATTCTTTCATCTCTACTCATGCTATTTAGTATTCATATCTTGATGTATGATATACTTTATTTGTTGTTTCTCATTGTTTGTTCTTTTCTTAATGAGGCATTTTAATTGTTTCCTTTGTCTACTTTACATAATAGAGGGAGCTCAGAGATTATTTCCCCTAACAGTATGTTCTCTTTTTATTTTTTATGTTTTTACAGTGGTGGATTTGGCCCATCACATGCTTATACTAAATTTATAGTTGCATTATTTCTGGGTTTCCACAAGGGAAACTTATGAACATGGCATCTATTCTCCTAGGAGCTTGAAAACGTCAATACAGGTTCTCAATTTGAAAAAAGTCATTTTGATTTCTTCTCCACTAGAATCATATCTCTACTCTTATAATTTATTTATCAGCTTGTGGGAGATGGCCTAAAGCAGGCTATGTATGTTTGAAACAATTTTAATAGTTAATAACATTTTTACTCTGATTTATTGGTTTGTGAGAGGTGGCCTAAATCAGACTATGTTAGTTTGAAACAATTTAAATAGTTAATGTCGTCGCTAGATTTGGGCTGTCAAATATTATTCTCCCTGTTATCACATCTAGCACTTTAGTGCAATGCTTTTATTAGTTCTAAGATTAGGAGACCAAGAGGCTTATCATGGAGGGGGCACCTGAATGGTTGGAGCAAGATGCCGAGGAGGACCGGGGGGGGGGATGTTCCACTTCGAGGAGAGACATATTTGGAATTTTGGAGTAGGGGAAGGACATTGAAAGTGTGCTGCAGCTTAGTGCCACCACCTCCACAGAGACTGGCACCTAATGGAAGAGGTTGAAGACATCCCATTTCATCTTCTACCATTTCTCCAAGAGTTGCATCTTCCACCTGAGGCTTAACCTCAACATGTCCACCTACTGCTTCTAGAGGAAGGATGACACAGATGGCCTTTGCTTGGAAAAGGGGTAGAGGTTAGGATGCGTCATGATGATAATCTCATGAGATACATTTATTTTTGTTTTGATGTGAATTTTTATTATCCCATCAAGATTTATGACTCAGGATAGATATCATATTTCTGTATCCATATCTGATGTACTACTTGACATCTTATACATTTTCTATTGCAATTTTATTTTCTTATTTATGTGACAATGTGTTTGTTTGATGTTGATGTTGCTTGGGAAGTTTAAAAAATTGAAAACAAATGATTAATTTTTATTTTTTTTAAAGTTTCCCAATAATTTCCGATATTTTCCTTGGTATTGCTGATAATTTAAATTTCAGATCCCTGGCAATAAATTGCTGATAGTGATAAATGTAACATTGATATCAACTCCCACAGATGATTATATGATGCAAAATCCAGAATTGGCCATTATAGATGAGTCTATAGCCACTGTACATCTAAGAAACCAAAATCAGCCTTTATACATGAGGCTATGTGTGCTGAAAATGAAATAAAACATGAGTTAAAGACGAGTACAATTACATATCCTAATACAACTCATCTCCATCCTCATCAACAAAAGAGAACAAGATGCTTGTTTAGCTAAACTAGAGTGTGGATTGGAAGAAGAGGCAGCTCCACTTCCAGTTGCATCACCTCAAATGCTTGTTTAGCTAAACTAGAGCGTGGATTGGAAGAGAGGCAGCTCCACTTCTGGTTGAATCCTGTAGGAAATATAGGGATTTGACATTTTATTTTGCCCAGCTACCAAGTATTAGTCAAATATCTTGAAATTTGAGAAGCATTCTCAGAATCCTCTTTTACAAAGCCTAGAGATTTCATCTCACCATCTCATCTTGCTATATTGGTCAAATGTGACATTGAACTCTTTATTTTCCTAAGTAATTAGATCTACATCTGTTTGCACGTATCTTTAGGTATGGTAGAAAGTTGACTAACATCTTTTAGTTTTCTTTATTGGTTATTATATTTTTGATTGGATCATTTTGCTCAGAGCTGTATCATAATTTATTTGAATTTTTTGAATAGGTTGGGTTTGAAATGATTGACACCATAGCACAAGGAGAAGGAATCATAGTGTCTAGGATACAGCACAGAGCACTTTTTGGAAAAGGTAAACACCGCTGCTCCTTCTGTACTCTCTAACCAAGACATGGTCAATCATTTTCCTGTTGATGACATTTGAATGCAATTCTGACTTAAAGTTGATGCTGAAAATAAAAAAAAATGTAAGGAGTATTATTATTATTATGTGAAAAGTTATGGTGTTTTTTCTATGCCAGGAAGTTGTAACTTGGAAGCCTTTGCACTTTTTTCGATTGGCATAAAATCTTGCAATTGTGCTCTCTCCTAAATTTGAGTCTGTTTGAATCAATTACTCCAGCATCCCATCCATTTTCTTGTGTGTAAATGATTGAAAGCTTGCTGTACTTTTGGAGCCATTGCTTCCTGGATATTGGAACTCTTCCTTGAGATTGAAAGGCTTGTGTCAAATAATCAAAGTGCATGAGCATTCCTATTTCTCCTTGTTGTTGCACAGATTGACACGACAATGCTCAGATCGGGGGCTGTCACTCTGATCCCCGATCTCTCCGTTTAAGCCTGTCTCCCGCGGCTAAGGGGGGTAGACCCTATGAAATGACGAAGACCAACTGTCAACCAGTTGGTTGGGAGACACGATATGATGAGCGCTAAAATGATTTAATTAATTTAGCAGACCAGTGCCTTAAGAGATTGGTGTTAAAACGATTACTTGTTAGATGATATAGAAATATAAACCGTGAACAACAATCATTTGTCATCAAATAATTTAGAACAGTGCAAGATATCAGTTAAAACAACAACGCTCTTATAATGACCAAAGCTCAATAACGATATCCAGTAACTGAGAATTTTGAAGAGATGAATGCTTTAAACAACCACGCAAATCATAAATCATTAACCAGATATCATATTTATGCAGCTAAATCTTCAAGATGATCATTCGTGTGCATAACTTGAAAATTTAAATCTCCAGCATGACAATTTTATGAGAAAAACTAAATCCTGACAAAATTCCCACAATGCCTTTTTATGCTTTTTTTTTAATTATTTAAAAAACAAAATCCAGTTCTACTCTTTAAAAGAAAATTTTTATGATTTTAAAATTTTGAATTTTTTTTTTTTAATAAAATCTAACTATAAAATCAAATTAAACTAAATCAGAAATTAGATTTCTAAACCAAACTTTTTAAAATCCTAAATTAAAGTCTATTCTAAATCTAAAGCAATATAAAAATCAAATCTAAATTTGAAATCTTTTATTAATAAAATCTAAAAAAGAAGAAGAGGAATCTAAACAAAATATATAAAAAAAACTAAACCCTAACTAAAGAAAACAAAAAGAAACTAAACGCTACCTCTTTACTTTATTTTTATTTTTTTATATGCCTTACGACTTTCAGTAATCTACAAAGTCAAAAAAGAAAACCTAAACCTAAGACAAAGAGCTAAGCTATGAATGAACGCGTCAGCCTCTTAAAAAAAATTCAGCGTGAGCTTCAGATGACTGCGGGACGCTCGACGGGCCTGCGGACCGATCCTGGGCGTGCTGATTATACTCGGGCTCAAAAATATGATGGTCATAAAACGAATTTTCAGCGGAGATCGAAAATTCAAAACTGTTTTAGAGATTACCTGAGGATGCTGAGTTGCAAGACTTCGATTGAAATCAAATATTCTTACCTGATGCTCATAGCATTTTAAAAAAATATGCCTTCCATACGAAAACCAAAACGCTGTTACAGCAACATAAAAAAAAAACGCCTTTCATACAAATTGAATTTTACCTGGTACTTGCACGATTTATGTTTTTGGGGATATTACCCGACGAGGAACGGCTCACGCTTACACCACTGTTTGAAACATGCAACCTCCAGCAATCAGACAGCGATGATTAAATAAAGGCGTGGGTATTTTCAGGTTTTTAGATGACAGCTGGGTGAACATGCAGCTTTTCAACACAACATATATCTCCTGGACAGCGTATCTTCCCCAAAAAACGCTTTATTCTCTGCAGTTTGGAGTTGTAACGAATGTGCAGTTTGAGACCAATGAAAGGCTGATGGGCAGATCAACAAATTTTAAACGAATTTGCTGTGCGTAATCTATACAGGTTGGTGTAACGACTGCAGGGGTGCGTTGAAGCTGCCGACAGAGAAAATGAGGAAAATGGCAGAGAAAATGTGTGCGTGAGGGCTTGGAAACGACTGAAAGCTGCTACTGCGTAGCGTGGATAGAGTCAAGATGGAGCTGAGATGACTGTAGAGAGGGTTTGAATGGCGGATTTTGCAGCAAATGGGATGGACGTGAGTGAGGGAGAAGAGGACTGTTGGCGGAGCGAAGACTGCGTGCAGCAAAAACGCGGATTTGATATGCTTTGCAGGTATGCGTGAGGCAGTTGGCAGCCTGGAAGAGAGGTTCAGCTGCGTCGGTTTGAGTTTGCTGCAGGATGCGGATTATCATAGGGAAAGCATGAGGCAGCTATGGCGAATGGCAACGTACAGGAGTTGGAATTTGATGGGAGCAGCTAAAAATAAACTTCCTGCAAATAATGAAACCCAAGATCTGAAAACAACTGATATCTGAAACCCTTGGACAGCAAAAACAACACAGATAAACCTTGGAAATCTTCGGAAACCTTGCGACCTGGAATTAAAAATCACCCGAAAATGATATGTGCATAAAACAAAACTGAAAACCCTAAACCCAACAAAAATTTACAGTATTTACAAACTGAAAGCTCTTCAGAAGCCAGATTTATCAATAATCGCAGTAATATTATCAGAATTTAATTTAATATAAAACGCTTCAGAAAACCCTGCATGCATTCATAAAAAAAAATAAAAAAATTCGAATGATAAGCCCAGGATTAAGAACTGGCTGGGCTCTTTCAGAAAACACAACCCGGGAGTTGGCTGGTTCAGCCGAGAACTTCCCCTAACGCCCGGTAATCTGAAAAAAAAGGATTTCCTGCACAACTTAAAATTAACCATCAACATAGAAGGAGAAAACAATAGTGGAACCCCGATCAAATGGAGATACCTGCCACTATATTTCAGAATCTAAACTATCATTCAAACCCCAAAGATCAGACAAGATACCTGTGCCTAGATCAATCTTCATTAAGCTATCATTAATGGCTGAAAATAAAATTATGCAGAAAAAATAGAACAATCTTACAACATTTTCAGAAGAGTAACACCAGCAAGATTTTTAACCCCAAAGTCTTCTTTATTGCACAAAAAAAATGAACTACAAGAGAGCTTCTTCAGCACAAGACACACAAATCTTTTCTCATCTCAAATGACCCCTAGCACCCTATTTAAAGGAAAAGATCCCAACGGTTAGTTTGAGTGATCCATGTCGAAATGATCTCGACCGTTGATGAGGATGAAGACATCTCTTAATCTCATCCGTCGAATTTGTTAATTCTTTTAAAAAATAAAACTTTGCATGTATTTACTCAAAATATTATTATTTTATTATTTTTTAGGGTTTTTGCTTTATTTTATAATTTTTATTTTTATTATTTATTATTTTTTATTTTTCAATTATTTATTTATTTATTTATTTATTTTTAATTTATTTTTAAATGGATCCTCGAACTTAGACTTTGGAAAAATCACCTAGGACCTAGGACTTAGGACTTATGAGGGGATTAAAACATTTTCTAACCCTCAAGACACATTAGATCATGACTTTTACAAATTTACATCTTAAGGGGGAAAACCCATTTGACATAGACCCTGATAAACCACCCAGTTCTGCGACACAACTATAATCCAGTAGATTAACACACTAGGATTCTCCTAAGATTCTAGTGACAAAATCCATCCCGGCTTTGGGGTTAGGTTGAAGGAAAACTCTGCCGATCATGGATCGGTGAGACGAAAAACCTTCCGGGACGTAGATTATCACCTAGAAAATTAGGTCCACCTAGGCAATTTACATACATGATTCACATCTGCTAAGATTATTTACAAATTTATACACGCAGACTGGGTTTACAGATAAATTGATCAAGCTGCTGATGACTGCATAATGGCACGAACATGTCGATCAAGCGCTGTCGCTTTTGCGAAAAAAGGGGGTGTACTGCTATGGGCAGTTGACCGGTAGTGGTCAACATCTGGCTCTACTTGGGGACACGTTGCTGCATTGTAGGAACGTGAGAATCCAGAATCTGCACCCATGCAACACACAACAAAACATAAGTAGCGTCCATCCAAAAATCATCATATAACATTAAGCACAAGAAAGATATAAGCTCTTCATTTATTAACTATCTAATCCTAAAACAGAAATGAAAATGCTGAAAAAAACAAGGAGTAGGGTTAGAAATACAGCGGATGCCCCTGGCATCAGATGTATTCAATATAGTGTATACTGAGCATTTGCCTACTTTCAGGCAAATCTGTCGGCTGCTTGTCGGATGTGCCATGTCCAATCATGCATATGGTAGGACTTTTTCCTATCCGAAAATCAAGCTGCTCGTGGCCGTCTGATGCATCAAATCTTCTTCTCATTTTCTTTCTCTTGCGCTTTTTCTTTGTGGCAGGTTGTATTACTGATGATATGTCACTTTCTGTTTCAAAGCTATCAGATGAAGTATGTAAGATATGCGTGACATGTCTTTCTTTATCCTGCATCTGATCTTTATCATTTTTAAGTCTATCTGGATCACCTTCAATTAACCACCTTTCAATCGAACCAATGACCTCCTCATAATAAGATGGAACTTGTTGCAACAAAGGAGAAGGCTCCTGATCTGTTGATGTCCCTTGGTTTCTCTCATCCTTTGACCTTTGTTGAAACTTTTGAACCTTTATTTTAATGGCATCCATCTGACTAGAGTGTTCAACCTTTATAGCACTGATTTGCCTGGCATGGTCTTCTTCCATATCTTTTATTACTTTATCGTTCTTTTCCTTTATATTCATCAAGCAATACTGCATGGAGTTTATTTCTTCTTTATGATTTGCTTGCATGGTAGCTAACTGATTATTATGATTAAACGTCATGATAGTCATTTCTTCATCCATAGTTAATAACTTGTTTTGCATAGAATTAATTTCCCTATCATGATCAGCTTTCATGGTCATCATATTTTCCTCTAAGCCTGATAACTTGCTTTGCATAAATCTAATTTCTGTGTCATGATTAGTCTTCATGGCCTCAATTTCTTTAGCATGCTGATTTTGCATAATCTCCATCTCCCTATTACGTTTTTCCAGGTGGGTGCATAAAGTTCTCACATCATTGACGTAATTAGTTTGATTAATCTCCATATTTTTTACCAGCAGCATTAGTTCTTGTATAATTTGCTTTTGATCTTCCTTTTCGTTGTCATTTGTCCCTGCTTTTCCACTATCATGGACTTGATCTGAAATAGTACAGGTGGACGACACATTCTGATATGAAGAATCGTCTTGGAATCTTTCACCGACAGCTGGACCTTTTATCAAATTACTTTCATTCTGTTGCACAATTTTAGGGGCAGAAGGCAAGCTGTTTGGATTACCATATCTATCTTTAAAAGCATTGACAATGTCTTGTAAAAAAGTGAAAGAATCCTTAGGAAAATTGTTAAACCAATTCAAAGCATCACCCTCTAAAGAAAAGACAAAAAGACGCATTTTGATATCTTCATGATTAAACTGAGGGGGTCTACAATATATGATCACTATACGAGCAAACAAGCCTAGATGCCTTTTAACAGCGATTGAATCACCACCCGAGAACACAGGTAATTTAGAAATGGCCTCCTCCGGAAAGTCATGGAGACGGTCAGTAAAATGACATGGCTTAAATGAATAATCCATGATGAATAATAAGGGATCATATGGATGATAGAACGAGATCTCTGCTCAAGAAAATCAATAGATGAAAGAAGTGGAGCCGCCACTTGAACAATGAATCTAATTCTAAGATCCAAAAAACAACCAACAAGTAGATATGAGGGAGGCTTCTTGTCTGGGAAAAATAAGAAAATGGAGTCGCCACCCAAACAAGAAACAAATCGAAGAGAAGCTGCTGATATGACGAAAGATAAGGTGATGAAAGAGATCCAAATGATGCCAAAAAATGTTGAATCTGCCAGCTCAAACGAGAGATGAGAAAAATGAAAGAATGATGAGAAGATGAATGTCGAATAAACCAAGGACAGAAAAAACTCTGTCCCCGGCAACGACGCCAAAAATTGTTGGCGTTGCCGGGCCAGATGAAAAGATAAGAAATGAGAAGGATGATTGTCGTTGAAACGCCGAGAATAAAATGTCCCCGGCGACGGCGCCAAAAAATGTTGTCGCACAGATTGACATGACAACGCTCAGACTGGGGGCTGTCACTCTGATCCCCGATCTCTCCGTTTAAGCCTGTCTCCCGCGGCTAAGGGGGGTAGACCCTATGAAATGACGAAGACCAACTGTCGACCAGTTGGTTGGGAGACACGATATGATGAGCACTAAAATGATTTAATTAATTTAGCAGACCAGTGCCTTAAGAGATTGGTGTTAAAACGATTACTTGTTAGATGATATAGAAATATAAACCGTGAACAGCAATCATTTGTCATCAAATAATTTAGAACAGTGCAAGATATCAGTTAAAACAACAACGCTCTTATAATGACCAAAGCTCATTAACGATATCCAGTAACTGAGAATTTTGAAGAGATGAATGCTTTAAACAACCACACAAATCATAAATCATTAACTAGATATCATATTTATGCAGCTAAATCTTCAAGATGATCATTCGTGTGCATAACTTGAAAATTTAAATCTCCAGCATGACAATTTTATGAGAAAAACTAAATCCTGACAAAATTCCCACAATGCCTTTTTATGCTTTTTTTTAATTATTTAAAAAACAAAATCCAGTTCTACTCTTTAAAAGAAAATTTTTATGATTTTAAAATTTTGAAATTTTTATGATTTTTTTTTTTTTTATTAATAAAATCTAACTATAAAATCAAATTAAACTAAATCAGAAATTAGCTTTCTAAACCAGTGTTGTTAAAATCGCGATAAAATCGCGATTTTATCGGAAAATCGCGATTTTTTCATCTTGCCGATCAAATCGCGATTTTTATACGAAAAAATCGCCTACTTTTTTTTTGCCGATTTTTACTGAAAAAATCGCGCTTTTTTCAAAAAATCGCGATTTTTTCGAAAAAAGCGCGATTTTTAACGAAAAAATCGTGGGGGATCAGGACAGCATAGTTTTATAACTTTTTTTGGGTTTTTTCATGCAATGTTTTTTGAAAGAAACAAATAATTTTTGAGTGGGGTAGCTTAATGATCAAGTCTAGGCCCTAGTATGGATATGCTATTCATGGTAATGTTAAATTCTTAAAGTAAAAGTGACATTCTCCTTAATCTTCATTTTCATCCTTTTACTTAAATTTTTAACATTACCATGAAATGACTCAGGATGTTTGAGAGTGGTTCCAGCCTCATTGGATTTCATATGGAGAAAGTAGAATTTTAGATTTCATTTAAAATCCAGCAGACTTATCAGTTTTTCAGGATTTCAGGATTGGGAGATTGTAATGTTTCCAGGTGACACCACCTGCCCGGGCTACCCCTGCCACCAGTAGAGGACGTGGTCTACCTCCTATAGCTCCTACTTCTAGTTCTTCAACGTCTAGATCACATCAGACTCCACTGCCATTTCCACCTGCACGGGCACCAGCATCTACATCTAGAGGGAAAGGGAAAGCTGTGGCATTTTCTCGCAAGAGGGGCAGAGGAAATCAATAGGATTAGACTTTCATTTTATTGTATATGACATTATGACATGATGAGATACATTATCATATTTTTTGTTGATATTTTGAGGCTGAGTTGGGACTTACTATTCAGGACATGATTCAATGTTATGTGTGATTTTAGCGCTAGAAATGATATTAAACATCTTATATATTAGTTTTTTTATCATATTTATGTGTCAATGTATTTATTTTATGTTGTAGATGGTTTAGATATTAAAAAAATTGAAAAAAAATGAAAAAAAATGAATATTTTTGTGCCAAACGATTTTTTCCCTTTTTTTCCGATTTTTTCCCGATTTTAACGATTTTTTCCGCTTTTTTCCCGGCGCCGATTAAATCCCGATCGCGATGTGTGCAACACTGTTCTAAACCAAACTTTTTAAAATCCTAAATTAAAGTCTATTCTAAATCTAAAGCAATATAAAAATCAAATCTAAATTTGAAATCTTTTATTAATAAAATCTAAAAAAAAAAGAGGAATCTAAACAAAATATATAAAAAAAACTAAACCCTAACTAAAGAAAACAAAAAGAAATAAATGCTACCTCTTTATTTTTTTATTTATTTTTTATATGCCTTACGACTCTCAGTAATCTACGAAGTCAAAAAAGAAAACCTAAACCTAAGACAAAGAGCTAAGCTATGAATGAACGCGTCAGCCTCTTAAAAAAAATTCAGCGTGAGCTTCAGATGACTGCGGGACGCTCGACGGGCCTGCGGACCGATCCTGGGCGTGCTGATTATACTCGGGCTCAAAAATATGATGGTCGTAAAACGAATTTTCAGCGGAGATCGAAAATTCAAAACTGTTTCAGAGATTACTTGAGGATGCTGAGTTGCAAGACTTCGATTGAAATCAAATCTTCTTACCTGATGCTCATAGCATTTTAAAAAAATATGCCTTTCATACGAAAACCAAAACGCTGTTACAGCAACATAAAAAAAAAAAACGCCTTTCATACAAATTGAATTTTACCAGGTACTTGCACGATTTACGTTTTTGGGGATATTACTGGTGGGCTCCAGTATTGTAGCAATAATGCTACAACTCCTGGAGCTTCCTATCTCTAAATTTTATCAACCCGGTAGTTCGTACAAACTTGGAAGCGACGGTGCTGTATGCACAAGTACTAGCTCTTGTCGCAGCTGTCACTTGGTCAGCCGGCACAAGTCCGCTAGGGCTCAAGCCAACTTCTATAGGCTCTCAGAAGAAGCTTGTTAAATGATGGACGAAAGCTAGCTCAAAGAAGACTAATCTACTTGGCAAAAATGAACTGAAAGCAAATCAAAACATGGAAACCCTAGGAAACCCTAATTTAACTAGTCTAACCTCTATGATGCAAAGAATGTGAAGGAAACTTCTACCAATGATGCCATTACTTCTAATAAGTGAAAATGCATGAATCTAATCTACTTGCATCTTAAAAGACATGTTTTTGTATTTTTTCTTTAAGTGGATGGAGTGATTGTGATTTTGTGCTTATTAGGGTTTGGTTGTGCAGATGTGATGCGGAAGGAAGGAAAGCTTGGGAAAGGTTGGGGAGGCTAGGAGAGGTCCCCAGAGATCCTTAGCATCAGTCCACAGAGGTTCCTCACGTTCAGAGGCTCAGCAACCGAGTGAGTGGCCTCCTACAGGATGTCTGCGGGGGATTCTACAGGAAACGCAGGGGTTTCTACAGGATGTTCTGTAATTCTTCTACAGGATGTTTACGAATTGGATTTTTGAGGATGGATGGTTGATGGAAGATGCATGGATGGTTATGGAGGTAGGATGGGGGTCTGAAGTGACCTAGGAACTGATGGATGGAGTGGTGAGATGATGTGTGGAAGGCTGATTTGGCTTTAAGGTAGTTGAGGCAACAATGGAGAAGAAGGTAGGGTAACGTGGCAAAAGAGCAGATGGGAGATAAGGAAACAGACTTGGTGATGGAGGAGCTGATCTGAACGAGGCTCAAATGAACGAGGAGGTGATGAAGATGCCCTGCATAGTGGTTACTTGATCAAACCAACTACATCTTGCATGCAATCGAAATATCATGTGATCTATCTAACAAGTTAATGAAATCGGTGGACAACAACCTTATTCATGAAAAGAATCACGTACAACCTGTGAACAAAACATTATCAAAGAGATATAAATGCATGAATAACTCCTACCAATCTATCTTAAACATAAGAAACTACTTTAACCATCGAAAGCAACCTAAGTAACACAACATGAATTAAATCTAAAGAGCAGATTTTTTCTCAAGAACGCAGCAAACACACATAAAGAGAAACAAGGTAGGTACTGGGCGCTTGAGATGGGCCCAACCCCAAGAGCTACAGCCTCCCATGAAAGATTTAGAGCTGGTGCAAAGCTGGATCCATCTTTATTAATCAAGAAATGAAAAGTACATCAAAATCGTCCACAAGGAGAACTTGAACATGAGCTGAAAGCAAAGCTAATCTATTGCATAAAAATCGAACTACAAACTAGCTAACTAATGGCTAAAACAAAATGACTAACTAGCTACAAAATGACTAACCACTAGCTAACCAAAATGAGGCCCCAAGCCTTCCTATTTATACAATTTGAGGACCCAACAGTCCTCCTAAAAGTTAGGGACTTGGCTGCCCAAGACTTGTAGTTAACAGCAGTCCAACTTGACTTGCTTGGCTGCCCTTGAGCTGATTGATTCGGTGGCCCTTGAACTCCGAGCTGATGGTGGAGAATTCGAGGTAAGGGCCCATAAATAAGGGGGACACCTTCCTACAAATCCTCTAGCTTGTTCTCCCACGAATTTGGCTGCCAAGTGCTCATTAAGACCTTCAAATTTGTCTCCAAGTTGACCAAAAAGGCTACACAAAGCACCCATTAGACTTGTTGGCATAATGACTAACCAAATTCACTCTATTAACATAAAAATAATAAAAAACATGCAATAAACAAATGATAATGGTGGATCAAGTCACATTAGGAGGTTGGATGAGCCCAAATATTTGTCCATTTTTGGGGCTCATCATCACCCCCCTACTGAAAGTGTTGCTCATCCTCTGAGCAACCAAATCTCTCCCCTTGTCTTTGATGGCCCTGGTGGCTTCCTTGGCTAACATCTCAGCCGATTTCTCCTTTGGCTTCCCTCTTTTCAAACTTCCTATAGAACAGTTCACTGGCTTCCTGTAGAAACAGTGTTCTGTCTTCCTGTAGAAACAGTCCTTTGTCTTCCTGTAGAAACAGACAGCACCACTGTATCTTGCTTGGCTGTGGGCGATTTTCCTTTCAGCTGGGCTGTGGCAGCCTTCATCTCCTCCTCCTTCCTGCTCTTCTTCCTCACTGCCTGCTGCTTGTAACTCTGAACATGTAACCCGCTCATTGTTCACTGCCTGCTGCTTGTAACTCTGAGCTAGTGTGATTTGATGATTTGCTTCCATTAATTAGGGTCATAGCACAACATAAAATTGGAGCAATATGCCTGGTTGACCTCCATGGCCAAGCTAGGAATGTTTCCAAAGCAGAAGATCAACAAAATGCTATATGAATCACCTGCCATAATGTGGCAGCTTTCATGGATGCCCAAAGAACCCATGGGAATATGGAGCTAGGGAAACATGCGGCAGAATGCGTTTTTATTTGGACTCGTTGTATCAGCAACTTATGTGCTGCTATAAAACATTTATGCTGCAGCTGGCAAGTAGACTTATGTAACAAAGGTAAGAAATATGAGGAATGACAATGGGTGAACCTAATTGCAGTGAGGATTTGATGAAGCCAAAACGTGTGACCATTTTGCTTTTGCTGCAGAGGATGACATAAATTGCACAAGTTCACAACCAATTTACGAAATCAAGCCTTCACACCCATGTATAGGTTCACCATGCGTTGCTGACTTCTAAGTTTTCTGCATGCATTGCTAACTTCTAAGTTTTCAGCTAGCATCTCCTGAAGCAGCATAGAGGCTATTTGCTGCGTCCTCATAGCCATTCCAATCTTCTTCTACCAGAATCCTATGAATATATTGATCCACATGCAAAAATTCAAGAGCTTCATTTTCAATTTGAAATCAGTGGCTTACAGTCTTAGCTAAACGTTGACACACCATACTTCTAAACTCGTACAACGGGCATCTCCATGCTTTCTGGACTGGTTGGCCATTTTAGAAGAGCTGTGAAAGCACCTGATTGGTCTTCTGATAGTGGTATTGCAAGAGGAATTATACCCCTGTCTAGCATAAGGAGGGACAAGTTTTTCACCCTTGGCCATATGATAATTGTCCATCTTTCTTCAAGCTCCAAACTTGATGAAAAACCTTAGGCTTCTCTGCTCGGGAAGATTCTGCTGCACTTCCCTGTAGACGACATCCTGTAGAAACGCCTGTAGGATGTCTCTGCGCCTTTGAATGATCTTTGCATGCGGGAGAATTGTTAACAAGCCCAAAACTTGATGAAGGACGTGAGTTTAACATTTGCAAGTGTAAATGAACAACAGTTAGCAAGTGTACCTGAACAACAATTACGTGAGTCTTCAGCCGAGCGTTCCTTTATTCACTGCGTGATTTGTGGTGAGGTGGCAGAGACCTGCGCTTAGCCCATGCAAACTGTTCGTCCCCTGCAGTTCCATCTGCCTGTAATCCCTTACCATTTGTTTCACTGGAGTTTAAACTATCCATAACTGGCTGTGTTTTTTCAGTTTCACGTGAATGACCATGCTGCGTGACTGCCGACTAAGTTCTTAGGGACGACAATCAGCTGAACCTTACTAATTCGTGGCTTAATGCCACCATTCCATTAATTCATGCAGTTTTCGAATTAAATTTATGCAATAGAGGAATGAGTTTGTCACATACCTCGAAGTTGAATGGCTGCCGTGAGCTTTTTGCTGCTGCCTGCTCTGATTTTGCTGCTGCATGCTTAGTTTTCCTGATTGCATATGGCTTGGCTGCTAATCCTTGATTGCTTTTTTCATGTGCAGGTGTCCTCTGGCCGGATCTGAGTGCATGCAATCATTTCCACGTTCAACTCTGCCCGTTCAAGCTGCTGCTGCTGCATGGTCACAAAACCAGACTTCTTTTTGCCATTTCTCCCAAACGGTAGATCGGTTTGATCTGAAACTTGGTGAGCATGTTACTACCATCATTATGCATCTCCCATATCAAATTCGTGATCAATGGATGCACGGATTTCGAGAAAAATGGAAAATGGCTGAAGATTTCAGAGGTCGATTTCTCGGAAACCGTGCATCGGAATCGGCTGAAACTGCTTGGGTAGGCTACTATCACCCATGTGCATCTCCCCATGAAACAGGTTTTGAAACGGGTGCACGGTTATGGAGAAAATGCAAAAATGGCTGATGGTGATGGAGGCTGATTTCTTAGAAACCGTGCACCGGAATTGCATGAAACTGCTCAGGCATGTTGTCATCAACCTTGTACAATTCCCCATAAAACGGTTTGTCAAAAGGATGCATGGTTTTCAAGTTATGGCAAAAACAAATTTGGTTCTATGGATTTTTGCCTCAAGGCTTTTTGCATGTGCTTGCATGGGATGACAAAATGAATTTTGTTTGTGATGCAGGTATGGAGATGCTGGAGGAGGAGTTGGAAGATGGCATGAGGGCTTCTGAACCCTTGAGGAAGCTACCATGCTCGCCAAACCACTTTTTGAAATGCATGCCTAGTTTCCCACAATTTCTACAGGAAGTTCCTGTAGAAGCACAACGAGAAGCACAAGGAGGTGAAAAAATGATGGATGAAGGCAAGGGATGGACACACAAGTGCTTGTAGGCCTAATCAACAGATTCCCACCATTAGATTCACTTTTGAAATTGGATTTGGCTTGTCCAAAGGTTCTACAGGATGTTTCCTGTAGAAATACAGAGCTTCCTGTAGAAGACACAATTTTGAGGAAAGAAGCATAATGACATAAAAAATGATGGAAAAGGGGTGAGGAATGGAAACATGGATGTGGGTAGGCCTCATGGACATATTCCAAGCCCTCAGGTCCTCCTCGGAGATCAATTTGGCTTTTTTGTAAGCTTCCTGTAGAAGATACGAAACTTCCTGTAGAAGGCACAAAAACTCCTTTGTCTTTGTTTTGAGTGATCCACCTGACCTACAATGTCCTTCTTGCAACCTGCAATGTCACTGCTGCAACATGAAATTATTCAATGGAGATTAGCTTTATTTTTTCTTTTTCTTTTTCTCTTTTTTTTTGAAAAACAACTAGGGCGCCTCATGGAGGTTTTCACCCTAATTGCCTGCCTTGGGCGCCTCCAAGGGAGGTTTTCACCCAAAGATCTTATTCTCTTTTCTCTTTTTTCCAACCCATTGACCGCCTCATGGAGGTTTTCAATCAATGAGCCAATCTAAGGCGCCTCCGAGGAGGTTTTCACCTTAGATTTCTATTTTCCTTTTTTCATTTTTTTCTCTTTTTCTTTTTTCTCTTTTTTCTTTTTCTTTTTTTTCTACCCTACCCTACTTGAAAAACAAATTCATTCTCAAGTATAAGAATACTTCCAATGGAGCCATGTGCACATCGAGATTAGAGACAAGATGATGTGAAGGCTCGGGATGCATGCTTTGACAACTATCCAACTTTCAGAGACAAAATGATCTGACTTTGAAAGTACAAAACATAGCTGAGGAGGAGAGTACTGCTGCAACTTAGTGACCTTCTGAAACCATATCTCAATATAGCTTTGATATCCTTGGTCATCTTGCTGATTTGGATCATTCTTCATGTCACCTTCTATCATGACCTTCTGATCTTCCTCCTTTTGTTGATCTTTCTCTTGAGTACATGGAGGATTTGATGGTAACCATGAGGGAACTCTCTCGATCTCTGATTCTGATCTCTTCTCTGCATTAAGTGCAGCCCATGGTTCTTTGATCTCCTCTTTGGAACCTTCTTTTTCCTTTGGTCCTTCAGTAGGATCTTTGTTTTGCAACACTCTTCCTGAGCTTTGGTGAACATCATTGAGCTCAAAAGGAGTCATTTGCACATGTTGTGCCTCAGATTTGCAATGGGGTTGAGCTGCTCCATTGTGTGGTTTTGGAAATGGTACGGGTAGTTGAGTGGAGGTGTGAAATTGAGATGGAGATGGATGGCATTGTGGTTGGGTAGGCATTTGGGGTTGCCTTGGTGGAGGAGGAGGCGATGGTTGTGGATGAGTAGGTGGTGGAGGAAAATGAGCGGGATGAGAGTTGTACTGGGGCCTCCACTCCTGATAAGGTGCATTCCACTGCGGCTGTGGCTGAGCATAAGAGTGAAATGAATGAGCAACTGGTTGGGCATAATATGGATCTGTGAAGGAACAAGGAGAATATGACCAAGGAGGAGGTGTAGACCAGGAAGGATGAGCAGGGGGATCCCAAGAAGGCATGAAAGTGGCTTGATAAGGGTCATAATAGGTCTCGGGTATCCCTTGCAGTTCCTGCTGGTAAGATCTAGGTCCATGTGGCCTCCTTTGGTTCATATAATAGAGTGATTCAGTGGCTCCCTTGGCTCTCTGATATGCAGCTTTGATTCTGGGCAAGGAAGGGCACTGATCTGTAGGATGGTATTCTTCACATACAAAACACACTTCTAGGGAGTGCATTGGACATTCGTTCCTAGGATGCTTTTTAAGGCACCTAGGACAAAAAATGACCAAAGCCCTCTTGGCTTCTTCTTGCTTCTTTTGGATCCGCAAGGTATCCAGTTGCATGGCAAGAAACTGCCTCATATCACTCTTGAAATCTTCGATCTGATTTGCAAATTCATCTTTGGACAAGGGACTGCTCCCAACATTTCTGCTTGTAGCCATTTGCTTCAGAGGAATGTTTCTTCTTCTTCTCCCCTAGAGGTTCTTCAGATATGTCTTGATGTCCACCCAGGGGTTCTTTCATCACAGCCATCGAAGAAGAACGTTGGCTGTGTGAAGCAGTGGGGGTGTTGTGCAATCATTTTTCTAACTTATCTCTACTCCTACAAAGCATGAAATGAAATCTTTTTGGTTGATTTTTGCTTTTTTCTACTTCTACTTGCAAAACTGAAATAAATGGAATTACAACTAACTATCTTGCGAAAATGAAAATGCGGAATTGAAATGAAAGCAGGAAAGGACTAATCTATTTTGCTCAAATCAAATTGCAAGAATGAAATGCTAGGCTACGCTTGCGGAATTGAAATTGCGGAATTGAAATGCTAATCTATGAAAGCGAGAAATGCTAATCTATGAAAGCGGGAAATGCTAATCTACTTTTGCATAAACGAAATTGCATAATGGAAACGAAATAAACTACTTAGCAGAAGGCAAGAGTAAGAAAATAGAAGAAAAGCAACAATTACTAATACTCTGACGCTTCCCCGGCATCGGCGCCAAAAAGATGGTGGGCTCCAGTATTGTAGCAATAATGCTACAACTCCTGGAGCTTCCTATCTCTAAATTTTATCAACCCGGTAGTTCGTACAAACTTGGAAGCGACGGTGCTGTATGCACAAGTACTAGCTCTTGTCGCAGCTGTCACTTGGTCAGCTGGCACAAGTCCGCTAGGGCTCAAGCCAACTTCTATAGGCTCTCAGAAGAAGCTTGTTAAATGATGGACGAAAGCTAGCTCAAAGAAGACTAATCTACTTGGCAAAAATGAACTGAAAGCAAATCAAAACATGGAAACCCTAGGAAACCCTAATTTAACTAGTCTAACCTCTATGATGCAAAGAATGTGAAGGAAACTTCTACCAATGATGCCATTACTTCTAATAAGTGAAAATGCATGAATCTAATCTACTTGCATCTTAAAAGACATGTTTTTGTATTTTTTCTTTAAGTGGATGGAGTGATTGTGATTTTGTGCTTATTAGGGTTTGGTTGTGCAGATGTGATGCGGAAGGAAGGAAAGCTTGGGAAAGGTTGGGGAGGCTAGGAGAGGTCCCCAGAGATCCTTAGCATCAGTCCACAGAGGTTCCTCACGTTCAGAGGCTCAACAACCGAGTGAGTGGCCTCCTACAGGATGTCTGCAGGGGATTCTACAGGAAACGCAGGGGTTTCTACAGGATGTTCTGTAATTCTTCTACAGGATGTTTACGAATTGGATTTTTGAGGATGGATGGTTGATGGAAGATGCATGGATGGTTATGGAGGTAGGATGGGGGTCTGAAGTGACCTAGGAACTGATGGATGGAGTGGTGAGATGATGTGTGGAAGGCTGATTTGGCTTTAAGGTAGTTGAGGCAACAATGGAGAAGAAGGTAGGGTAACGTGGCAAAAGAGCAGATGGGAGATAAGGAAACAGACTTGGTGATGGAGGAGCTGATCTGAACGAGGCTCAAATGAACGAGGAGGTGGTGAAGATGCCCTGCATAGTGGTTACTTGATCAAACCAACTACATCTTGCATGCAATCGAAATATCATGTGATCTATCTAACAAGTTAATGAAATCGGTGGACAACAACCTTATTCATGAAAAGAATCACGTACAACCTGTGAACAAAACATTATCAAAAGGTTGAGAAAGTCTCCACTGCCATCTCTGTTTGGAGATTGGAGTGTAGCCTATACCAGCCACAAAAATACGCAGTTCTTCACTTCATACATGCTGCAACATAGTCTCGTTTATGATAGATCTTTCCATGCACTTCACTCTTGCACCATACACCTTCATCACCGCTTCATGCACATTCCTCTACACGCTTTATCTTGCTGTTCATTGAGTTGAGGTAGCTTAGGTTAATGAATTTTCCTCTTGGTGACAGTCATAAGCCATTTGTTTCATTTACACTGCTTTTCATCATTCTATTACCTCCTTCTTCATCTTGATCACGCATACAACCACATCCTCGACCTCTGCTCCACTCTGTTATCTCCCAAACTCCTCCACTCCTCACGTAACTTCATTCTTTAGACATTTCGTTGTTATCACCTTTCATCCATCAATCCACTTCATACACTCGTTCTCCATCCTACTTCTCCACTCCTGAGCCATCACCAGCCCTATTCCTACCTTACACATCTCCCCCTACCATTCCATCACTCCTCCATCACTTCAAACACCCATGGTAGGTCATCCTGTAGCAATTTGTAGACTTCCTGTAGAAACCCCTGTGTTTCCTGTAGAATCCCCTGCAGACATTCTGTAGGAGGCCACTCACTCGGTTGCTGAGCCTCTGAACGTGAGGAACCTCTGTGGACTGATGCTAAGGATCTCTGGGAACCTCTCCTAGCCTCTCCAACCTTTCCCAAGCTTTCCTTCCTTCCGCATCACATCTGCACAACCAAACCCTAATAAGCACAAAATCACAATCACTCCATCCACTTAAAGAAAAAAAATACAAAAACATGTCTTTTAAGATGCAAGTAGATTAGATTCATGCATTTTCACTTATTAGAGGTAATGGCATCATTGGTAGAAGTTTCCTTCACATTCTTTGCATCATAGAGGTATAAACGCATGAATAACTCCTACCAATCTATCTTAAACATAAGAAACTACTTTAACCATCGAAAGCAACCTAAGTAACACAGCATGAATTAAATCTAAAGAGTAGATTTTTTCTCAAGAACGCAGCAAACACACATAAAGAGAAACAAGGGAGGTACTGGGCGCTTGAGATGGGCCCAACCCCAAGAGCTACAGCCTCCCATGAAAGATTTAGAGCTGGTGCAAAGCTGGATCCATCTTTATTAATCAAGAAATGAAAAGTACATCAAAACTGTCCACAAGGAGAACTTGAACATGAGCTGAAAGCAAAGCTAATCTATTGCATAAAAATCGAACTACAAACTAGCTAACTAATGGCTAAAACAAAATGACTAACTAGCTACAAAATGACTAACCACTAGCTAACCAAAATGAGGCCCCAAGCCTTCTTATTTATACAATTTGAGGACCCAACAGTCCTCCTAAAAGTTAGGGACTTGGCTGCCCAAGACTTGTAGTTAACAGCAGTCCAACTTGACTTGCTTGGCTGCCCTTGAGCTGATTGATTCGGTGGCCCTTGAACTCCGAGCTGATGGTGGAGAATTCGAGGTAAGGGCCCATAAATGAGGGGGACACCTTCCTACAAATCCTCTAGCTTGTTCTCCCACGAATTTGGCTGCCAAGTGCTCATTAAGACCTTCAAATTTGTCTCCAAGTTGACCAAAAAGGCTACACAAAGCACCCATTAGACTTGTTGGCATAATGACTAACCAAATTCACTCTATTAACATAAAAATAATCAAAAACATGCAATAAACAAATGATAATGGTGGATCAAGTCACATTAGGAGGTTGGATGAGCCCAAATATTTGTCCATTTTTGGGGCTCATCAATTACCCGACGAGGAACGGCTCACGCTTACACCACTGTTTGAAACATGCAACCTCCAGCAATCAGACAACGATGATTAAATAAAGGCGTGGGTATTTTCAGGTTTTTAGATGACAGTTGGGTGAACATGCAGCTTTTCAACACAATATATATCTCCTGGACAGCGTATATTCCCCAAAAAACGCTTTATTCTCTGCAGTTTGGAGTTGTAACGAATGTGCAGTTTGAGACCAATGAAAGGCTGATGGGCAGATCAACAAATTTTAAACGAATTTGCTGTGCGTAATCTATACAGGTTGGTGTAACGACTGCAGTGGTGCGTTGAAGCTGCCGGCAGAGAAAATGAGGCAAATGGCAGAGAAAATGTGTGCGTGAGGGCTTGGAAACGACTGAAAGCTGCTACTGCGTAGGGTGGATAGAGCCAAGATGGAGCTGAGATGACTGTAGAGAGGGTTTGAATGGCGGATTTTGCAGCAAATGGGATGGACGTGAGTGAGGGAGAAGAGGGCTGTTGGCGGGGCGAAGACTGCGTGCAGCAAAAAAACGCGGATTTGATATGCTTTGCAGGTATGCGTGTGGCAATTGGCAGCCTAGAATAGAGGTTCAGCTGCGTCGGTTTGAGTTTGCTGCAGGATGCGGATTATCATAGGGAAAGCATGAGGCAGCTATGGCGAATGGCAGCGTACATGAGTTGGAATTTGATGGGAGCAACTAAAAATAAACTTCCTGCAAATAATGAAACCCCAGATCTGAAAACAACTGATATCTGAAACCCTTGGATAGCAAAAATAGCACAGATAAACCTTGGAAATCTTCGGAAACCTTGCGACTTGGAATTAAAGATCACCCAAAAATGATATGTGCATAAAACAAAACTGAAAACCCTAAACCAAGCAAAAATTTACAGTATTTACAAACTGAAAGCTCTTCAGAAGCCAGATTTATCAATAATCGCAGTAATATTATCAAAATTTAATTTAATATAAAACGCTTCAGAAAACCCTGCATGCATTCATAAAATTTTTTTTTTCGAATGATAAGCCCGGGATTAAGAACTAGCTGGGCTCTTTCAGAAAACACAACCCGAGAGTTGGCTGGTTCAGCTGAGAACTTACCCTAACGCCCGGTAATCTGAAAAAAAAGGATTTCCTGCACAGCTTAAAATCAACCATCAACATAGAAGGAGAAAACAATAGTGAAACCCCGATCAAATGGAGATACCTGCCACTATATTTCAGAATCTAAACTATCATTCAAACCCCAAAGATCAGACAAGATACCTGTGCCTAGATCAATCTTCATTAAGCTATCATTAATGGCTGAAAATAAAATTATGCAGAAAAAATAGAACAATCTTACAGCATTTTCAGAAGAGTAACACCAGCAAGATTTTTTAACCCCAAAGTCTTCTTTATTGCACAAAAAAATGAACTACAAGAGAGCTTCTTCAGCACAAGACTCACAAATCTTTTCTCATCTCAAATGACCCCTAGCACCCTATTTAAAGGAAAAGATCCCAACGGCTAGTTCGAGTGATCCAGGTCGAAATGATCTCGACCGTTGATGAGGATGAAGACATCTCTTAATCTCATCCGTCGAATTTGTTAATTCTTTTAAAAAATAAAACTTTGCATGTATTTACTCAAAATATTATTATTTTATTATTTTTTAGGGTTTTTGCTTTATTTTATAATTTTTTATTATTTTTATTTTTATTTTTTTTTATTATTTATTATTTATTATTTATTATTTTTCAGTTATTTATTTATTTATTTTTAATTTTTTTAATGTTTAATTTATTTTTAAATGGATCCTCGAACTTAGCCTTTGGAAAAATCACCTAGGACCTAGGACTTAGGACTTATGAGGGGATTAAAATATTTTCTAACCCTCAAGACACATTAGATCTTGACTTTTACAAATTTACATCTCAAGGGGGAAAACCCATTTGATATAGACCCTGATAAACCACCCAGTTCTGCGACACAACTATAATCCAGCAGATTAACACACTAGGATTCTCCTAAGATTCTAGTGACAAAATCCATCCCGGCTTTGGGGTTAGGTTGAAGGAAAACTCTGCCGATCATGGATCGGTGAGACGAAAAACTTTCCGGGACGTAGATTATCACCTAGAAAATTAGGTCCACCTAGGCAATTTACATACATGACTCACATCTGCTAAGATTTTTTACAAATTTATACATGCAGACTGGGTTTACAAATAAATTGATCAAGCTGCTGATGACTGTAGAATGGCACGAACATGTCGATCAATCGCTATCCCTTTTGCAAAAAAAAGGGGTGTACTGCTATGGGTAGTTGACCGGTAGTGGTCAACACTCCTAATTCATACTATATTCTTTTCTTTCCTCTTGTCAAAGTTCAAACAACTACTAAATTCTATCAAGCACTATTTGCTCAAATAGGAAGAGAAAATTGATAAGGCAAGTTGACACTATTTGCTACTATGGTCCAGTCATATGCATTGCAACTATTTGAAAATTGAATTGACCATTTGAGAACCAACTATTTTTAGTCTAGTTTTATACTTTACAGTTTGCATTTGATCTAAGCATCAGTCACAAGTTCAAGATGCATACTGGAGATTGACAGATTGCACTTCACTACCAAACATCAGAAGGTCTGGTTACAAATTCATCCCTGATGATCCCTTTTTGATTAGAATCATCACAGCTGTAGGCACGGTACTCTCTGAAAGACGTAGCCTGAGAAAAATAATGAGGAAATATCAAATTGAAAGACCGATACCAAAAACAGGGAATAATAATATAATTATTCTTGCCATGATAATAGAGAATATAACTAATCAATAAAAGAAAAGCATGGAGAATGTGTCAAATATATTGCATAACTATCAAGAATATGTAAAAAAAAGGCAGAATATATCTGTTACGCCACTTTGTTTATTCCTTTTAAAAAATAATTAGAGCAGACATGAAGAAACACATAAAATTACTAGTACCATGCTTGGATTTCTAAACATAAATGATTATTATATAAAGGGAAACGAATTTAGAACTTTAATGAGATCCAAATGTGAGCAGCTTGACAAGCGGCAAGAGTGCTCTTAGAAACTAGTGGCTGAGAATAGTTGCATGGTACTAGAACAATCAGCAAACATCTCTGCAAGGAATAAATGCTGATATTGGGAGTTGACTTGTTGCAAAATAAAAAAACAGTGGAGATGCATATATGCCAAGGGTCTTGTCTTAAGGATATGGGAGAGTCCATACAGAGTGATCTATGTGTACTGACTAGATTATTAGCATCCGAGCATTGTGGAGATTAACATTAGAATGCTTTGGTGTCCCCAAGTGATCTTCTTAGGAGGGGTTATAACTTTCAACTAAGCATTTCAAACACCAAAGTGATCTTCTTAGGAGGGGTTATAACTTTCAACTAAGCATTCCAAATCTGTAAATCATCCAATATTAATCCTATGGCATTGCAGGTCAATTAATTTTGATGGAGTAAAGGTAAAAACATTCATGACAAGACACTACTAGGTAAAAATAAACACAATTTTCAAATTTGGCAAACCTTGCATGCAACGTATTCAAGTAAATACGTGATGTTTTAAATATATTATGGATTATTTTAAATACTTTGATGCTTGGTTTTTTGGATAAAATGGAAGTTTGTTTTGCCCTTTTTTTGGTGGGTAAGGTTGAACAATGACCTGTTTATAAGTTTTGAAAGTTGGTTAATTTGAGGTTTATGCTTTAAATCAGTATCATATGGAGACATGTTTTTGAGGGTAGGGTACGTGTTCCCTTTGTTCCCCATGCTCCTAGGATGTGGGTACTCCAAAGGGGAACATTTCCCCATGCCCTCCTTTGGGGGGATCTAATAGGGAATGCTTGTTGAAGAATCTAGGGCAATTAGGTGTAGAGTGATTCTTTGGGACTAGATAACAATTTGTGAAGTCTTTTTACAATTTGCCTTTGTTAGCTTAATCTTCTTCTTCTCTTATTAATGCATGTGTCTGCTTCATCAAACTGCTATCAAAACATAAAACAAGAACACAAGATGTTGGCTCTCTGCCAGGGCCAAAACCTCTCTTCTCTTGAGAGGAAAACCCTTCGGTAAGTTTTCTCTTATTGAAGCTTCTTTCTTGATCAATGCCAAACCCTAGACCCTTGACTAGAAGATCCTCCAAGCACAAGTCAAGTCCTTCCTTTTTCTCTGCACTATGTTTCCCCAGCACTTTGTCCACCTCCTTCCGGCACTTCGTTCCCTGACACTTCGTCCTTCTTCTGGCACTTCGTTCTTCCTTCCACTGTTAGTAGACCTTCTAGAAGAGATACTTATCTTTTGTACTTAGTGATATCCTTCACCTAAGGATACTCCTTCCTTCTCTTGATCAACTGAGTCCCTTCTTGATGTATAGTGGTAGGCTTAGTGTGATAGCACTGCAGCCCTAATTCTCGCACATGTGAGAGGTCTTGTTGATGTTATATGGCTCCTCTTTCCTTCACTTGAGGTCCTTCCTTCTTCGCTTGGATAGGAGGCCTAGTAGGCCTAGTTTGTAGCCCAAATGATGAGGTATGATGGGAGGTGACTTGCTGCTGTCCTAACCGCAGATAGCCCTTCCTTCTCTTCGCATGTGTGGTTGGTATTGGCCCTAAAACAATCCCAAAACCTTCGCTCTTCCTTCTTGCTTCTTCGCTGCACTAGAGGCTCCTTCTTTGTCCCTTTCTCGGCTTCATTTTGGTCCTCTATCTTCGCTGATTTCAGAGTGAGTTTCTTGTCGTTTGAGGGAGTGGACAACCTCTATATATAGAGGACTGTCCCTCCTTTAGGCCGACTTGCTGCCTTGAGGCCGACTTGACTTCCTTTGCTTCGATGGGTGCTTTTAATGGTGCCATTGCTTCTTTTGATGGTGTCTTTGCTAGGAGGAGACTTGACTTTGCTTGGAGGTGTCTTCTTTGACTCTTATACATAATGTAACATACCCTTAAGGTCTTCAACATAATTCTTTCGACTCTTTGACTCACCTATAGCACTTTGCATGTATTAGACTTACTTCAATGAGCAAGAAACTCATTGACATATATTATAATAATAATATTTCTTTTCTTGAACAAATACAAATACCGAAAGTACATTTATGAGACTGAACCTCGTTACATTTCCTTCAACACTCCCTCTTAACTAGGGAGGTATTCATACAACATTACAAGGTGTTTGGATATTATCAATCTTGAAGAATTCATATAAGAGAAACCGGATTGACAATCCATCTGTTATAGCATCCTAGTAACCAACATTGTATCCACAAAAGGCCTTGACTGACAACTCTATCTCTCAATAGATCAGAGCACAATGTTGGCGAGACCAATGACTTTTAGACACCATAGTCATTGTCTCTCAAGGTACATACCCACCCGGGTGTTCACTGGGTATGACCTTCTAGGACTATTCTTATCTTGTGTTCCCAGCCCTCAAAGAATATCGGTCCTCTTGCCTACTCTTGTCTTGGATGCCCTACACATCTTCAAAGAGTATCGAATGTCAGATGATTACCCAATCCTCCCATTCTTTCTTCCCAAGTGAAGACAAGAATGTTGTGTTTATCCCTTCCTCTAGAATGAGGAAGACATGCCCAAGTTTTCTTTGGGAACTTCTCAGAACTCCCTCTTAGCTAGGGACTTGTCCATTCATCAGCAACTTCTTCTTCGTGGGTCCTTCAATTGCTCGATCTTTTTCTTTTCTTCGATGTCATGAAGTCTTTGTTCAAACTTCCTCTTGGTAGGGCACTATCCATCAATCACTTTCCTTCCTGGCTTGACATGTCATTGCTTCCTTCGTGGAAAGTGGTCTTCTTGTCATATATCAGGTTCTCTTGTCATCTGGCTACTCCTTTGTCATCTTGTCCATGCTTCGGAATACTCTTCTCATGGATGCTTTGTTGAGCTTGCTTGTTCCCATGCTTTGATCTAGTAGCCCTTCATGACTTCATCCTGATATTGCTTCAACATTGCTTTGCTTTCGCTGGATGGCTTCTTCATCACGACATCTTTGTAGAGTAGAATCAGTTATCTGCACCTTTCATATCTCCAAGGCCTTCATAGGTGTCAAGGGTCCTTCCTTCCTTTGTTAGAGTTGTCTTACCTTCTTTTGGGAGATATCTTCAATGGTTCTTTGTCAGATAATGATTCTTTGTGATCATGGTGTTCTTCACATGCTTGATCTCTTTCTTCATTTGCTTCTTCTTGGATAGATTGGTCAACCACCTTATGCTCCTTGTGAGAGCACTTCTTCATTGCTTGCTTCCTGGACTAGTCAACATTTCTTCTTGCTTCTTAGTTAGCAATCTTATAATCCTTATGTGAGCATATCCTTTTGTTGAGCTTCATTGCATTGTAGTACATGCCTTCGAGCATGGTGAAAGAGATTCTTTCATACTTGCTCATGTGATGGAACTATTCCCATGATTTCAACAATACACATATGATAACATGACATAACTTCGATGCATACATACCTCATCTTGATTCTCCTTTGATCATCTTGACTTTATTTGATTGTTCATGGTGTGGCCATTCTTGCTTTATCTTAGCTTGCCTGCACATCATCCTTTTCTTGACACCCATGAATGGGACTTCCCAATGAGACATCCGCTTCTTATTCATGAATCTTCTTTTGAAGATTCCATCTGAGGATCTCGAAGACCCTTATTCTGGACATGTTTCTTTCTTTTGATGATGGAGGCCTTCTAAGATTATGTTATAGTGGCTACAACCATCCTCCAAAATTTTTCCTTAGCTTTGTTTTGGAGCCTCCCTACCAACCATCCTTAGAAGCATGTCTTGCACTGACAGGTACTTATGCTTCAGTTGAGTTTCTGTGGCTTATCAACTTGTGTTTGCTATCTTGTTTTCCTTTCACCCGCAAGTTGACATCCCGTGATTGGGTCATCAAGTGGCTCTTGTGCTCACTTGGAAAATTGCGTAGAACTAGAGGGCAACCAACCTTGCTCTCCAGAATTGTGCAGAGCATCAAGGCAACCTGCTGCTCTCCAGAAATGCGCAGAGCAAGCAGACTGCCTTCCCCTTGAAAATTGCGCAGAGCAGCCCATCACTGGGCTTGCTCTCAGAATTTGCGTAGATTTGGCTGGCAACCTTGGCTTCAGTCCAGAAATTGCGTAGAGCTTGAGGGGCAGCCAGAGCCACTCAACCCAAAAACTGCGTAGAAGTCATCTAGATGCTTGCAGTCCATTGCATGTGCTCCTAAGTTGATTGGTTCCCTCCAGGACTGAGCAATTTTTCTTTGCATGCATGGGTTTCTTTTTCCTAAAAAAGAAAAAAGAAAAAGCAAAATTCATCCCTAGATTTTAGGGATCTAATTTTAGCAGTTAGGGGTTACATGCAAAAGTCGTTTTAGAAACCTCTCGCCAGGTGTCGCTTTTTCCTAGATTTGTGGCATGCGCGTCATAAGCCTCGATTGTAAAAATTTCTGTTTTCCCACCCCGGTTTTCAGTTTCTCCTTATTTCTCCCATGTAGTTAAATGCCCATTCCCATAACCATACATTTAACAGACTGAAAAAAATAAATATTGCTGAAAACACAAATTCTGGAAATTTTTCAGAATGCTGGAAATTGCAGAATTAAAAATCAGCAATTAAAAACAGCCATTAAAACACATTAAAACACTGATATTTTTGGTCAACTTGACACTGGAAAAACCCCCTACAACTCTTGGGGAAAACCAGTTTGAGAGCTCTTCTTTATTTCTGAAAATTGTCTTTTTACAGTGAGAATTATTCAGCAAAAAATCAGCAAGCAAATTTACAACTTATCTCCTTTCCCGTGCCTCACAGCAATCTGGAAATTACAGCAAACAGGACAACAATAAATGCTGTACGACCTCCGTTTTGTGTGCAGAAAAATCAGCAAACTGCTCCTCGATTTTTGTGCAAAAATCTGCTTTTCACTATGTGCTGAATCAGCTGTACAAATCTGCTCAACTGCTGCCTTGGAATGTGTGCCAAGCTGCTGTCTCCTTCTCCTTCCTGCTCAGAAATCTCTCTTGCTCTCTTGCTCTCCTTCTCCCAATCTGCTCATGAAAGAATGAATGACCTTTTCCTCCTTTTCCTCCTTTAATATAACTCCAAGTGACTTTTGGGTGATCTCTAAATCCAATGGCTGAAATAGATTTAGATCAATGGTTGAGATTAAATGCTCATTTAAATCTCACTTTCTATTTTTTAATTCACCCCACTTTAATAAAGACCCACTTAGTCATTTATTTCCAAAGTCACTTTTCCTTTCTAATTTTTCATTGACTTTATAAAAGTCACTTTAAAATTAGACTTAATAACTTTATCACTTAAAGTCACTTTTAAATTAGATTTAACTTTATAAAATTATAAAGTCACTTTAGGAGAAAAATTAAATTCTTTTGGACACTTTTCCCTAGGCCAAAGATCAAAGCCTAAGGGAACCACCTGTCCTCCGGTACCAAATTTCAACACTCCCTCTTACCGAGGAAGGTGTTCCTCACTACACCCATCTTGTCTCTGAAGTAGACATGCTTGCCCCGTGGTAAGGCTTTGGTAAGGATATCTGCAACCTGCTCATCAGTGGAAATATACTCAAGCTTCACAGCTCCCTTCTGAACATAGTCTCTGATGAAATGATATCTGATCCCGATATGCTTTGACCTGTCATGAAATACTGGATTCTCCGTGAGTTTAATGCAACTCTGATTATCACAGTAAATCACTGAAGGTCTCAACGGCTGACCAAATAAGCCAAACAACATCTTGCGAAGCCAGATGGTCTCACAACTAGCTAGACTGGCTGCCATATACTCTGCTTCCGCTGAACTCAGTGCTACTGACTGCTGCTTCCGGCTGAACCATGACACTACTGCTGAACCCAACCCAAAACAACACCCTGAAGTGCTCTTCCTATCAGAAGCACAACCTGCCCAATCAGAATCAGTGTATCCTGCCAATCTCACTCCATCTCCCTGCCTGTAGTCCAGACCATAATCCACTGTCCCCTGCAAGTACCGCAAAATGTGTTTTGCAGCCACCCAGTGAACCTTCCTAGGCTCACACATAAACTGACTCATCGTGTTGACTGCAAAACAGATATCTGGTCTAGTGTTGACCAAATACATCAAGGAACCAATCAGCTGCCTGTACAATGTGGGATCCACCAACTCGGAATCCGAAGCATGAAGCTTCTTCCAGTTGGTGATCATCGGTGTCGACATGGGTCTACAATCCTCCATGTGGAATTTGCTAAGGATGTCCACCATATACTTCCCCTGCCCCAGGAAGAAATGCCCCTCTTCCTGCCACACCTCCAAACCCAAAAAGTAATGCATCAAGCCGATGTCCTTCATCTCAAACTCCGCCGCAAGATCTCTCTTGCAGTGCTCTATGAGTCTCTCTGCACCTGTAATGATCAAGTCATCCACATACAGCACTAGAATGAGAGGCTCCTCACCAATCACAATAAAGTAAAGGTTCGGATCTGCCTCACTCTTTGTGAAACCCATCCCCTGCAAGTATGCATCTATCCTGGAGTACCAAGCTCTGGGAGCTTGCTTCAGGCCATAAAGGGCCTTCTTCAATCTGCACACATGGGACTCCTTCCCATGCACCTCAAAGCCCTGTGGCTGCTCAATGTACACCTCCTCCTGTATGAAGCCATTGAGAAATGCGGTCTTCACATCCATCTGGTGGATCTTCCAACCCATCTCTGCTGCTATCGATATAATGGAGCGGATCGAAGTATATCGAGCCACGGGAGCGAAGGTCTCCTCATAATCAACTCCCTCTACCTGGGAGAACCCTCTAGCCACAAACCTCGCTTTGAATTTCTCAATGCTGCCATCTGCAGCATGCTTTACCTTGTAAAGCCATCTGGAAGTAACCACGGATTTGCCCTCAGGCCTCGGCACCACCTCCCAAACATCATTCTTCATGATAGAAGAATACTCCTCCTACATGGCCTCTCTCCAGACCTGCTGGCTAGCTGCCTCCTCATAGCTAGAAGGCTCAGAGTCAAGGATGCTGGTAACCATCGCCATATAACTACAAAACCTCTCAGGTGGTCTACTCTCTCTGACCGGCCTCTTCGGCTCAGCAACAGATGTGGCATCTCTCAAGGTGTCCTGAAGCCACTTGGGCTTCCTCTTCCCTGAGAGCACTTCTTCCACCGGAGAATGAAACTCCTCATCATCATCAGTAGCCTGAACTCCTGACTGTCTGTCTGCTGTCCTCCTGCCTGCACCTGAACCTGTAGAAGCTGAGGTACCGTGTGAACTGTCCATCAGTGGACTCCCTAGTGAACTGCTCTGCATGCTGCCCGGAGCACCACCCCTCTGGCTCGATGAGCCACTGCTCACTGACGGACCTGACATCCTCATAGATGTACCTCTGGATCCTCCTGATCCCTGCCCACTGGATCCCTGCGACTGACTCAACTGCTGCTGAGGGTCTGGCTGATCCAGATACTCTAACTCCCGTGACCTCCTAAAGGCCCTGTCCTCCTCGAACTTCACATCCCGTCTGACAACAACTCTCCTCTGTGCAGGAATGTAAATCCGAAAGGCCTTTGAGGTCTCACTGTAGCCCACAAAGATACCCTTCTCTGCGGTGGGCTCTAGTTTGGTCCTCTTCTCCTTGGGTATATAGGAGTATGTAATGCATCCAAAGATATGAAGATGACCAAGATCAGGCTTCTTCCCAGAGAAAGCCTCCTCCGGAGTCATGTGCCCCAAGGCACGATGCGGACTCCTGTTCTGCAAGTAAACAGCTGTGTTGCAGGCCTCTGCCCACAAGAACAATGGCAACCCCTGATCATGTAACATAGCTTTGGCAGCCTCTATGATGGATCTGTTCTTCCTCTCCGCAACCCCGTTCTGCTGGGGGTTGTAAGGAACAGTGAACTCCCTCCTAATGCCTGCCTCCGCACAATAGTCAACAAACTCTCCAAGGGTGTACTCTCCTCCATTGTCCGACCTCAAGGACTTGATCTTTCGGCCTGTCTGTGTCTCCACAAGAGCTCTGAACTCCTGAAACCGCTTGAAGACCTCACTCTTGGTCTTCAAGAAATAAATCCAGGTCCTCCTGGAGTGATCATCAATGAATAAAACATAGTACTCATACCCACTCAAGGAAACATGAGACATCCGACTGCTCACATCGGAATGAATCAAATCAAGTATCCCCGTCGCTCTGCTGTCACTGCTGGGAAAAGGGGATTTGGCAAATTTGCCCATCGCACAACCTCTGCAAGTATCAAAGTGATCAGTACTGAAATCTGGCACACCTGTAGTGATCTCCCGCAATGTCCTCAAGGCTCCATGATACATATGTCCCATCCTGCGGTGCCAAATCTCACACAGCTCAGAACTGCTAGCTCTGCTGTCGGTACTACTGCTCAATGCCAAAAGGGGCTGAAATGCAAACTTGTACACCTTTGCATGGCGTACACCTATCACTCTAGATGAATCAGCTGGAGTGTCCCTGGGATACATCAACACCTGTCCTCCCCTGAACAGTACGTCATATCCTCTGTCCTCCAAAGCTGAGACGGATATGAGGTTCTTCCTCATCCCTGGCACATAAAGAACCTCTGACACCTTCAAGGGAGGTTTGGACTCCCTCTGAAATGTCACTGTCCCCACCCCGACTGCTCTAACAACTCTGTCATCACCGAGTACTACCTCAATATCAGTGCCACTCTCTGAAAGCTCTGAGAAGTACTCACGGACTCCTGTCATGTGACGTGAAGCCCCACTGTCCACATACCAAATACCTGTAGATGCTCCGCTAATCGAGGGAAAAGCATGCTCCCTCTGAACCTGTGTGGCAGGTGATCCTGCACTAGAGGACTCACATGTAGTGAACGCAAACTCCCGGTCAAAACGACCTGCAAAGTCCTCAATCTCAGCTGAAGCTGCCACGTCCTGGTTCTTTCCCTTCTTCTTCTTCTTCTCCGGACACACAACTGCATAGTGTCCCATCTTTTGACAATTCCAACACTTCACCTTGGAATAGTCCTTCTGTGTGTTCCCCGGTTTACCTTTACCTTTGCCTTTGCCCCCACCACTGCTTGTGGAAGCCTGCTTCTTCCCTTTGCCTTTCTTGCCCCCTGCCACCAGTGCTACATCCTCATCCTGCTCAACTGGCTTGGCTGCCCCAAGCTGTCCTTTCCTGATCTCTGTCTGAATGCAATCATCCCAAAACCTCTCCCATGTGGGAAGGGTCTCACGTGCACAAACCCCATCAGCAAAGTTCAACCATGAACGGGGGAGGCCATTCACTGCAATACGCACCAACTCAGTGGATGGAATGGCCTCTCCAATCGCTGCCAACTCATCTCTCACATTGGTAATCTTTGTGAGATATCCAGCTGCACTATCATTACCCATCTTAATGTTCTTCAGCTTCTCCTTCAGGACCATCTTCCGGTTCTCATTGGTACTCTGGTAGAGATTGGACAATGCTGTCCACATCTCATGGGCATTGCTCTTTTCTCTCACATGAGGAATGCAATGGTCTTTGATTCCGTCTAGAATCAGCCTCTTACCCTTATTGTTCTTCTTTTTATACTCAGCCAACTGAGTAACATCAGTGGGCACAACAACAGGGTTCTGTGTGGTATGCACCATGATATCCCAGACTTCTGCCTCCTCAAAGATACTCTGCATTCTCTCCTTCCAAACGCTGTAATTTATATGCCCATTCAGCCTATCCTCCACCCTCAATCCCAATGACATCCTGCTGTCCTAAAACTGAAAAATAGCACTGCTGTAGTAAAGATAAAACTGTTGTTTATGAAAAAATCAGCTTGCTGGAATTTTCTGAGTGAAAAATCAGCAACTGTAATTTTTCCTTTTGCTGTCCCAAACTGCCCTTCAGCACTCAAGCTCTGATACCATGTAAAAATTTCTGTTTTCCCACCCCGGTTTTCAGTTTCTCCTTATTTCTCCCATGTAGTTAAATGCCCATTCCCATAACCATACATTTAACAGACTGAAAAAAATAAATATTGCTGAAAACACAAATTCTGGAAATTTTTCAGAATGCTGGAAATTGCAGAATTAAAAATTAGCAATTAAAAACAGCCATTAAAACACATTAAAACACTGATATTTTTGGTCAACTTGACCCTGGAAAAACCCCCTACAACTCTTGGGGAAAACTAGTTTGAGAGCTCTTCTTTATTTCTGAAAATTGTCTTTTTACAGTGAGAATTATTCAGCAAAAAATCAGCAAGCAAATTTACAACTTATCTCCTTTCCCGTGCCTCACAGCAATCTGGAAATTACAGCAAACAGGACAACAATAAATGCTGTACGACCTCCGTTTTGTGTGCAGAAAAATCAGCAAACTGCTCGTCGATTTTTGTGCAAAAATCTGCCTTTCACTATGTGCTGAATCAGCTGTACAAATCTGCTCAACTGCTGCCTTGGAATGTGTGCCAAGCTGCTGTCTCCTTCTCCTTCCTGCTCAGAAATCTCTCTTGCTCTCTTGCTCTCCTTCTCCCAATCTGCTCATGAAAGAATGAATGACCTTTTCCTCCTTTAATATAACTCCAAGTGACTTTTGGGTGATCCAAGTGACTTTTGGGTGATCTCTAAATCCAATGGCTGAAATAGATTTAGATCAATGGTTGAGATTAAATGCTCATTTAAATCTCACTTTCTATTTTTTAATTCACCCCACTTTAATAAAGACCCACTTAGTCATTTATTTCCAAAGTCACTTTTCCTTTCTAATTTTTCATTGACTTTATAAAAGTCACTTTAAAATTAGACTTAATAACTTTATCACTTAAAGTCACTTTTAAATTAGATTTAACCTTTATAAAATTATAAAGTCACTTTAGGAGAAAAATTAAATTCTTTTGGACACTTTTCCCTAGGCCAAAGATCAAAGCCTAAGGGAACCACCAGTCCTCCGGTACCAAATTTCAACATCGATCTTATCAAAACTATTTATTTGACGCTTCAGAGCTCATTCTTCACTTCGATCTTGGAGCTCTGGCATCCCCCATCACATCTATAAGAGCATTTGGCACACTCAACTCAACTTTTTCTGGGTAAGTCCACTTTTCATGTCTTTTGTTGCTTTTCTGTCGCTTTTTGTATTTTGGTTTGTGTGAGTGCTGTTTGCTTGGTTTTGTTGAACACTTGCTGTCATTTTAATGCATGTTAGCTTGTAGAAGCATTGTTTCAAGTTTTTCATTGCATCTCATTGCTGTTGCATGCATGACATTGTTTTGCACTAACGTCGCCGTTACGGCGACTTGCTTCACACACTTCATTGTTTTCCCATTTTACTGAATTCTACACTCACTGATTGCATGCATGTTCATTCACTCATGTTTGCAATTAGCTTCGCACATGCATTCAGTCTTTACTGTTTTCAGTCGCCTGTCGGAGAGTCTGGGCTGCCTTGGCTCGGACCTTGCTTTGCCCAACTTGCACTGCGCATTTCTGGGAGGAAAGGCCTTGCCTTCCTCCCAAGAATTGCACAAAACTTGCCTCACATTGGCCTCCAGGCTTGCTCTATGCAATTCTAAGAGGCAGTGCCCCGTTGGCCCTAGAATTGCATAATGCAGTTTTACTGGGTTGTAGTCATGTTGCCCTCAGTAGGAAAAGTTGAACTGTGCTCTGCACAGTTTCAACAGTCAGTCAGCTCACTGACAGTCCGAATTGTGCTTTGCGCATTTCTGATAGTCAGTCTCCCAGTGAAAATTGCGCAAATCTTCCAGTTAGTCACTCAGGTGTGTTGCATGTCAGTCCTCAAGTTGTTTTGGTTTTCAACTGATAATTTTCTTTCCATGAGTGTTGCTCTGTCTCCAGGTATCACAGGTGTTCGCCCGTCCCTCAGCAGTACAGGTACAATGGCTTCCAAGAGAGCAAGGTCAAAGGACAACATTGAGAGTGCAGCTGGAGATGTGGTCGAGCAAGTGTCTATGAGCTTGCCCATCTATGAAGACACTAAGCTGTTCATAGACAAGGAGATCAAGATGAAATGGCAGGACATCAATGACATCTTTTCAGGCACATTTGAGGAGAATCTGGAGGATCGCAGAGTCTATGTCAACATACACAATTCTGGCTTGTAACGCATTGTATGCAGGTATCCCACGTTTCCGTGCACAGACATAATCCATTGGATTGTCTCGCATACTGATTCAGAGACAATGGCGTTGAGCAGTGCCAATGGAACAAAACTTGCTACCTTAAGGGCAAAGGACTTTCAGGCGATGTATCACTTGTCGCAGCCGGTAGGTCACAATGGATGCACCCTTCAACAGGCCCAACAACAGTGCAAACTCAAGAGAAATCTTGAAGAGCTGGGTGAGAGAGCCATCTAAGTTCAGGACAAAACTTAACCAAGTGTACAAGACAAGGATACTGCGGAAGGCTTATCAGCTCTTGGTCATATTCGCATTGCGCTTATATGGCCAAGAGAGTACAAAAACCTTCCCACAGAGTTGGGTGATTGTGTTGGATCAGCTGGCGAACAAAGGAAGACCTTTCAATTGGTCTGACATGTTGGCTCTCCAGCTGAAGGGACAAGTAACAGAAGCCCGACATCCGCCCAAGGGTCAGCAAGCAAAGCTATTCATGTCCGCTTACATACTTGATGCAATCTGTGCCCGTCAGCAGTTCCCAGGCTTGGGTTGGGCATGGACACCTTCAAAAACCTCTGTGCACACCTATTGCAGGTTGTTCTCCGAATGCAACTTCCGTGGAGTTATAATACAACTATCAGACCACTTCGTCACCCCGGTGTACATGGATGATCTTTGAGAAAGATCCACCTTGCATGTCACAGGCAACAATGTAGGCATTGGTTGACATAGCAGATTGGTATGCCTCACCCCTTGGTACCTTCATCCAGATGTACAGCGCGGAGAAAGATCCGCATGTTTTACAAAAGTTTTCCATGGATAAGATGGTCATGCAAGAAGTTGCATACCACATCTCGACAGGGTTGTCAGCAAGACTGCATAGGAAGAAGAAGGCACCTTGGCCCGCTCTTCCTTTGCGGATCAGGTTGTATGAGATCCAGAATCTCAAGCATGCTGAGGCCGAGACGAAGGAATTCAAGAGGTTCACCTTCGACCCCAGAAGACTCAATCCATATAACCCGCATTACTTAGTGAAGGACCACTGTACGAGTGTATCATCCTTGGATCCATGGGGCGTGTCATTGGCCTGAGGAAGACCCATGGACATACTACTATAACTTCTCAAGGCTCAATGAACTGGTTAGAACAGCTGTAGAGTGGTTAGCAGTGCAGAAGGCAGCAACATCTCAGAGAGCAGAAACGTTAGCAGTAGAGGGCAGTAGACCTGCGCTTGACAAAGGAAAGAGGAAGGTTACGGACAATGCAGAGGCGGAGCAAAGCTGCAAGTTCAAAGCAGACCCACTTGTGCTAAGAGCAACTTTGGAGATTGAGGCAAAGAGGCGACAACGCGACAGAAGGATCACGCAAAGACAGAGGGAGAAGCAGAAGCTAGAGGAAGCAGAAAGGAGTTACAGGAGTTGAAGCAACAACTTAGGGAAGAACAAGAGTTGCACAAAAGAGAGAAGGAAGCATAGTAGGAATAGGAACAACAAGAGGCGCAACATGCACATGTTGATGAAACTGCGCCTATATAGGTTATTGATTCATCCGAATAGCTGGCACATAGTAGCCAAGGTGAGTAGGACTTTTCTCAGGAGATTGAATAGATGCTAGAGTAGATGGACACGAATGTGGTTCAACCAGAGTTAGATCAAGACATTGACCTCATGCCTCAAAACCAAGAGGTCACTCCACTGGCTTCACTAGATCCGGGAGCATAGCAAGTCCCAAGTGATCAAGGAGACACTGAAATCCTTGAGGACAATCCGGAAGCAGATGTGCACAACATATCCTTCGACAAGTCACAACACAGAGTTGTGCAGTTGCGCAGAGTGCCCACTCTGGATGTTCATGTATCTCCTGCGCAGTTTGAAGAACGAGTGATCGTGTTTGATGTGTGCAGACATCCAGCTGCATTGGCCGATGCTACAAAGGCATATGCTGAAGCCACCAGCTCAAGTGTTAGATTCTTGATAGCTGAGAACGAGCGCATGGCTAAGGAGTTACAAGCGGCCAAGCAGGGAGAAGAGCAAGTTATAGCATCCGCCAGAGCAGAGTTGAAGAAAGCGATACTTGATGAAGTATTGTCTCTCGAGATAGTCATGCGGAAGCTGTACTTCAGGTTCGTCACCGTGCATAAGTCAGTTTTCTATCTTAACGGTTGGCAACAGCGTTGTGCTAGGAGAGCACGCATCTTGTCAGACATCCACACTACTGTCAATCACATGCAGACATGGACAGTGAGGTACAAGGGAGCCCCATTGCAATTGCGAAAGATGATGAAGCCAAAGGCAGTGGAGTTGAAGGCACACATCCGGAGTTAGATCTGGAACTACGAGGAACTCCCGTAGCTCATCATCAGCTTACAGGCTTCACATGCATGAGTGTTCAGGAGCATGGATGTCATTGTGCGCACACATGTGATCCCATCCATTGGCACACTCACCGAGGCGAAGACAAAGAACCAAGTCCGACTGGAGCTGGACATGTACTTTGATTAGTTGATGCGCATAGCCACCAGTGCATACTTGCAGATGAGCGTAGACACTATGCACCAGTATGTCGTTGGTCTGACTGCACTCAAGACCATGATGCACATGCTATCTAACGAGTTGGACAAAGGTGCCAAATCAGTGTACCCGGATGCAACGGAGGCAAGAGTTTACTTTCAGAAGGATGTCACCACAGAGTACACGGACACCATAATAGACTACCAAGCTTGGCATCAGTTTGCCATCGTCGATCATCGAGAGGATGTCGAGAGTTAGTCTTCCCACAACTGTCCGAGTCTTAGTGATGTCTTGCATGGCTTACTCAAGCCCATTTTTGTCTCACATGGGTACATGTGCAGATTGTATTGTAAACATGTTGTAAAAGTGAAAGACCAAGTGTCAATAGTAGACTATAACAGTCATGTGTAAGTTGAAGAGTCATGAGGATAGTTGAAGACTCACAAAGTGGAATGTGAAGGGTCACCCTACCCTTTGCTATTTATAGAACCTCATAACTCATTGTACATGCTTTTGGGGGCCAAGCTTCCTACGGGTATAACTTAGAGAAAGCTTGGAGTGTATTTTAACGAGCCTTGGCTTCTCCACAGCGCAGAGCTAGTACATCTCTTTGGAGGAGTAGGCAACAGTGACTGTAATGTTCTGCGATCGGGGCTAGTGGTTTTCATGGTTGTATGTATGATTAGATCTTTCACTCTTTTAATATAACAAAGCCAACATGTTTCTTGCATATATTGTTATTGTAGTTCGACTATCCTGGTTACTCTAATGATGTATGTAGTTGTAATTTACGCATGTATGTATGGAATATTTTGTATTTGTTTGTATGAATCTTATTGAAGCGTGTTGTTGGTATAACCCATCACTTTGGATCGTCGACTGTCTTGCTTTCCATCTCGTGATGTCTTTCTGCTTGTGTGTTCCTTTTCAAGCTACGTGCTATCACAGGCTTCCAAGGGGCACACTCATTCCCCCATCCGTGTGTTAGAGACTTTCATGCACCTTCCTTGACTTGTTGCAAGGTCACACCCTTGCTTCCAACAAGGACATCTTACTTATCTCTGCGCGCAACCGCAGTCAAGGCGATACCATCATTGCTGGGACTCCTACTCCAAACGGTCTAAGGTCTAGTTGTGACTTCTTATCAGGGAGACCCCCTGACATGATGGCGGGTCCAACACCGTCAACATTTCTGGCGCTAGAAGGAGGGCCAGATGACAAGCTGAGTCCTCACATCCTGGTTTGAATCTTCACACAACTATCATGGATATTGTTGTAGTTAACGCTCCGCGATGTTTGTCCAACACACATTCCTCTGAAGTTACGAGGGAGTTTTCTGATCACTTGTTCGAAATCACGTATGATGGTGAAGGCGAAGTGGCCTGGCCTAAGCACTTATATGACTTCCTTGCATTCTTGGAAAATGAGGAAGATTTTGATGAAGTAGAGGTCAACATGCTGCTTGCGTACACACTTCGCGGATTCTCGGAACTATGGTGCCACAACCTGCCTCCCAATTGCGTGCACTCATTTAAGTAGTTTAGTGATCTAATCGAATCTGTTTTCCATCATTTTGATCCTGAAGCTCTTGACAAAAATATTAAAACAATGGAAGGCCCCGCATGAACTGCTTATGGATTTTTGGAAGTGCTTCTATCTACTCATGTTTGAAGCCCCGAAAAGTCAGATGAAATTCCAATATCTTATGGACAGACTCGAATATCGCTGTCATAAATCAATCTGTCCCAAAGTGAAGAAAAAGTTCAAACCCCGCTCAGCATACTTTGGTGATGGAGCTGTGCAATCACAAGCGGACACAGTTGCTGTCACAAGTAACTGTCCGCCTTCCCCTCATCAAACAACGTCATCCCCGTAGAGTGATTTGGGAGAGCGTGCACACATGTTTATTCAGCTGGTACATGCTTCCACCCTCACTATTAATTTCTGCGCAGATTAAATTGGGAAGCCCATGGGTTGTCATATGCATTTGTTACCTCAACCTCTGTCCTCGCGTTCTGCTAATCCTTTGGATTGTACTGTCTTGTGTTCTTCCGTTCTGGACTCTACACCTGTTGTGAACGAGGATCAAGCCATTGACGGAGTTGATGTTGCACAACCAACCTACACTGTCATTTACAATGAGTATGACTGGGGATCTGAGCATGAACCCGTGGTGAAGGATGACCTCCTTCTGTCTGTGCCTCCTCTGCTTTTTCCTGACATCTTTGGTGATTTTGCTATCTCTGATTTTCCTTGTGTAAATCCATCCACAGATGCATCTACTTCTGATCATTCGCAGAACACACTCGATGTCAGTCCATCATTTGACAACGGAGAGGACAAATCTTTCATTGAAAATCCACTTGATATTTCATCTACTTTTTCCGGAAACACAGAGGGTGAACATTCTTGCTTCTCATCTACCCCTCTGTTTGATTTATCAGATCATGAGGATGCCGATGAACTCATTGATTTTTCTAATCGTAGTTGTCGTGATCCATTTACTCCCGTATTCGATCACGATGTTGATTCTATCGTTGTTGATCTTTCAAAGCCACCCGTTTATGATGATCTATATGTCGATGAAGTCGAAACCCCGCAGGCTGTCGAGGCACTTCAACCCGAGCTGATGGTTATGTCAGGCCCTTGCTGTCCTGAGGTTAGTTTCACTTCCGATCAGGAAATTGTTGAACTACCCAAGGCTCCTCATCACTCATCTATATGCATTGAAGATCAATCCAACACACATATTTCACTTCCTCCACTTGAATCACATGATCCCATCGCTCATGCATTGGAGGAATCATACAACAAGCACACTTGCAAGACATAATTTGTCTCTTTTTCTCATGTTCACTTCCCTGTTACAGTCAAGAGAGTGCATATGCTTATCATCTGCACGTAGTATGTCACAACACCATGGTAAGTCCACAGAGTGCTTGTCTTGTGCTTTCACTCTTTTCTTTTCTGTGGACGCATTTAAACTCGGAGTGTGTTGGTCTTCATTGTTATATCTTTCATGTTTGCTGGTTCGTTTGACTGTGCTTTTCACAAATCATGCCTTCACCAACATGGGTCAACCAATGCGCCAGTGGCTACATTGGAAATATCACTTCACGTGATCAAACCCATGCACCATTAGCTTAGGAGTAGGAGTAGTGTTTGATTTTGTCTGGTTTGCTTGCATGCATGTTTGCTTTCTTGTTTGTTTGTTTACATTCGTAGGTTAGTTTCGCATGAAACCATGTACGACTGTTGAAGAAAGCAGGGTAAATTACAAGAGGACTTGTACAACTACCAACACTTGGTTATCTGTTTTCCTCTCTCTATATGCAGAACTTGTTGTCTTCAGTCAATGATACACTGATGGAAAATATGTTCTGTTTGAAGTGAATCTTGGTGAAAACACAACACTTGTGCTCTAACTAGTACCACCTACTCTAGTCGGTTGTTTTGGGTTAATCCTTATCAGCTTAGTCAAGTAGTGTAAGGTGAGGGGGAAAACCTTAACAAGTATGTCATAGGTATACATAAAATAATTCTCTGAAGGAACAACCTCTTTTGCTCTTAATAAGTTGGGATCCCTATTCCGCCTCTGAAATGAATAGGTGCCTATGCACAAGTTCTTTGAAAAATAAAAAAACGAAAAAAAGAAAATGTGAAAAAAAATTGAATAAGGCAAAAGAAGAGAAAGGTTTCCTGTGCAGAGAGGTGATGCAAGTAACTCCGCCGGGGTACTGACTAGGCTCGCTGGCCGCAGAGTGATGCTTGCATTCCTGTGTGACTCCGCCGGGGTACTTTCCAGGCTTGCTGGCAGCAGAGCAACACCAGAGATGAAACCTAAAACTTTGATAGTCATATTACTTGTGCACCAATATACCCATCATCCCCAATCGAAACAACTAAGTTGACTTGGCTTGGAATGTGTGCTGATCGATCAAGAGCATGGCAGGTGCTACATCTTTCACTCAAGCTAGTGTGGAAACCACAATGATCAAAGAATCAAACAATACTTTCGGAGGAGTTAGACTTGCTTTTCACGAAATAAGGTCCATTCAGAGAGTTGGAGTTCTACTAGTGTGTCGCCAATGTTGTAGCGACTACAACCATCCTCCAAAATTTTGCCTTAGCTCCGTTTTGGAGCATCCTTACCAACCATCCTTAGCAGCATGTCTTGCACTGACAGGTACTTATGCTTTAGTTGAGTTTCTGTGGCTTATTAGCTTGTGTTTGCTAGCTTGTTTGTTTTTCAACCACATGCTGACATCCCATGACTTGGTCATCAAGTGGCTCTTGTGCTCACCTGGAATATTGCGCAGAACTGGAGGGAAACCAACCTTGCTCTCTAGAATTGCACAGAGCATCAAGGCAGCTTGTTGCTCTCCAGAAATGCGCAGAGCAAGTAGATTGCCTTCCCCTTGAAAATTGCATAGAACAACCCATCATTGGGCTTGCTCTCAGAATTTTCGCAGATCTGGCTGGCAGCCTTGGCTTCAGTCCGGAAATTGCGTAGAGCTTGAGGGGTAGCCAGAGCCACTCAACCCAGAAACTATGTAGAAGTCATCTAGAGGCTTGCAGTCTATTACATGTGCTCCCAAGTTGATTGGTTCCCTCCAGGACTGAGCAATCTTGCTTTGCATGCATGGGCTGCTTTTTCCCAAAAAAGCAAAAAGAAAAAAAAGCAAAAAACATTCTTAGATTTTAGGGATCCATTTTTAGCAGTTGGGGGTTACATGCAAAAGCTGTTTTAGAAACCTCCTGCCAAGTGTCGCTTTTTCCTAGATTTGTGGCATGCGCGTCATAAACCTTGATCTTATCAAAACTATTTATTCGATGCTTCAGAGTTCATTCTTCACTTCGATCTTGGAGCTTTGGCATCCCCCATCGCATCTAGGAGCATTCGACACACTCAGCTCGGCTTTTTCTGGGTAAGTATGCTTTACATGCCTTTTGCTGCTTTTCTATTGCTTTTTGTATTTCGGTTTGTGTGAGTGCTGTTTGCTTGGTATTGTTGAGCGCTTGTTGTCGTTTTAATGCATGTTAGCTTGTAGAAGCACTGTTTCAAGTATTTCATTGCATCTCATTGTTGTCACATGCATGACACTGTTTCTGCACTAACAATCTCCGTTGCAGAGACTTCACACACTTCATTGTTTTCCCGTTTTACTGAATCATGCACTCACTAATTGGATGCATGTTCATTCACTGATGTCTGCACTTAGCGTCGCACATGCATTCAGTCTTTACTGTTTTCAGTCGCCTGTTGGCGGGTCTGGGCTGCCTTGGCCCAGACCTTGCCTTGCGTGGCTTACACTGCACATTTTTGGGAGGGAAGGACTTGCCTTCCTCCTAGGAATTGCGCAGAGCTTGCCTCACACTGGCCTCCCAATTTTGCTCTGTGTAATTCTGAGAGGTAGTGCCCCATTGGCCTCGGAATTGCGCAATGCAGTTTTACTGGGTTGCAGTCATGCTGACATTGCGCAGTTTCAGTCCTCAACAGGCCAAGCTGGACTGTGCTCTGTGCAGTTCTGGCAGTCAGTCTCCCATCCTCCTAGTAAAAATTGCACAAATCTTCGAGTCAGTCATTTAGGTGTGTTGCATGTCAGTCTTCAAATTGTTTTGGTTTTCAAATGACAGTTTCCTTGCCATGAGTGTTGCTTTGTCTCAAGGTATCACAAGTGTTCGTCTGTCCCTTAGCAGTATAGGTACAATGGCTTCCAAGAGAGCAGGGTCAAAGGACACTGTTGAGAGTGCAACTGGAGACGTGGTCGAGTAAGTGTCTATGAGCTTGCCCATTGTTGAAGTTTCTAAGTTTACTTAGTTTAGAAACCATTCATGCACTTTTTCTGATTTATTCTTACCTACTTGTTATTTTTTCTTTAACTAGTTATTTACAAAGTAAATACTGAAAGTAAACACCAGTGCATGCTCAACATATTACAGATTAGCAACTAAAAGAAACAAGAACAAACACACCACATGACACCATTATTTTTGGACCAATGTCCCCGGAAAAACCTAATGCGAGAAAACTGATGCAACTATTTGAGGGTTTTCTTATTAAGCAATATCAGAGCACAGTTTAGGTGCCGAAACTGGCCTACCCAACAGAGAATATCCTTAGCAACTATACCTCACAGTTTGAGAGAAATCTCCTGGTTGAAACCCCGGAAAATCCTTCCGGCAGTTCTTCAACATAAAACTACTCTTGCAACCCCAGCGTCTGCCCAATTTGGACTGCGTCAGCCCCTCTTTGTCTCACGCTGGGCCTGCGTCAACCTTTCTAGGCCCGCGTCAGCCCCAAGAGGCCCTGCGTTAGCTCTGGGAGCCTCTGTGTCAGCTGCGCTGGCCCCTCTGGTGCTCTGCGCAACACTTGGCTGCCTCTGCATGGCCCTGCGTGAGCCCTTGCTGGCTTTGCGTCACCCTCCTTGGCTGCTGCGCTACTCTTCTAACATAATCTCTGCCTTCTCTGTTTCTCTGTACTCAATGCTCCTCAGCTTCTCTCTTGATCATTGATTCTATCTCTCTTAGCAAACCCTGCTCTAGAGAATAGAATGACTGATCATCTGGTGTAGCCTCCAAGTGACCCTCAAGCCTCTTCCTATACTTTTTCTGTTGACATCTCAACGACCGAGATTAAGTCCCTAATCAACGGCTAAGATTAGATCTAGCTTGATCCATGTCTTTTGGACCACTCTAACACATATTCATATTAATACACATTAATATTTTATTTTCCCTAAGTTTAGACTAAGGGACTCCATTAAAAATATTAATTATTTTAATATCTCCCGATCTGTTTAGAATCTGCCCAAACCCTTTTTGGGTATTGGAGATATCATGTGCCCCAACCTCTCCACCAAATTTCGTGGCTAGAGCACATCCGATGCTACCCCAAATCAACACTCCCTCTTAGCGAGGACTGTGCTCTAGTAATATGCCTCACTAAGTATTACTCTGGTCATCTGGCATCGGTCCCTGTGCTGATGCTAGGCCTTCCTGCCAAACATCCTCTGCACTGCTGCCTCGTGTACTGCTGCCCATGGTTCTGCCACTGCCACTGCTGCATCTGTACGATAGCTCCCTTTGCATCTGTGCTGCTGCTGGTCCTTTCACCCAGCACTGCATCTGCACTGCACCTCCTCTCAGCATGCTGCATCATGCTACCCACTGTTGCACTGCAACTCAGTTATTGAGAAGTAAGTAACTGATCTCCCAATTGACCTCCCTATTGGGCTAGAAACACCCACTGATGTTGAAGCTCCCTCTGCTGCTGACAAGTGCTCCCTCTTTCTGACCTTTGCACTGCTGCAACAACTCCCTGCATCTCGCACCGTTGCACACCTCTCTGTGCCTTCCTGCACTGGTGCAACACTCCTGTGCCTCTCGCACTGCTGCAGCCTACTAGCTTTGCACTGTCTTGGGACCCCTGCACTCTAGCTCTCTCTGCTGCTCCATCCGCATCCGTCTCTACCCACTCAGCCAGTCCTGCTACTCCTCGTCGGGGTTCCCGTAGCAAGGTCTGATCTAAGAGGCTAGCTACCTCAAGGATCTTGCCCCTCATCACCTATAGTCCATCTAACTACAGCTCAATGTCTCCCCACTTTCGCTCAAGTGGTGCGTGTGCACTCATGGCACGGTCATCGTCTATCAAAACTTCCTTCAATGCCCGTGCTGGCGCTACCTTAGTCTCGGAAGACTCTCCCTTACTCTTCTTCCTTGGGCACTGGGTCGCATAATGACCCATCTCCCCACAGTGGAAGCACTTGATCTTGGAGATATCTTTCTTCTTCCTCTTCTCCTGCTTTCCCTTAGATGCTAGGGCCACATCCTCCTCCTCCTTTTGAACTTTGATTCCTTTGCTACTGCTACATGTCTTCGACTGCCGTCTGATCTCTTCCTGGCGAAGCGCTGCCCACATCTCATCCCACGGTAGGAGAGTTCCTCTGCCCAGGATACTCTGGACAAACACTTCCCAATCTTCTGAGATAGAATTAGGGCTGTCCTCACCATAAGCTCCTGATTCAGTGTCACTCCTATAGCAGTCAACTGGTCTCGGATCTCATTCAGTCCTCCGAGGAAGGTGTCAATCAATTGACCCCTCTTCATCTGATACGACCTCATCTGGTTCTCGAGCAACATTCTTCTCTGCACAGAAGTATGCTGCTACAAGTTCTTGAGAGCCTTCCACATCTCAATTGCCGTTTCCTTCTCGGCTATATGTGGTACCATATGATCCTTGACCTCGTTAAGGATAATGCACTTGGCCCTCACCATCGCCTCTTCGTACTTGTCATTATCATTGGGGTCGATTGGGATAGCTATAATCTTCAAGGCGAAGTTCTTGACATGACTCCTATCAAGCACTGATAAGATTATGGCCTTCCAGACTGCGAAGTTCGATGCTCCGTCCAGTCTATCCTGGTGTCTTACCCTGTGAAGTGCCATGACACTCCTCTACTTCCCTCCTGGAAGTTCTCTGTTCGACTCCTCTGAGTCTCTACTTCCCGTCTGGAAGTTCTCTTCTGGACTCCCTCTGATTTCTGATTTCCCTCCTGGATATCCTTCTGCCGCTTGTCGAGATGCCCCCTACTCTGATCGTCTTGTGCAACTGCACTGCTGATCCAGGTTCCTCGACTAGAGACCTTCAGTAACAACTCCTCTAACCTTGCTCTGTCAGGTACTGTTCTGACTATAGTACCTCACCAACTCCACTCTGCAATATTTCTGCAGCCTTCTAGACTCCAACGACTGCCTCTTTGTGAACTGCGTCAACCCCTCTCTGCCTCACGCTGGCTCTGCATCACCCCAGATGGGTTTGCATCAGCCCTGGCATGCCCTGCGTTAGCCCTTTGGCCCTTTACGTCAGCAACGCTAGCCTCTCTGAGGCTCTGTGCAGTTCCCGACTTCTTTTGCATGGCTCTGGCTGGCTTTGCGTCACACTTCTTGGCTTCTGTGTTGCTAGAAACAACTTTTGTCACCTCGGGATAACTGTTTTCTGTTGCTATTACTCCGCTCGGCTGATCTCTTCTAGTCCTCCTGTGATCTGCGATCACGCTCTGATACCATGTTGAAGTTTCTAAGTTTACTTAGTTTAGAAACCCTTCATGCACTTTTTTTGATTTATTCCTAACTACTTGTTATTTTTCTTTAACAAGTTATTTACAAAGTAAATACTAAAAATAAACACTAGTGCATGCTCAACATATTACAAATCAGCAACTAAAATAAACAAAAACAAACACTCCACATGCCACCATTATTTTTGGACCAATGTCCCCAGAAAAACCCAATGTGGGAAAACTGGTGCAACTATCTGAGGGTTTTATTATTAAGTAATATTAGAGTACAATCTGGGTGGCGAAACTGGCCTACCCAACAAAGAATTTCCTTAGCAACTATACCTCACAGTTTGAGAGAAATCTCCTGGCCGAAACGTCGGAAAATCCTTTCGGCAGCTCTTCAGCACAAAACTGCTCCTACAACCCCAACGTCTGCCCAATTTGGACTACGTCAGCCCCTCTATGTCTTATGCTGGCCTTGCATCAGCCCCAGGAGGTCCTGCGTAAGCTCTGGGAGCCTTTGCGTTAGCTGCCCTGGCCCCTCTTGTGCTTTGCGCAGCACTTGGCTACCTCTGCATGGTCCTCCATGAGCCCTTGCTGGCTCTGCGTCACCCTCCTTGGCTGCTGCATTGCTCTCCCAGCACAATCTCTGCCTTCTCTATTTCTCTGTACTCAATGCCCCTCAGCTGCTCTCCGGATCACTGATTCTATCTCTCTTAGCAAACCCCACTCTAGAGAATCGAATAACTGATCATCTGGTGTACCCTCCAAGTGACCCTCAAGCCTCTTCTTATACTTCTCCTGTTGACATGTTAAACACACACATGGCAGAAAGAGTATGAAAGATAAAACATGAGAGTACATTTTTTATTAACAATGATATACATTTATAGTACATTGTGTGACCGTTGGGTTTCACATCCCAAGGTCTCTTGGACTTCCTTAGTCTATTCGGCTTACACACTAACCCATAGAGGATTAGGTGTCCAACATTCCCCCCCTTAATCCGAAAGGTTATGTATGAGTTCAAGAAGAGAGCTGTAATACAAAATGTGCAAAAAATGCATGGCAGCACTAGGCCGAATGTGCTCTCTGAAATGTTGGTATAAAGGGCAGTGGTTTAAGGATGACCACCAACACTGGAACGTTTAGTGCAGTTCCCAGAACTCTTCCAAAACTGGCAAGAAGCTGAAGTCTTCTACTAGAGGAAGTGCTCCTATTGTTTTGAAGAGGGAAACCTTCAACCATGAAAGGGAGGTCTCACCCCGCATAAAAGGGAGAATCTGAACCTGAAAAGGGAAGTCTCAACCTGTGATGGTTTAAGGATGACCAACAACTCTGGAATGCTTAATGCAATTCCTGGAACTCTTCCAAAACTGACAAGAAGCTGAAGTCTTCTGCGAGAGGAAGTGTCCCCAATTCTATTTCTGGAATTCTTCCGAAACTGGCAAGAAGCTGAAGTCTTCTGCTAGAGGAAGTGTCCCAGATTCTTTGAAGAGGCATCACCGACTAAAGGCATGTTCAAGGGAATCTTTGTCTCTGGCTACAACTCTGAAACTGGTGTGATAAGTTGTGGCTCATGCTCGCTTGATGTGGCTTTGAAGCTTGTAGATGACCATCATTTCCCCCCTTGTCAGATAGAAGGTGAGATGATGGAGAAAACTCAACTGCAAGACTGTTCAATACTCTAGAACAAGTTCTGACATGTGACTGGAATATCTTCTTGGCTATTGATGCCCATTGCCAAGAAGCGATCCATCCAAGATGAATCTTTGTTCTTGCAGGAGGTTTGTTTCTGAAGCATCTGTTTGAAGAATGACTAGTTTTATGACAGTGCTTACATGGATGAAGATCAAAACAATGATCTTTCAGATGGCCAACTCGGTCACAGTGTTGGCATTTCACAATCTGTTGTTGTTGCTGTGGAAGAGAACCAGAATCTGAAACAGCTGAGGGTGATTTGTCATGAAGAGCAGGTGAAGATGCACCGTCCTGAAGAAATCCAGCACTTTGAAACTGAATGGGCTTTGAGTAGTCTGGAATATGAAAGGACACGTCATTCTCATATCCAAGGCCTGTTTTGTGCTTGTTGTGGACAAGCTCTTCCCAAGGTCTGATGATGGGCTTAGGAAGTACAGGCTAAATTTTTGCTTTTGCATGCAATTCTTCTACTTCATTGGGCACTAGATCTAAATCAACTTGTTGCTTATGGGAGTCTGTTTCAATGTTCTGAACAGAAACAGGTTCAAAATGATGACTCCATTGTTTTAATTCTTCTTGCTGTAGCTGAGATTCAAGCTCCAAAAATTCTATCTTTTCTTGTGTATACTACAGACAGGTTTTAATATCACAGAGAGTGTTCTCGCTGATTTTCACTGTATCATGATCAGTAGAATGCATCAAAGTTTTCAAGAATTCTAATACTTTAGTAATTTGAGCCATATTATCCATTGTCAAAATTACACCTTTTAAAAACTGATCACAACTACTACTCAATGCAGAAAAGTAATACCCACTCATAGTACACAACAATATCCTTTATAAATGTGCAGCAAATGATCAGTGTGCAACCAGCAAGCACCAATTACAATCCATTACATAAAAATAAGAGTTTACTCATGACCAGCACTATGTTCTGACAATACAACCGACTAAAATTTCCTCCACAAAAGACTACTTTTATTTGTCAAAACAATCATTGCCTTTATACAGCCCACCAAACTCTTATGCAGTAGTCGAAGTAACAAGGAATCAATGCATATATATGTAGATTGTGTTTGTATCCCTTCGACCTCCAAATCTACAGGTTGCTTGTATTTCGCATGACACACAAGCGCCACAAAATTATGTTAATTGAAAATACTGCAAGTATACAAACTTTAAGCCTTCTGCAATGTCTTGAAGCATACCAGGAAGCAACTTAAGTATTCATTCAACACTATAATTCTTTCTTTCCCAAAATTTGCAAGGAGCCAACAAACTAGACAATGCAGATTGGTTCTATTGAAAACTTTTATATCTCAACACCTACTGCAAACAAAAATGCCAAAATACCAGTATGTGTTCCTACTGGAAAATCCTTTTATTTGCTGACTTCACTCTTTGAATGGCATAAATTTGTTCAAACTCAGAACTGCTCCTACAACTGTGACTCTTCTACTGACATAAATTTGTCTTCAATGCACATATAAAATTTATTGAAACCAAATCACATATTTAACTCCAAAGTATAGCCAGCGCAAATATAGTCATATAATCTCAACTGATCCACTGTATGCCATTTTATGAATCAAAAACATATATGTAATTAAAGGCATATATGTTCACCATATTCAATTCAATATATATATCGTTGAGAACATGCATAACCAATTCAATGCTTTGAATTGACCAGTGTCAACAAACAACGCTCCCGCAACAGACACACAAAGAATGAGACAATACGATGTATATGGATAGTGTTCAACAACATATATAACTGGACAATTAATGTATATAACCTGGAGCAGCCTTCTTTGCAGTTGGCTTCTTTGTTGGGGCAGCTGGTTTAGTAGCCTCTTGTATGCTCTTCATAGCCAATAAATCACTTCATAATATCGGTCCCTTAGTGAGGTAGGTTCAGCTTCATACTCAGAATTCGATATGGCTCTCAATAGTGTTAGATTATCGTCCCTTTACATTCAACAACAATATGCTCCTGGAAATCAAACCCCGGTTCTCGACCTTAAACTAGATTTCTATTCCAAACTTAAAAGCCAGACAAATGAAGACCATACGCGGTCCCGCACTATACTTTTGAAAATATAGAACCGAAAAATCTCCTGCCGTTTTTGCAGACAGTGTAAGAACTGGAGGTAGACCCGTACAACGTCTTACTGACCAATAAAAGATGAATAAAGAAACATTAAAGATTGAATATCAGAACTCAGCGAGCAACCGATAGCCGAATCTCCGTGGATCCTGCAGACATTCACTATACTCGCGCTATCCCAAGCCATGCAAACATAAGTTCACGCTACAGACACAATTAATAAAGACTTAACTAGATTGGAACCCTGGTCCAGTGATCGCTGGGAGCATGACTGGCTTCAAGTCCAACGAATAGACCCCAAATGCTCAGAAATGACTACAGATACAAAATCTGGGGATGCTGATGAAAAAGGATAGGAGGAGCTCAGACCAACTAGTCTCGACTGGTCAAAAACACCACAAGACTGCACCAAGCCACAATTACGTTAGACCATGTTCCATTGCGCTTCATTCTAGCACGAAATATTGCCACAGTTGATCAACGCTCACAAAGTGTTCAATGCACAGAGAACATTCAACGCAGCTCCAAGAAGTATACACAGTCGCTGTCACCAATTCTCTCCATGCAATTAATGGGAGATTGTGCATATTTCTTGGGCTTCGACATACATTGTTGCAACGGTCTTGAACACACAAAATTTTAACACATATGTTTCTCCACCATACAATTTAAACAAAGCAGAGACTGATGTTTTAATGCACTGGCCATCACAAGTTTCAATGCATAGTTCATGGATTTAATGCATTCAACCAGGTTCTGCTAGAGGGATAGAGGATCTGCGTAAGCTTAACTTGGAGTCAAGGGGATAAGATTGGGTATAACACTTTGTTTTGCAAGCAGATTATCTCTCAAAACAAACGAAGTAGATTGTTGATGTTGTAGAGCTCACCGCACACTACTTCGCACCGCATTAGATATCAAGCCACAAAAACTTCAAAAAATCTATAGTGCACTCAGGGCAGAGAGAGAGGATGTAGCGCAAAGATAATTCAATGTTCTATCCAAACACACAGAAATTTGGGACAGAAGGATAGTATGTAGCAGAGAATGGCATAGATGAGCAGATGACTGACCATAGCAGTGAAGACTATTACCCTAAATCGCAGGTATGAGAGAGGAGCGCTAGTAGATGGTCAGAACCAAGAGGAGCAGCAGAATAGGGAGTTACAAATTAAAGAGGGAGGCAAAAATGGCGTTGGAGAAATGACAGAGGTTGCAGCTAGCATTTAGCTGAGAAAATATTCATGAAATGCAGAACTGATGGCAGAAATGACCTGCACAGAAAGGCCATAAAACAAATGGCTCAAAGTAATTATGCAGGACAGGAATACGCCTGCTCTGATACCATGTTAAACACACACATGGCAAAAAGAGTATGAAAGATAAAACATGAGAATACATTTTTTATTAACAAATGATATACATTTATAGTACATTGTGTGACCATTGGGTTTCACATTCCAAGGTCTCTTGGACTTCCTTAGTCTATTCGGCTTACACACTAACCCATAGAGTATTAGGTGTCCAACATCTCGACGGTCGAGATTAAGTCCCTAATCAATGGCTAAGATTAGATTTGGCTTGATCCATGTCTTTTGGACGACTCTAGCGCAGATTCATATTAATACACATTAATATTTTATTTTCCCTAAGTTTAGACTTAGGGACTCCATTAAAAATATTAATTATTTTAATATCTCATGATCTGTTTAGAATCTGCCCAAACCCTTTCTGGGTATTGGAGATCTCATGTGCCCCAACCTCTCCACCAAATTTCGTGGCTAGAGCACATCCAATGTTACCCCAAATCAACACCCATCTATGAAGACACTAAGTTGTTCATAAACAAGGAGATCAAGATGAAATGGTTGGACATCAATGACATCTTTTCAAGCACATTTGAGGAGAATTTGGAGGATCACAGAGTCTATGTCAACATATACAAGTTTGGCTTGTATCGGATTACATGCAGGTATCTCGTGTTTCCATGTGCAGACATGATCCATTGGATTGTTACGTACACTAATTCAGAGACAATGGCGTTGAGCAGTGTCAGTGGAACATAACTTGCTACCTTCAGGGCAAAGGACTTTCAGGCGATGTATCACTTGCCATAGTCGGTGGTCACAATGGATGCACCCTTCACCAGGCCCAACAACAGTGCAAACTCAAGAGACATCTTGAAGAGCTGGGTGAAAGAGCTGTCTAAGTTTAGGACAACACCCAACCAAGTGTACAAGACAAGGATATTGCGGAAGGCTTATCAGCTCTTGGTCATCTTCGCATGCCGCTTATACGGCCAAGAGAGTACAGAAACCTTCCCGCAGAGTTGGGTGATTGTGTTGGATTAGCTGGCGAACGAAGGAAGACCTTTCAATTGGTCTGACATGTTGGCTCTCCAGCTGAAGGGACAAGTAACAGAAGCCCGACATCCGCCCAAGGGTCAACAAGCAAAGCTATTCATGTCCGCTTACATACTTGATGGATTCTGTACCCGGCAGCAATTCCCAGGCTTGGGTTGGGCATGGACACCTTTAGAAACCTTTGTGCACACCTATTGCAGGTTGTTCTCCGAATGCAACTTCTGTGGAGTTATAATACAACTATCAGACCACTTCGTCACCCCGGTGTACAGGATGATCTTTGAGCAGGATCCACCTTGCATGTCGTAGGCAACGATGGAGGCATTGGTTGACATAGAAGATTGGTATGCCTCACCCCTTGGCACCTTCATCCAGATGTACAGCGCGGAGAAGGCTCCACATGTTTTACCGAAGTTTGCCATGGATAAGCTGGTCATGCAAGAAGTTGCATACCACATCTCGATAGGGTTGTCAACAAGACTACATAGGAAGAAGAAGGCACCTTGGCCCGCTCTTCCTTTGCGGATCGGGTTGTATGAGATCCAAAATCTCAAGCATGCTGAGGCCGAGACGGAGGAATTCAAGAGGTTCACCTTCGACACCAGAAGTTTCAATCCATATGACCCGCATTGCTTAGTGAAGGACCACTGTGCGAGAGTGTATCATCCTTGGATCCACGGGGCATGTCATTGGCCTAAGGAAGACCCATGGAGATACTACTATAACTTCTCAAGGCTCAATGAACCGGTCATAATGGCTATAGAGTGGTTAGCAGTGCAAAAGGCAGCAACATCTCAGAGAGTAGCAACATCAGCAACAGAGGGCAGCAGACCTGCGCTTGACAAAGGCAAGAGGAAGGTTGCAGACAATGTAGAGGCGGAGCAAAGCTACAAGTTCAAAGCAAATTCACTTGTGCTAAGAGAAACTTTGGAGATTGAGACAAAGAGGCGGCAACGCGACAAAAGGATCGCATGAAGACAGAGGGAGAAGCAGAAGCTGGAGGAAGCAGAAAAGGAGTTGCAGGAGTTGAAGCAACAACTTAGGGAAGAACAAGAGCTGTGTAGAAGAGAGAAGGAAGCGCAGCAGGAACAGGAACAATAGGAGGCGCAATATGCACATGATGAAACTGCGCCTATACAGGTTATTGATTCATCCGAATAGTTGGCACATAGCAGACAAGGTGAGTAGTCATAGGAGCAGGACTTTGCTCAGGAGATTGAACAGATGCTAGAGCAGATGGACATGGATGTGGTTCAGCCAGAGTTAGATCAGGACATTGACCTCATGCCTCAAAACCAAGAGGTCACTCCACCGGCTTCACCAGATCCGGGAGCAGAGCAAGTCCCAAGCGATCAAGGAGACACTAAAATCCTTGAGGACAATCCGGAAGTGGATGTGCACAACATATCCTTCAACGAGTCACAACATAGAGTTGTGCAGTCGCGCAGAGTGCCCACTCCAGATGTTCATGTATCTCCTGCGCAATTTGAAGAATGAGTGATCGTGTTCGATGTGTGCAGACATCCAACTGCATTGGTCGATGCTACAAAGGCATATGCTTAAGCCACTAGCTCAAGTGTTAGATTATTGATAGCGGAGAACGAGAGCATGGCTAAGGAGTTACAAGCGCGAAGCAAGGAGAAGAGCAAGTTACAGCATCCGCTAGAGCAGAGTTGAAGAAAGCGATACTTGATGAAGTATCGTCTCTCGAGATAGTCATGCGGAAGCTGTACTTCAGGTTCGTCACCGTGCATAAGTCAGTTGTCCATCTTAACGGTTGGCAGTGGCGCTGTGCTAGGAGAGCACGCATCTTGTCAGACATACACACTATTGTCGATCACATGCAGATATGGACAATGAGGTACAAGGGAGCCCCATTGCACTTGCCAAAGATGATGAAGCCAAAGGCAGTGGAGTTGAAGGCACGCATTCAGAGTCAGATCCGAAACTATGAGGAACTCCCGCAGCTCATCACCAGTTTACAGACTTCACATGCACGAGTGTTCAGGAGCATGGATGTCATTGTGTGCACGCATGCAATCCCATCCATTGCCACACTGATTGAGGCAAATATAAAGAACCAAGTCTGATTGGAGCTGGACATGTACTTTGATCAGTTGATGCACATAACCACTAGCACATAGTTGCAGATGAGCGTAGACACTATGCACCAGTATGGTCTAACTGCACTCAAGAACATGCTGCGCATGCTATCTGACGAGTTGGATAGAGGTGCTAAACCAGTGTACCCGGATGCAACGAAGGCAAGAGTTTGATTTCAGAAGGATGTCACCATAGAGTACACGGACACCATAACATACTACCAAGCTTGGCATGAATTTTCCACCGTCGATCATCGAGAGGATGTCGAAGAGTTAGTCTTCCCACAACTGTTCAAGTCTTAGTGATGTCTTGCATGGCTTACTCAAGCCCATTTTTGTCTCACATGGGTACATGTGTAGATTGTATTGTAAACATGTTGTAAAAGTGAAAGACCAAGTGTCAATAGTAGAATGTAATAGTCATGTGTAAGTTGAAGAGTCACAAAGGGGAATGTCAAGGGTCACCCCACCCTTTGCTATTTATAGAACCTCATAACTCATTGTACAGGATTTTGGGAGCCAAGCTTCCTATAGGTATAACTTAGAGAAAGCTTGGAGTGTATTGTAACGAGCCTTGGATTCTCCATAGTGCAGAGCTAGTACATCTCTTTGGAGGAGTAGGCGACAGTGACTGTAATGTTCTGCTATCGAGGCTAGTGGTTGTCATGGTTGTATGTATGATTGGATCTTTCACTCTTTTAATATAGCAAAGCCAACATGTTTCATGCATATATGGTTATTGTAGTTAGGCTATCCTAGTTACTCTAATGATGTATGTAGCTGTAATTTACGCTTGTATGTATGGACTATTCCGTATGTGTTTGTATGAATCTTATCGAAGCGTGTTGTTGATATAACCCATCACTTTGGATCATCGGCTATCCTGCTTTCCATCTCGTGATGTCTTTCTGCTTGTGTGTTCCCTTTCAAGCTGCGTGCTATCACAAGTTTCTAAGGGGTGCACTCATTCCCCCTTCCGTGTGTTAGAGCCTTTCATGCACCTTCCTTGACTTGCTGCAAGGTCACACCATTGCTTCCAACAAGGACATCTTACTTACCTCAATACTGTATTACCCACTGCTGGGACTCCTACTCTAAACCGTCTGGGGTCTAGTTGGGACTTCTTACTGGGGAGATCCCCTGACATGTTGGCGAGTACAGCATCATCAACAGATTCTTGCTCATGATCAATTTTCCTTTCATAGTGGATGAGGTCCTATACTAGGTATGTTCCTTCTATATGAATATCTTGAGCTATATCTACCATGCTCCTATATTCTAGAAGATATATTTTTAGCCATGCATCCTATTCTATTCCTACATGCTCCTATTCTACTCAAAACTTCTAAAGAAGACTTAAGCAACGAGGTTGATTTTGTCATAATAGAGATCCAAAGGATCTTCCTTCTTTTGCTTCTTGTCTTCTTCTTTTATTTCTTGAGTCATCTGAGCTTCTTCGCTTTTTCTCTTGTTGTTGCTGTCCTTATTAAGTTTAGGACAATTCCTTTTGTAGTTTCCATATTCTTGGCATCCAAAACATTGGATTTTGGATACGTCTTTGTTGTTTGTTCTTCGTGGACCAAATTTGTCAAATTTTCCCTTTCTCTTGGCCATGGTAGCAAATGTTTGCTCCTTTGATCCAACATCTTCCTTAGCTCTAAGTCTGGTTTCCTCTGTCTTGCATAGAGACCACATTTCACTGAGTGTGGTAGCTTCCTTCTTGGCATATATGCTTGATGTGAAGTTGCCCCAATCCTCAGGTAGAGCATTGGGTACTACAATGGTCATTTCTTTGTCAGACATGACTTCCCCAAGCTCTTGAAGTTGATCCCTCATCTCATAGATATTCATGAAGTAGGGAGCTATTATTTCCTTTGATATCTTCATCTTGTAAAATTCATTTCTTAGAGATATCACTTCTTCAGTTGTGGTTATCGAGAATAGCTCTACTAGCTTATCATAAATTTCTTTTGATGTTTCAAAGTTGGAGATATAAGGAATGAGAGAGTCCTTGATAGATTCTATTAGAATCCTTTGAGCTCTTGTCTCATCCTTATTGTACTTGGCTAAGGCTTGAGTTTGTTCCTTAGCAGGGATAGTAATATTCCCTTTGATATGTTCTAGAAGTTTATTCTCCTTGAGAAGTAGATCAATCCTCTTCTTTCATGCAAGAAAGTTATTGGTACCTACCAATATGTTGCTTTCCTTGCAAAAAGACATTGATGTATATTCAGAAGGGGACATATACTTGATAGATTTTGAGATGTAGTTGACTTCTTTTCTCCTTGAAGTCTTGATGGCTTGCCTTCCTTGGATCTTGATGTTTTTCAAGTTTCTTTCTCCAAGTGGGCTTGCTTGATGATTTGTAGCTTGATGTAGGTCCCTCTTTGATCTGCTCTTCTTGTAGGTGCCTTTATGTAAGGTTCTTCTTCTAGCTTTGTAGACTTCCTTGATGAATGATGGATTGTAGACCTTCTTGTCCTTGAAGTGATTGAGACTTCTTGGCTTGATGCTTCAACCTTGTAGATGTCCTTCCTTGATGAGTGTTCTTGAGATGCCCTTTCCTTGATGTGTCACCTTAGCTTTGATACCATGTTGAAGAATCTAGGGCAATTAGGTGTAGAGTGATTCTTCAAGACTAGATAACAATTTGTGAAGTCTTTTTACAATTTGTCTTTGTTAGCTTAATCTTCTTCTTCTCTTATTAATGCATGTGTGTGTGCTTCATCAAACTGCTATCAAAACATAAAACAAGAACACAGGATGTTAGCTCCCTGGTGGGGCCAAAACCTCTCTTCTCTTGAGAGGAAAACCCTTAGGTAAGTTTTCTCTTATTGAAGCTTATTTCTTGATCAATGCTAAACCCTAGACCCTTGACTAGAAGATCCTCCAAGCACAAGTCAAGTCCTTCCTTTTTCTCTGCACTATGTTTGCCCGACACTTTGTCCACCTTCTTCCGGCACTTCATTCTTCCTTCCACTGTTAGTAGACCTTCTAGAAGAGATACTTATCTTTTGTACTTAGTGATATCCTTCACCTAAGGATACTCCTTCCTTCTCTTGATCAACCGAGTCCCTTCTTGATGTATAGTGGTAGGCTTAGTGTGACAGCACTGCAGCCCTAATTCTTGCATGTGTGAGAGGTCTTGTTGATGTTATATGGCTCCTCTTTCCTTCGCTTGGATAGGAGGCCTAGTAGGCCTAGTTTGTAGCCCAAACGATGAGGTACGATGGGAGGTGACTTGCTGCTGTCCTAACCGCAGATAGCTCTTCCTTCTCTTCACACGCGTGGTTGGTATTGGCCCTAAAACAGTCCCAAAACCTTTGCTCTTGCTTCTTTGCTGCACTAGAGGCTCCTTTGTCCCTTTATCAGCTTCTTTTTCGGTCCTCTATCTTCGCTGATTTGAGATTGGGTTTATTGTCGTTTGAGGGAGTGGACAGCCTCTATATATAGAGGACTGTCCTCCTTTAGGCCGACTTGTAGGCCGACTTGCTGCCTTGAGGCCGACTTGACTTCCTTTGCTTCGATGGGTGCTTTTAACAGTGCCATTGCTTCTTTTGATGGTGTCTTTGCTAGGAGGAGACTTGAATTTGCTTGGAGGTGTCTTCTTTGACCCTTATACATAAATGTAACATACGCTTAAGGTCTTCAACATAAATCTTTTGACTCTTTGACTCACCTATAACACTTTAACATGTACTAGACCTACTTCAATGAGCAAGAAACTCATTGACATATATTATAAAAATATTTCTTTTCTTGAATAAATACAAATATCAAAAGTACATTTATGAAGACCAAACCTAGTTACATTTCCTTCAACAATGCCCCCTAAAAAATGAGATGCTCCCATGCTCCCTTTTAACCAAAGTCTGTCTTTTTGAGGAAAAGGATAAAAATAACACAAAAATAAAAAATAAAAAATAAAATGAATGTAAGCCTAATGCATAGGTAGATGAGGAGGAACTTGATGAGGCACAACTCGGGTTGATTGGTGTTCCATTGAGTATTATGGAGAATGCAAATGATTCTAACTCAAATAGAAACATTCTTATGGTTACTTGTTCTCCCTTCATGCAATAGCTACATGTAGAGACTAATGGGCCATTGCCTTGAGCAGTGATATGCTCGTTTGTTATTTGCCCTATTCTTAGATTATTTATCTTAAGACTTAGATCTGTATCTCTTGAATTTTTTAAATATAATAAGAAATACAATGGTGATAAATGATTTGTGAATTGTGACTATTATGTTGTTACATTATTACATGTATTATTCATGACATATTATGTTACATGCAATCATGTATTATATTGGTGCATTGTTATGTATAATATTTCAATGATTGATGTTTTAGTTTTTGTATATTTTAGTTTTAGTTTTTTAGTATTTAGGGTGGGGTTCCCTATGTCAAAGAATTTGACATCCCTGTGATGTTCCCTAGAATTTGGGGGCTGCTTCCAAATATCCCAGGGATGTGTCTTCCTGCTTTTGCATCTCCATGTCCCGAAAACTTGGCGGCACCAATATTATGTGCCAAACTTATCTAACATGCTCTTGATTTTGTCATGTGATTCAAATAAGTGCTTTTATTTATTATTAGTCTACTTGATTTCTTCACAATAAATCTATGCACATTATTTAGTCTCATATTTGTTTTTGATGCAGCATTTATTGTGCCTCTATTTGTAAGTTTGTGATTGCAGGGCATATAAATGGTAACCCTGTCATGTTGGCTAAACCACAAACTTTCATGAATGTGAGTGGAGAATCGGTAAGTTCGACAAGTGGTAATTAACCTTGGACTATTTCTTCAGTATGTGAGTGAACTTATCATATTTGAATATTTCATTTTGTAACCCCATAAAGGATGGTAATCTAGATATTGCCAAGTCGTTCAAACTTCTAAAATTCTTTCAAGAATAAAGACCCGAATAATCAATTATGGTGGTGAAGATTTTGGATATAGTAATAGGATTCTGTCTCTGCAGTCAGTAAAGTCTAACCAGTGAAATGTTTTTTATGTATAAATTGAATTTTTTTACTTTACTGTATCAAAACAAAGCTTGTTGACATTGTATGGTTAATCTTCACTTGAGGCCACATGCTGACCTATTGTATTAATGTATTGTTGGTTTTATTTAGTCCACACATGATAACTAACTCTTTATTTGCATGTACCTTATTTGGCTATTTTTGCTTAAGGCGTACCTACTTAACTTCTTGGAGCCAGTGCACCAAACTCTAAATGATATATATTACCTTAGACCTATACCAAAATGATTCACTAAAGTTGATCATTTTAGTATAGGTCTAAGTTCATATCTTCTATAGCATTCCTGGAGTCCACGTGCTTGGTTATTGTGTGATCTTGGTTGTTTGATCTCTTCCTCAAGGGCACTATGCTATGGATTTATCACTCTTGCAATCAACATTAAATGCTGTTATAAATCCGCTGTATTTTCTTCTTCTAAATTAAGGTTTGCTGAACTGTTCTCTGTAGATTCTATCTCCTATTGATCACGTCATGGTATCGGAGCTATTGTGAACTTGCGTTTTTCTTTCAAACATTGTTTTAAGAGACTTTCAAGACTACAAACTAGGGTTTCCAGTTGTTTACCGATGTATTTGGAAAAACCCCTTCCTGTCCCTGATCACAACAATGATAACCTTGTTTGCCTGAAAATGGATGAAGCCCTTGAGTTGATTACTCTATATGTGGTGTCAGTTCTTGTTGATCAGACCAAGACTAACCAAAATGCAAAGGAGATTTGGGATGTGAAATTTCCACTACCTAAAAGGTGCTATTAACCCAGTAAATTATTCCGATTACTTATGCACAACAAAATTAAATTTTCAGTTGAGAGTAATGAATAAAAAACATGAACAACACCATTCACCAAATAAAATGCAGTGGAATATATGAGAAACCAATCACACAAATGACACATATTTTTTGACAAATGTCCTGTAAAAAACTCCAAGATGGGGAAAACTAGTTATGGGATGAGGGTTTTATTATTAAATCATCAGCAAATCTGCTAATGAGAAATTGTAGGAATTTACAGGGTAAGTTCCTCAGATAGAACACCAAAGGACACCGCTCACAAATAGATCACAGATCAATACACTAGTATTCTTGACGTGGTTAAAACCCTCAAAGAGGGAAACAGTCCACGGCCTGAGCCAATGCGGCCACTTCAGGCAATTTATTAATAAAAGAAAGAAAATTTACATAAGCTTCTCTCATGAACGGCCACCCTACAAATGACCCTCCATGCTCTTTAAATAGAGATCATAGACCAATCGGGTGTTAAGCCATGGATCAAGTGTCGGTAATACCGAGGAGAGAATGAATCGTCGGATCACTTCATGTCTAGAACATATCGTGATAGTTGGATTGTAAGTTACAAATGTACATAGTAAAGAAACACACTTTACCTAACTCTACACTAGACCAAGTTATACTTAACTATTTCCTATGTGTCGGAATATCCTAACAGAAATTACATTTACTAATTGCCTGATATTGGAAACTCGATCTTCACCCCCGCTAATCGACCAGGAAAACCCCACGACCTTCCTTCTGCAAACCATATGTCCCTCTAGAAGTAACTTGGCCCTTGTATGACCCTCTCTCTCGGCCCACATGTGTGTCCTAGAAGAATTTAGCCTCCTATGGCAAATCACACAGCCTCTTCACAACCTGGAGAAAATCTCGGCACTCTCTGTACAAAATAATTCGATCGGCAAAACCTCCCTCTGAAACTCAAAAATTGGAAGTCTTTCAGATGAAGAATAAATCCCATAAAATCCCTCTCAATTGTTGCTGCTGAAATCCTCTTAGTGTCACTCTGGAAACTCACCCAACAATACTCAATTCAATTTGCTCCAACGCTGCTCATCGATTTCCCTTTATAATCTCTCATTCACCAATGAACGACCAAGTTTAGAAGTTATCTTGTTCCAATCAATGGCTAAGATCATCTTAGAAACTTTCAAGAAGCTTCTAGAGGCACATCGACCTTATCTCAATTAATACGAATTAATTTACCAATTTTCCTAAGTTTTAACTTAGGAAATATTAAAAAATCATTAGTTAACTTAATTAAGATATTTTCCCTAGGTGAAACTTAGGAAAAATTACATGGGTTTGGAGATAATTCATTTCTATGTGTTCCTAGCCTTAGTGACCTCTCAGGGCCAAAACACCTGTTCGATTTACAATATTTAACACTCTCTCTAGTGAGGAAGGTGTTTTCAACAACCAACTTGTCTTTGAAAAAAACAAACTTACCTTTTATCAAGGCCTTCATTGGAATGTCTGCCACCTACTGATCTGTAGGCACTTATTGTAGTCGAACTGATCCATGCTATACACAGCCCTTGATGAAATGATATCGTGTGTTGATATGTATAGATCGATCAAGAAATATTGGATTCTCAAATCGCTTGATGCAACTCTGGTTGTCACAGTGAATGATGGTTGACTCTACCTCCTGACCAAATAGTGCCACTAGCAACTTTTGAAGCCATATAGCCTCACACGCTGCCATGCTCGCTGCCATGTACTCTGGTTTTGCAAAGATGAATGCAACAGACTTATGCTTCCTGCTATACCAAGAGACAACTCCTGATCCCATGCCGAAGCAACACCCTGAAGTGCTTTACCAGTCCACTACATTACCTGCCCAGTTTGCGTTAGTGTATCCAATCAACTTGACACGATCATCCTGAGTATATTTTAGCCCATACTCAATTGTACCTCGTAGATGTTGTAGCACTTGCTTTGTTGCTATCCAATGTACTAAGAGAATTGACTTTGTTCAAGAACACCGTTTTGACATCCATTTGATGAATCTACCATCCCATCTATTCTGCAAGTGAGATCACAACTCTAATGGAAGTATACCTGACTACGGGAGCAAATGTCTCCTCATAATCTATGTTGGAAATACTGAGATGGGGGTGAATCAGTATTTCCAACAATAGCTAATTTTAACTTCACGAAGCATTAATTGTTATTAGCATAAGATAAACTCAATCAATCATCAACACCATTCAACAATGCACAACAATAAAGACAGTAGACAACATAATTTTTGGTGGAAACCCTTCCGGGAGAAAAACCACCAAACGCTTCTTAATATTTTTCTTCAATAATTTACATCAATTAGGAAGTTCCAACTTCCAATATTTTCAGCTCCAACTGAAGGAGGTTCCAACCCCTTGGTTTACAGGGTCCAACCTGAAGGATGCTCCAACGCCATGGTTTACCAACTCCAACTGGAAGGATGCTGCAATGCCCTGTGCAAGTTCCAACCTTCCCTAGCACCACCTTGCTGCCCTGCTTAGCAAGCTGCCACTTGCTCAAAGGTTCAAACTTTCAGCTCATCACGACGAACCACGTTTCATATATTTTCAGACTAGATCCACCCATTCTCAAAACAAAATAAATAATATTAAAAATATTCTCTTGACTTTGTCATTTTGGAACACTGGCACAAGGTCATTAGCAACAACCACAAATTTTTCTATCAAACATCAAATCCTAGCACTCTATTCCATGACTACATTCAACATACCATCCACAACAATATATCCACTGCAACAATACCTTACTGGCAACCTTTCTCATCCAACAACTCAAGTATAACTCAAAGACTGGTACTACTTCAATGATATAACAACATGCAAACCATCAACAAACTCTGCCCTCTTCTTGTCAACTATATTCTTTACTCATCAAGCCTGTCAAATCCTATCAATGCAAAACTTCTCTCAACAATATTGGCAACATCTCATCAATGCCTCAACATATTGACATGTGTCCTTAACTCAATATTCAGTCTCAATTCCAATGTAACGAACAAGGTTCATATATGCAACAATAATCTTTAGAATACTTCGAAGACAAATACATCCATTGTAGGACAAGCAATTATATAATAAGAATATTTGAATACAAGTGAGACGATTACAATGAGGGTGAGGCCTTGCTTATATACCTAGGCAAGCACCTTTTCACAAACAGTCATGTCCTTAGAGACATGTGTCTTACTAATTATTAGTGAATTAATCGTTAATCATTATTATTGTTATTTACATTATTTGTATTATTTTTTATTATTCATAACATTGCCTTCCTCTTCAAAAAGCTTTGTCCTCAAAGCTTACTGATGAGGAAGCATGCCATCTATTTATTGGTCTTGTAATCTATTCGCATTTCGAATTCTTGGAGTTATCATCTTCGTTGATACTAGATGATAGGATCCTTTAAGTGATAAACAAAATTGTCGCATTGAGAAAGGATCTGACCATCCTAAATCAATCTTTTGTAGAATCTTTCGGTTACTGGAAACTTGTGATGAATTGTTATCATCGGGTTGAATTGTGCACACTTCAATATTCTTGGGAACATAAGTTTGTTGTTTATGCTTTGAGTGATGCAAATGTGCAGACTGATTGAGTTGTCTTCTCTTGTGATTTGGATGTCGATAAAGAGTTTTTGTGGTTTGATTTCCCCTTATCATGTGTGTGGCAATTTGTTTTACTTCCGGTATTGATGTTGCTAAATTGGTTATAGAATCCTCACTTGGAATTTCATTGTTTGAACTGCAACATTTGAGCTTGTTTTTTTCTTCAACTGGCTTGTCTTCTTCTTGAGTTGTGATATTCATTGGATCAATAATTGCTCAATTTTCTTCAACTTGGAAAGTTACATCTGAAGATTTCAATACATTTTTCGTGTTGAGTTCTTCTAGTTTTCTTTTTGACGATTTCTTGTCATTTTTAATTTTCTTAATTTGCGTCAATAATTTCTCGTTGTGGTCTTTGAGGTGAGTAACTTATTCATTTTTGTGAGTGGTGATTTTGTCAACTTCTCTTTGCATATTTTGTATCATTTTTTTACTTTCTTGAGAAATTACTTTTGAGATATCTTGTATGTCTTCTGGTGTCATTGAATTTGGTTTCTATGTGACATCTTGCAGTGTTATTTTTTTCTTTTTGTAGGAAAATGTCATTTTTTTTTTGTATTTAGGATAAAAGACCCTAATGATTCCATCTAGGGTGAACCTAGACTTATATCGCTATTGTCGCAAAATAAGGTTTTGACAATGAATTACAAGACAAAAATATAGCCTTCAATGTTTAGTTGTAGATTGCTTATGTTATTTTGTTTATTATTTATCGAATCCATCATTTCAATTATGTTTGATTCAGGGATCACTAATTGGTTAGCACATTCAGTACTAACATAATTATTATCTTGAGTAGGATCAATAGAGATTATAACGTCCCTTCCTGCAAGTGATCCTTTGATTTTAAATAGTGCATTAACACACATCCTAAAAGTTTTAGGAAATCTTTCATTATAGGTCTCTTTTTTTTCTACCTTCATCATTTTCCAACTAGACTCCTTTTTCTCTTCTTTTTTTGGATGAGCTTGGGGTTTTAAAAGTAACCCCTTTTTGTAATAATACTTTTTTATAATTCTTTTTTAAAAGAAATCCTTAAATACTCTTTTGATTTTTTTCCCACTAAAATAATGTTTTAGTAGAATTTCAAAGATTAACTCTTTTAATATTCCACTCACTTTTAAGGTACTTTGTAAGTGTTGTGTTATAATACTTCCCTTGCATATTGCTTTGAATTTTAATTGAATAGTAGTAGTTATCTCTTTTATTTTTATTTCACCTCATAATAATTTATACTTTGAATAAATATCTTTGTAAAAGAAAAGTACACATAAATAATCATTCCTTATTTTTTTTGCTTTGTTCAATATAATATATTTCACCACTCCTTTGACTGTGGTAAGGGCATAAGATATTTTATGTCAAGACGTGACCCTTGAAGACCATGTTCAAAAATTAATTTGAAGACACTTTATGTGACGTAGTACCCTTCTTTGCACCAAATTCAGTCTATGCTACCCGCTATTTCTCATTACCAACGATTCTTATGCCTGTGATATTTATATTGTGACAACGATGTATTATTGAAGTTTCTAAGTTTACTTAGTTAGAAACCCTCCATGCACTTTATCTGATTTATTCCTACCTACTTGTTATTTTACTTAACAAGTTATTTACAATGTAAATACTGAAAATAAACACTAGTGCATGCTCAACATATTACAGATCAGCAACTAAAGGAAACCGAAACAATCACACCATATGACACCATTATTTTTGAACTAATGTCCCCGGAAAAACCCAATGTGGGAAAACGATGCAACTATCTGAGGGTTTTCTTATTAAGCAATATCAGAGTACAATCTGGGTGCCGAAACTGGCCTACCAACAGAGAATTTTGTTAGGAATTATACCTCTAAGTTTTTGACAAATCTCCTGGCTGAAACCCCGGATAATCCTTCCGGCAGCTACTTAGCACAAATTTGCCCTGGAAACCCTAGCGTCAACCTCTCTGGACTGCGTCAACCTTCTTTGCCCAGTGTTGGCCCCACATCACCCGGATGGGTCTGCGTCAGCCTTAGGAGGCCCTGCGTCAGCAACACTGACCTCTCTGAGGCTCTGCGCAGTTCTCGACTGCCTCTGTGTGGCCCTGCGTGAGCCCTAGATGGCTCTGCATCACTCTCCCCGGCTATTGCACTGCTCTCTCGGCACTATCTCTGCCTCTCTTTCTCTCTATACTCAATGCCCCTCAGCTGCAACTCCCGCTCAGTAATTCTATCTCTCTTAGCAAACCCCGCTCTAGAGAATAGAATGACTGATCACTCTGGTGTATTCTCCAAGTGACCCTGAAGCCTCCTCTTATACTTTTCCTGTTGACATATCAATGGCCGAGATTAAGTCCTTAAACAATGACTAAGATTAGATTTGGCTTGATCCATGTCTTTTGGACCATTCTAACACAGTTTCATATTAATCCACATTAATATTTTATTTTCCCTAAGTTTAGACTTACGGACTCCTTTAAAAATATTAATTATTTTAATATCTCCTGAACTGTTTAAAATCTGCCCAAACCCTTTCTGGGTATTGGAGATCTCATGTGCCCTAACCTCTCACCAAATTTCGTGGCTAGAGCGCATCCATGCTACCCCAAATCAATACTCCTCTTAGCGAGGATTGTGCTCTAGCAATACTCCTCATTGAGTATTACTCTAATCATACGGCATCGGTACCTGTGCTGATGCTAGGGCTCCTGCCCAACATCCTCTGCGCTGCTGCATCTTGTACTGATGCCCATGACCCTACCACTGCCACTGTTGCATCTGTACGGCAGCTCCCTCTACATCCGTGCTGCTTCTGGTCCCTTCTCCCAGCACTGCATCCGCACTGCACCTCCTCTCATCATGTTGCATTGTGCTGCCTACTGCTGCACTGCAACTCAGTTACTGAGAAGTAAGTAACTGATCTCCCAATCTGACCTCCCAATCTGACCTCCTGTTGGGCTAGAGACACCCACTGATGATGAAGGTCCATCTGCCGCTGACAAGTGCTCCTCTCTGATCTCTGCACCGCTGCAACAACTCCCTGCATCTCGCACCGTTGCACACCTCTCTCTGCCATCCTGCACTGGTGCAACACTCCTGTGCCTCTCACACTGCTGTAGCCTGCTAGCCTCGCACTGTCTCAGGACTCCTGCACTGTAGTTCTCTCTGCCGCTTCATTCGCATCCGTCTCTACCTGACTCAGTCAGTCTTGCTACTCCTCATCGGGGCTCCCGTAGCAAGGTCTAATCCAAGAGGTTGGGTGCCTCGAGGATCCTGCCCCTCATTGCTTGTAGTCCACCTGACTACAGCTCGATGTCTCCCCACTTCCACTCAAGTGGTGTGTGGGCACTCATGGCACAATGATTGTCTGTCAAAACTTCCTTTTCTGCCCGTGCTGGCGCTGCCTTAGTCTCGGAAGACTCTCCTTTACTCTTCTTCCTTGGACACTAGGTCGCATAGTGACCCAGCTCCCCACAGTGGAAGCACTTAATCTTCTTCCACTTTTCCTGCTTTCCCTCAGATGCTAGGGAAACATCTTCCTCCTCCTGTTTTACTTTGATCCCCTTGTTGCTGCTACTCGTCTTTGACTGCTGTCTAATCTCTTCCTGGAGAAGAGCCGCCCACATCTCGTCCCAAGGTGGGAGAGTCCCTCTGCCCAGTGTACTCTGGACAAATACCTCCCAGTCTTCTGAGACAACATTCAGGGCTATCCTCACCATCAACTCTTGATCCAGCGTGGCTTCTATAGCAGTCAACTGATCTCGGATCTCATTCAGTCCTCCGAGGAAGGTGTCAATCAGTTCTCCCTTCTTCATCTGATACGACCTCAACTGATTCTCAAGTAGCATTCTTCTTTGCACAGAAGTATGCTGGTACAATTTCTTGAGAGCCTCCCACATCTCATATGCCGTTTCCTTCTCGACAATGTGTGGTACTACATGATCCTTGACCCCATCAAGGATGATGCTCTTGGCCCTCGCCATTGCCTCCTCGTACTTGTCGTTATCATTGGGGTCGATTAGGATAGCTATTACCTTCAAGGCGAAGTTCTTGACACGATTTCTGTCAAGTACGGATAAGATTCTGGCCTTCCAGACTGCGAAGTTCGATGCTCCGTCCAGTCTATCCTGGTCTCTTACTCTGTGTAGTGCCATGATGCCTCTCTACTTCTCTCCTAGAAGTTCTCTGTTCGACTCCTCTAAGTCTCTACTTCCCGTCTGGAAGTTCTCTTCTGGACTCCCTCTGAGTCCTGATTTCCCTCCTGGAAATCCTTTTGCCGCTGTCGAGATGCTCCCTACACTGATCGTCTTGTGCAACTGCACCGCTGATCCGGGTTCCTCGGCTAGAAACCCTCGGTAGCAGCTCCTCTTGGCCTTGCTCTGTCAGGTACTGTTCTGCCTACAATACCTCACCAGCTCCACTCTTAAATATTCCCACAGCCTTCTAAACCTCAGCAACCTGAAGATGAGAGCTCCTAGGCTCTGTGCAATCCCGACACCAACAACCGGGCCTCTTCAGCCAACTGTGTCAGCCCTCCCAGCTACTGTGTGGCTCCGCATGAGGCTCTTTTTGCTTTCCTTAGCCTCTGCGCTGCCTCTTCCCGGCTCACCTTTGATGACGCAGTCACTGTGTCACCCTTCCCTTATTGCTGCTCTGCTAGAAACAACCTCTGTCACCTCGAGACAACTCTTTTCTGCTGCTATTTCTTTGCTCAGCTGATGTCCTTAGTCCTCCCGTGATCTGCAATCACCCTCTGGTACCATGTTGAAGTTTCTAAGTTTACTTAGAAACCCTCCATGCACTTTATCTGATTTATTCCTACCTACTTTTTATTTTACTTAACAAGTTATTTACAATGTAAATACTGAAACTAAACACTAGTGTTTGCTCAACATATTACAGATCAACAACTAAAGGAAATAGAAACAATCACACCGTATGACACCATTATTTTTGGACTAATGTCCCCGGAAAAACCCAATGTGGGCAAACCAGTGCAACCATCTGAGGGTTTTCTTATTAAGCAATATCAGAGGGAAATCTGGGTGCCGAAATTGGCCTACCCAATAAAGAATTTCCTTAGCAGTAATACCTCTCAGTTTGTGACAAATCTCTTGGCTGAAACCCCAGATAATCCTTCCGGCAGCTATTCAGCACAATTTCCCCTGCCCCAGAAACCCTAGTGTCAGCCTCTCTTTGGACCGCGTCAGCCCCTCTCTGCTCAGCGCTAGCCTTGCGTCACCACGGATGGGTTTGCGTCAGCCTTAGGAGGCCCTGCGTTAGCTCTCTGGCCCTCTGCGTCATCAATGCTGGCCTCTCTGAGGCTCTGTGTAGCTCTTGGCTACCTCTGCGTCACTCTCCTCGGCTATTGCGCTGCTCTCTGCCCTACACTATTTCTGCCTCTTTGTCTCTCTGTACTCAATGCCCCTCAGCTGCAACTCTCGATCACTAATTCTATCTCTCTTAGCAAACCCCGCTCTAGAGAATAGAATGACTGATCACTCTGGTGTATTCTCCAAGTGACCCTCAAGCCTTCTCTTATACTTTTCCTGTTGACATATCAAAGGCTGAGATTAAGTCCCTATTCAACAACTAAGATTAGATCTGGCTCAATCCATGTCTTTTGGATCATTGTAACACAATTTCATATTAATCCACATTAATATTTTATTTTCCCTAAGTTTAGACTTAGGGACTCCTTTAAAAATATTAATTATTTAATATCTCCTGAACTGTTTAGAATCTTCCCAAACCCTTTTTGGGTATTGGAGATTTCATGTGACCTAACCTCTCCCCAAATTTCGTGGCTAGAGCACATTCGATGCTACCCCAAATCAACATGTATGTACAGGAGGCAACAGTTGTATGGCTAGATGTACATCTACTCGAGCAAGGAACCTGACGACTGGTGAATCAGTGATTGAAGTGCGACGGTGGCAAATGATGGAAAATGCGGCGGTTTGTGGCCGTGGCAGATGGCGAGTGCAGTGGGGGTAATGCAATGGACGAAGTTCATACAATGGCGTAAAAATGGAGACTACAAGAGATCCGAGTGGTGGTGATGACAACTTTGGCGTTAGCGGTTGTTGCGGCGGCTGGACGGACGACGACAATGAAGGTAGTGGTCTGTGAGCGCTCGTCGCTAGGAATTGTCTTCGCGATAGTGGTGGGCTTGTCAGTGTAGAGTATTGTGGTGAGTCGGGCGACGGGGGTGTTGTCTGGGGTGTGTGTTTGAATGGTTTGAGTTTGTTTTGTAGCGGGTCTGCGGTGGGTTCGAACCTGTCAGCAGTTGTGGATGGCGGGCAAGGCTGCGGTGACCAAGTCGTTTTTGACCTCCCCTTTATATATATATATATTATATATATTTTTTTTTTTAATATTTTGTTTGTTTTTTTATATACGTTTTTTTTATATAATTTTTTTTTTTTTTTATCTTTTTCAATTTTTTTTATATATATATTTTTAACTTTTGATTTTTTTTCCTCACTTTTTTTAATTCTTTATATATATATACATTTTTTTTTAATATATATCTTTTTTTTTTAAATGAATATATATAGTTTTTATTTTATTTTATTTTTTCTCTTTCCTTTATGGCCAAAAGCCTGAATGACGATATGCAAGATGGAGAAACTCCAAACTCTTGTAGTGAAACACTTCAGCAATAACAAGGTTGACAAATTTTGACGGCGAAGGACCTAGATCGGAGAACGTGGCTCTGTGCAGTGGTTAAGCGGCTAGAGGATCGATCAGCTCTGATACCAATGTGACAAACAAGGTTTGTATATGCAACAATAATATTTAGAATACTTCGAAGACAAAGACAACCATTGTAGGACAAGCACTTATATATAAGAATATTTGATTACAAGTGAGATGATTACAACGAGGGTGAGGGCTTGCTTATATACCTAGGCAGGTACTTTTTCACAAATGGTCATGTCCTTAGAGACATGCCTCTTACTAATTATTAGTTAATTAATTGTTAATCATTATTATTGCTATTTACATTATGTATATTATTTTTTATATATATTTTATTTAACATCCAATATCAAAGTTGTGCAAGCAATCTTCAGGGCTTCCTTTCAAAATGTTGTTGGTGATCCAATGTTGCCTTCAACTTGCAGATGTAAGGTAGATGCACCTGGATGTGATTTGATACCTTTGCCCTTAAT